>JAPDSC010015907.1:332885-351120 GCA_026290005.1 Latrodectus geometricus | reverse complement strand
AAAAAAATCAAAAATATATGCATTCAAATATTTCCCTTTGGATCATTACTCTAAGCCAAAGTTGCAAAGATAAGTAATTGTAGCTTGTATTTTTACATGATCATACATTTATTACCCCACCCGGCATCTGGCTGCTGAAATAGTTCTAACTCTATCAAAATGTGAAAAGAAAAAAATAAAGCTAGGAAAGAAAAAAATCCTTTGAATGGGAGCAAAGTGCTCAAGCTGGCTCCAAGAACTCTGAACAAAACCACTGTGAAGTTCATATGCAGATTCTTTCACTGATTTATCAAAATTTTCTTTGCTTTTCTTATTGCACTTAGAAAGTGAAGTGGGTGCGGAATCGATTTTTTCCTCTTCTCAATTTAAGCCATCTAGTTCACCTTTCTCCTGTCTGAACACACCAAATCTCTTTTTAAGACGTTGAGAATATATCACTTTGGTGACAGAAATAAAGAAGATCCTTGAAAAAATATGACGAATAAAACGAAATTCCTTCCTAAGAACGGAAACCTTAGACGAGCTAAATTTGTGAAAGAGAAAATAGAAGCTGAAATTAGATGCAATAGAAATTCAAGATATTAAGATTTTTTTGACTCGAGTAGTGCAATAGAAATTGAGCTTATAAATGTAAATGTATTTTTACGAGTTATTTAATAAAGAGAATCGTGAATTTTTGCAAGTTAAACTCAGATTTCGAGAGATATCAATTACATATTAGAAGTTAATTTAATTTACATAAATAAGGAAAATTATGATAATAGTAAGACCACAATAATTTTGAAGGTGAATCTATTTTACTATTTAAATATTATTCATATAAATTATGTAAAATATTTTTATAGTCATTGTTAATTTTGAGAAAATAAAATGGAAATTATATTTTAATATTTTTGTTGCTAAGAAACTGCATGTTAATTTTTGTAAGTAATTGAAAAATATTTATATCTGATCCATCACAATCATTGAAAGTTAAATTAAATTTTCCAAAATTTAAATCACTTTGATTGTTTTATCATAAAATTTGAAAAAGCTCTATAGTAAAACAATATAAAATTTACTTTTTGAGCTCGTAATCAAAATTTAAAAGCTTTTACCCTGTATTATTGATGTATTTGAAACCATTGAGAAAATTGAGTTCCGTTTTACTTCAACTTACAATTCAACTTTTTATTATATTTCAACAAAAATTATTTTCTTTATTCAATAAAACTAATGTCATCGTGTGTTTTCATCTTTAGTTATATACTCATTTTTTTATTATATTTCACTCTTATCATTTATCTGCTCCCTTAAATTTATTTAAAACTTAAGGGCATAATTTATTTTTAAATTGTATCTAGTTTCATATTTGTTATAATCTTTATAAGCATTTCATAGCTGAGATATAAATAAAAAAATAATTTGATATACTCTTTTAATACATAAGGAAAGTAAATTTTCATTTTTCTTTATCAAATTCTTAAATATTTGTTCTTGTGAATGTTTTCATATCAGATTTAAAATATTTTCATAATTGTCCTGTAAATACCTTCTAAATTTGCTTAATCAGAAAAAGAAATTGAATAATTATTTTTGACAAAACTTATTGTCAACTTAAATTCTTTCTTAATATCAATTGATATAAAAATATATTATTATACAATATAATTATAATGTTTACCTCTTCATTACGAATAAAAATTCTATATTTCTAATTTCATTGAACTTCACCTATTACAATGTTAAAAGTAAATTTTCTTCATATTTTGTCAGTAAAAATGTAATAATTTTATAATTCATTCTTATTTTTGCACATAATCTAATGATCTGTTTCAGTCACCCCAATCCCATGATATACTAAACATTTATTTAATAAAAAACATGCTTCGTATTTTACGCACATTTTTCATGTTAGAATAATTATTAAATGTAACAATTCTTAATAGTCTATCATATTTCATAATAATAATCAAAATTATCCTTGTAAATTGAAAACACTTACATCTATTTATAGATAATATATTTTAAGCAACGGAAAACTATTTTTCTAATAAAAAGATATTTATGTTGTTTTGCTGTCAGTTTTAAGCGATCTCTTCAGGAATAAGTGTGAGTTATATTTGTATATATATGGCGTTGCTATAGTGACTATTCTGATGTATCTGAGGTAATTGATACACCCCCTCTGAAGAGCATATATTTGGTGTACAAAACCATCTTCATTACTATCATTGTGCCTTGTTAGTAGGTCGTTGTCATAGGGACTATTCAAATATAGAAATAATGAAGACCTGAAATTCCAGAATCTGCAAGGTAATTGATTTTATTACATTTTTTACCTGTTGTATCGCATTGTAAATGACGACCAGTAAATATTTTGCATATCATCTAACATCAGAGAGAATTCTTAATAATCAACAAGTTCAAAATTAAATATAACTATAAATGAAATGTTTAAAATATTTAAGCAACCTTATATACTTATTTCAATCTCCAATGGAAATATTCAGATAACTTTTACAGCGTTAACTTGAAGAATAATTTTAGCAATTTTCAAGATATAATACTTACGTCTCATTTTGATAATAATAACAAGCATAAATCTTAAAATCTAAAATATATCTTATTTATATATTTTTATGATCAATGAATCAATTTTTATTGCTTCTTACATTCCCTATTATTTATTATGTTACATTGATAATTATAACCTAAATAAAAACTACAAATCCTATCTGTAAACAAATCAGTATTAAATCAAAAATCTGTTAATTTGAAAGAATGAAATATATTTTATACAGACAAAGTTAATTTTAAATGAACTCTATTTGAATCTTGAAAAACAATGTAAAAGTTTTCAAATAAATAATTTTTAAACAAAAGGTAACTTGAGTATTTTAAATGAAAATTTTACTTATACAATTTTACGAAAATTATTTATAATTATAATTATTTATATTATTATTTAAAATTTTATTTACTAAAATATGACTAGGGAATGTACTCGTAATTAATTCCAAAGTCCATTCATGAGTACAGTTCTTTGTTAAAGTGAATGAAAAATCTTAATAGTAACTTTCACGTAATATGGCCTTTTCATTGCTGTTTAATATTTGGCATATTCGGGATTTCTTTTCGAGATCCTTTCATATCTCTACCATTGTTAAAGATCTTTAGTTTGAGGTTCAATGGGAAAGCGGGTAATTAAGCGACTATTCGCAAGTATTCATTCATAAGTTATCTAGAAGCTTATGACAACTTCTTCTCAGAAGAGAATTCCAGGAGTTAAATGATCCTTTGGTTAAATGATATCTAATGCAATAGAGTTAAAATAATCTCACGCAACTATAATGATACATTCACTATATATTTATTCTAAAATCTCTCTCATTTGAAGCAGTAAATCATAATGAATTTCATTGAAGGATTATTAACAGATCATTGAGAGATACAAAAGATGTACTCACTTTTAATATCAAATACTTCTTCTAAATAAAGCAGATATCACATTTTTTACATTTTTGATTTAATCAGTAATAAAATAAGGGATTAAAATATAAAAAAGTTGTAAAATATGCAGCAGATATATTAAATAGTTAAATAGTTATTAAATACTATTAAGTATCAGGAACAAAATGACTTCAGACGCTATTCTGAATCTTATTGCAGAAGCAATTTTTTTTTCTCCAAAAGTAGCTTTACTTTTAAAATTTGAAATTAATTAAAATTTATTATAGTACAAAGCTCGTATACCACTTTTTCAAACCCTTCTGGCTTTGTCTATATTTTTCATTACCAAGAAAGAGATGCAAAATTTATAAAAGAAAATTTTCTCTCACTTTAAATAATCGAAAAACATTTGTTTTATTAGTAAAAATAAAAGTGAATGTTTGAAGAATATTCTTGTAATGATAAAGGGAATCAATTTGTATGAATCCACTAAATCACATAGAATATTTCTGTCATAAGTTGTTAAATTTTACATCGATACATAAATTTTTATCATAGTCAAATAAATCTAAAATTATTTAAATAAATACAAAGAATAAATTAAAGGGCTACATTTTGACTCGTAGTTTCTTCATAACATCTTATTAAAAATGTACATATGTACTGAAATATCTAGATTCGCTCCTACGAAAAACAACCAAAATATTTTGTATCTGAAAAAAATTGAAGCACATATATTTCGGCTTTTTAAATTTTGTTTGTTATTATGCAGAGTTGGAAAAAGAAGCCTTACTCTTTCTAACAAAAAAAAATGTTTTTTAATTTTTTTGTGAGAAAAACAATTTTTCCAAAAAAAGATTGTTTTTTTGACAACATAAGTTGATAAATGTTTGATTATACACAGATGTGCCTTTAATTATTAAAATTCGGCAAAAATAAAAGAAAATGAAAAGAGAGAGAGGAATAATGGTATAACATAAACGCTTCCTCTTCCTCTACTGAGAAAATTGACTTGAAATTAGAAAAAATAAAAGTATCATCTAGCACGAATGACTTATTAATCACTAATATTCTCAGTATTAATGAATTCCTTGGCCAAAGGAAGTTTTATTTTTGTCGGGTATATTAAATTTTGTTTAAATTAAAAAAAATATATGAAGAGAAATTTGTTTCTTAGTTATTTTGAAGGGCAGCACAAAAATTCTATAATAATAATAATAACTGCAAATTTTTTTGAAAAGTTTATTATTCTGACAAAATAGTCGAAAGAAATATACCCATATCTTAAGATTTTATATACTAAAGAGCGCAAAGTGGTTTACCTAGTTGAAACTTAACTTTCTTTAAGTTGTGTAACAATATTACCAAGAATACAATTTGCTAAATCCTTTCATTAATAAATTCTTTTGCAATAGTACTAAGAAGTGTAAATCAATTTAATGGTAAACATATTTCAAAATATAAGAGGCATATATCACTTATCTAAAATAAGGAGTATTTTCCAAAACTGGTAAAATGTGAGCATTTGAATCAACAAATTTTTATTATGGAGAAAATTAAAGACTATAATTTTAAGAAGTGACCTACTTATTCTTTTTCATGTAAATAAAAAATTATATAAATTAATTTGAAGTATTTTTAAAAATAATGCAAATTATAAAGTAATATGCAATTCTAATTAATACTATAATGCTTTTTATTATTTTGGAACATTCAAGTATTAATATTGATTTCAGTGGTAATGTTTAAATATATACTGATGTAAATACTTATTTATATATAATAGATTCATATTTTGCAATTATATCACTCTGAATGAAGATAAAATAATTTTTTCTTTTTATTTAATAGAACTTATTATTCATAGTATAAAATGCTTAACTTATTTAATATAACTTTGATACATTTATATTTTTCCTAAATACAAGCACTTTTCATTCTAATTCCAGATAACGTAACACAACCATAAATAAACAAAAATTAAACGGACTTTATTTTCTCTCTTTAAGACAAATTCCTAAATGATTTCTTTTTCTAATTTCCCTGTAAATCTAACTTCCCATTAATTTTTAGAGTTAAATCTGTTTTATGCAAATCATTGCTTTGAAATTTTTATTCCAAGTGATTTAATATTTACAGCTACACACTTATATAAAATTTATGATATTGAATTAAAAGCTTGTTAAGATATGTCATTTTTGCATTAAATCTGTATTTTCTTACTATTAAAATTTGAAAGCGTGCCAAAGGAAATTAGTCTTAAAAATTATAAAAAGCATTTAAATTAAACGAACTCTAAATATTTCAAACACTGCTTAGTTAAATTATACATTATATATATGAAAAATAATTTCACTTTCAAAGCTTCACATTATATCTATAAGTGAAAAATCTTGAAATCATATTAATCAGATATTTGTGAAATGCATGAGAAAAATTTTTTTGAGTAAAAAAATATTTTAGAAATATATTATTGATATTATATCCGTATTCGATGATATATAAAAATATCTCAGTATAATAAGCCTTCACAATATAGAATAACTTTTTATAATATTATTTTATTGCAATACGTCCAAGAAAACTTGATTTATTTTTTATTTAATATAATTGCATTCATAGTCTGGATGATTCACTCTTCCAAGAGTGGTCATGATAGCACAAAATATAAACAAATATACTCATCGAAACGAACATTTGGTAGCTGGTTACTTTAAAAATAAAATACATTTTAGTTTCTGACAATTTAAGAGAAATCACTTTTAAGACAATACAAAATTTATATTTGAACAAATCGAGGAGGAAAAATTGTATTAACATATAAAATTAACCGACGTATTAAATTTTTAGATTAGGAATATATTAATCAAAATGTATATAAAAAATATCAAATGCTCACACGCAAACAAAAAAAGCTGTAAACTTCTCAACACTTAAATTTTCAATATTAAATATGTATATTGTACAATATATTATGATTTTATGAATATATTACTGAATTATAAGTGTTACAGGAAGTGGAAGAAATTTCAATATATTTCTAGATTATGATTAAATGATAAATTTTGCAACACTATTTCTATGAAGTTAATCTGAGATGTTATGCCTTGTAGGTAATTTGTTATCCATGTTGATTTAATAAATGCAGTACGAGAATCATGTTATAATCATTTGAATTAACATAAAAATTATATTTACTTAGCTGAGATAATTTCTTCATATTTTAATGAATTTTTCACTATTTATCTTAAGAGTTTAATTTTAATACTTTTAGCATATGATAAAAGCATGATGTTTACCTTTTTACGCAAAAATTCATAAAATAGTAATAAAATCACATATTATAAAGTCATAGATGCGTAGAATTGTTTTAGGTTATAAGTATAAAAATTTATAAATGAAACCAAGAAGTCTTAAAGTTCATTTTCTGATTCTAAGGTAAGATTAATTTTTCTTTGCAAGTTAATTTGTTATAATTGGGCTGCTCAAAACAAATGAAGTATTTTGTAAGTTTTTCATAAAATAATGATATAAGTTAAAACATCTTTGCTTAAAAAAGAAGATGACAATCACAATTACAATTTTTTTTTATTTTAAAACTTTGCAATATGCAAATTTTGTGTTTGACGTCAAAAACGACGCTTTAGCAGCAGCGAATGATGTTTTTTTCAATTATGTAAGACAAAAAGAATGATAGACATTCAGTAAAAGCATTGTTTTGAGGAGTGTCATGTCGCAATGAAGTCCTTTCACCGAATCAGAAGGTTGGAAATTTGTTGGTCGGTTAGAAATGAGACCAAATACAATAAAAAGTAGCAGAAGCCATTGGAATTTCAAAAAGTGTGATTTTAAGAACCCAGAACCTGTTTTTGGAGACTGAAAATGCAGTTTGAAGCTCAGGGCAAGGTCATACATGTGCAACTACGTCAATGAAGACCATTACTTAACGCTAAAGACTCGAAAGCACGGAAATAATAATGTCATTGTTCTTCAACACCTTTACTCGGCTACTGGCTCCTAAATTTAACTCAAACTGTTAGAAACTGTCATATTTAGCATGTTTGGGACAAGTAGACGAATTTCTGGATGCCTAATACCCACAATCTCTCCAAGAAATAGAAAGAGCTCTTCTAAAGGAGTGGACAGAATACCCCAGACACTCATTAAAAGCCTCGTTGACTTGATGCTTCAAAGGTGTTTAATGATGCTGGCTATCCGTGGAAACTATGCTCACTACTATAAACGGTTTACTTTTAAGAAAACACCTTTTTGTATTTGTTTTTCTTATGTGCACAAATAACGTTTTTTTCCCCTTTTGTACCCAAATACTAAATAAAATGTATTTTACCTCCGAACAAATATAATTTTTATCTCACACATTTATCTGTCTATAATGTATCAATCAACCACACAATTTTTGAAATTCAAGATCAATGCACAACCTCAATATCCTTTGATAGTTTTGAGCAGTGTACTGACTCCCAATCATGGCCAGTTTGTTAAGTCGATTTTTCTCGTTATCTAAAAGAAATGATTTCGAATTCCGACCTAACAGAAGATTATGGTATTAACTAATGGCAACTGGACCAAGTAAAATATGTTGTGGTCCCAATGTCCTCCATGTGAAATGATATCTTTGGAGCGTCAGGCTAAGACTGGGCATCTTCTAGTTACCATATATGTATGCGTGTGTGTGTGAAATAAAAAGCAAAAAATAATAACTAATCATAATATATGATTCAGTAACAAATTACATTTTTTTTCTCTCTCTCTCTCTTTTATCTAATTACTTTAACTCATTTTATAGTTGAGATTAAACTACCAGGATTTACATTTTATAAAAAATATAATGGTACTAGTTCTGTAAAATTTCTGATCCAGTAAATTTCCAAGTAAATTTTAGTGGAAATTTATTTTTCTATAAGTGATATAGGAATTTAAAGTATAATGGAATTTTTTATATGACTTTCTTGTGTAAAATCATTGTCGATGTATGTGTTGATAATACGATGTCAATGTTAAAATAACTGTGCACTATGAAATAGTTATTTATTAATATAAAATATAGGTTAATTTGTTCACATCAATAACAAAATAATTTGCTTGTAATTTATAAATACTGAAAGAATATTAATAAATATGGGTAATAACGACATATAAATAAAAATTTAATTGAAATTTAACTAATATTCATAAGAAATCAATGTTATTAAAATTGCTTTAAAACTAAATTTACTAGAAGGTTTTACGTATTTAATGCAAGTTTTCTTAACCATAAATAGAATAAAGAGTTTTAAGAATATTTTATTTTAAACCTAAGTTCAGAAAAAATAAAATGCCTTGTTTTAAGAAAATACTGTATACGAGAACTCGTTTTTATGACAAACAATAGACAAACATTTTATGTGTTTTCCTGCTTGTTTTGATGACAAGCCGATTTATTTTATTCGGTTATTTTTAATTAATAGCTCTACTTTGAAGATCAATAACAGACCACGAATGCTATACATTAAGTTGATTAAGTAGTTGTACTAGAAATGTATTGATTGAAAATTGTTAATAGTGTGCATATGTAAAGGCATTCTAAGCGAGAAAAAAATAGCTTGAATAATCTAGTATCAATGTCAATGAAATCTATTATCTATTTCAAGCTAAAATCAATCAAACAATAAAGCAAAATCTCGTTTAATCATGATTGATGAAATACAACATGATAAACTCATTTGAAAATTTCTGCTCTTTTTATTATACAGACCCATTAATTAATTGATTTGGTAAGAACCAAATATATTATCTGTAATTATCTTTCAGAACATTTAAATTGCTTGCATATAAATTATAACAATTTTATTTTTAAAACCACAACTATTTATAAATTTTAGAATGTATATCAATACCTTGAAAAACTATTATCAAATTTAAAAATTCATTATCAACTTCCAGAATGAAATTATTTAATTTCATGACATTAAATGATCTGTAAAAGAGTAAACGCAATTTTACTTAAACTGAGAGTTGATGCAGATTTTAACTAGTTATACATGATACGTTAAGAATTATTAAAATTTATTATGAAATAAAAACCATTTTCAAAATGGTATCATCAAAAAAGTCTAGCTGAAAGTATTTCTTTTAAGTTTTTTTTTCAGTATTTTAAGATTTTAAATAAATTTTATATTAATTGTCTAAATAAATTGTTATTTATAATATATATAATTTATTTATTAATAACATGTACATACATTTTTAATTTTAAATCTCAACACTTGTTAACTTCATTATATTTGTAGAAAGATTGAAAAATGTGCGCTACGATAAAAGATATAAATTACACTAGTATTTTTAACAATACTTTATTTTTTGTACCTTTTAGAATAAGCAATGAGTAAAATAGAATTCAATTTCACAAAAGGAATCACTTAATATGTAAAATTGTCTGATAGTACAAATTTTGTAGAATGTTTCTCGTTCTTAAATCCAAGCAACAAAAATACGCTGCAAGCAACATGCAATGCGTAAAAAGTGAAAATATATACTTTATTGACAAGTAAGTATTTACATTCATAGAAGATCTGCGCACGTGTTCAAATATTCAATTTTACACTACAAGATTCCAGAATCACGTCTAAGTTGTTTCTTTTTTATAAAGGATACCTATTTTGCATTCTTTTTAATATTGTAATAGAATTTTTTAGAAGATCAATCATAATGTATTTACTGGAAATGTGAATGGTGATTTTTTCATATATATAAAATTTTAAAAAATGTTTAGTTTTTGTGATAAATATTTGAGTATGTCTTAAATGTAAGAGCAAGATAAATATTTCAAAAGCACTATTTATAATTTGATTATGTTAATTTAATTTTGAAGTAAATGAATTGAAGAACTTGAACAAAATTTAAACATACTTTTAAGCATGTTATTTTAAGTTTATTGCTTTTTAAGGACACAGCTTATTTTATTTACATTTACGTACATAGTGTTTAATAATATGTGAATATTTTACCGTGCGCTTTAAAACTTCTCATAATAAATATTAATAATTTTAAACAGAAATTAATAATTTTAAACAGAAATTAATAATTTTAATAAATTAAAGGTTTATGGAATAATATGGTTTTTACTTAATAAATGTTTTATAAACAATTCCCTGTGAATTAAATTAAAATATTTTTAATTTTTTATGTAAACTAAAACTTGTCAACTTATTAAAAAAACAATTATTTTTTAAAGTAAGCATTTGCATGTACACAAACATATATAGAATTTTTTATCCATTTATATGATGTGTTTGTTTTACAGGGTAAGATTCTAATTTTTATTTTAATCAAGCTTTCTTTTCTTAAAGAAGACAATTTATTTTTTTTGTTTATATATATTAATTAATAATATATTTATGTTACAGCGCATTTTCAGAATTTTTTGTACTAAAATACAGACATATAATATTTTATTAAGTTAAGATTAATGTTACAAAATAAGATTTTGTTTATTTAGCTTCAAACATTTCTTTTATATTTTCTTTCTAGTTAAATTAAATACTTTATTTTTACCTATAGATTTAAACTGAAACCAGACAAAATATTCAAAAAATAATTTTAAAACTAAAAAACTGCATAATTTTGCATAGCATATTTGTATACATGTTTGATGTATTTACATAGGTTTACAGTTGAATTCAAATAAAGAATAAAAAACTATCTGTTTTTTTTTTTGTTTTGATAAACGTTTCAGTAAACAAAGACCGTAAGTGATTGCGAGCTTAACTATTCTTTATAAGTAATGTATGCTCTGTTAAAATTTTTATACTTATTGCAAATTTGTTACATTACTGTAATTCACTGTACAATTTTCTTTGTAATGTATTGTTTGTTTAAATTTGGCCACAAAAATTGTCAAAACTTATGTATGCAATAGTTTTTTTTTTTAAATACATAATGTCTGAAATGCATACTAGACGTAATTACAATACAAATAATTTAAAACAAGACAATGTCTGCAAACAATGTCTTTTTACACACTGTCTATAATAATATAATTTTTTAGTACATTAATAGTTGTTTCTTTTTATAACATTTTGTAAAATTAATAAATTTATTTATACTGAATAATTAATCTAATTTTATTATCGTCCTTTATTTAGAGAAATTAAGTAAAAATATTCGCATTTTCGAATGTTATAAAGTTTTATCCATTGAAGATTTTTTGATGTATAAATTTTATTTTTCAAAGATATTCCTGAAACAAATGAAACTAAAAAGAAGAATGTCTGATGTAAACCTAATGTTAAATAGCCTTTAATTAAATAGTAATTATTATATTTTAATGAATTACAATTTACTAAAAAAGCATGAAAAAAACAATTATATTGCAAAATTTTTAAACAATATTAATGTGATTTTTATATATGTTATTATTTTATTTTTATTTTATTTTATAAAACATTCTTTAATCGACGAGCACAAAAATTATAGGTTCTATTTTTTCCCGATCATTCAAAATGGTTTCTTATGTATTGCAAATTTAGATTAGATAAGATTCAAAAGATGAATTTCTATGTATAAAAATAATTGAAATATTAATTTGTTCGATATTTTCTGTGACAAATATTTGTATTTTTAGTTACGTTTCCCAAACTGAAAAAATACATTTTTATAACATAATGTAAAGTATTGAGGTAAAAATTATTAACAGAATTGCAATATCATCTTCTAATATCTTTTCTTTCACGTATTTATGGTCATTTTTTAATATTGGATAAATAATCAAATAATCTCTGATGAAATCAAATCTCAAATAATCTCTGATGAAATATTGCGTTACATAATGCAATTTTTCTTATTTTAAGTATCAAACTTTTAACTAAGATAAAAGATCTTAAAAATCATACAGAATCTTTAGAGCTTTCAATTTTAAGAATAAATTCCATAGATTCACTTTTATGAACCCCACATCAAAAATATTCACAGAAAAGTTACTCATTTAACATTCCAAGCACTTAAGTGTATTCTTCGTCCTCACTGAACGAAAATTTACTTTCACTAGCACTGCAGTACCAGCAAACATTAGAGAACATTCTTTCTAATTGACCTTTGGATGTTTATGGGATGTTGTTTAAATACGACTCTCGGATAAAATTTTCCACAGCTTAGCTTAAGGCAATTATATTGAAAAAGTTCACTATTTTAAAAATATCATCAAGTTAACTTTTCAAGTTAAAATAATTTAATCATACATTTAATCAATGATTAATTAAATGAATAAATAATTAAATTAAATTGCTAATTTTATAATTAAATAATACTTTTACTCACAATACAGAGTTAAGATATGTTTTTATTGAAAAGAGAGGAAAGTTAAACCTTGTGTAAATTTCAGTCAATCTTCTTTTGTGAATTCTAAATTATTAACTTTCATTTCAAAATGAATTTTAGCTTATTGTGTGTATGTAAGTTATTGTATTAATTATATAAATTATAAAAATATATCATACTTTAATACACTTTTAAAGCAATAATTTTAAGTCTTTCAACTAAAATAAAATTTATACATTTTTGAAGATCCATAGAAGAATCACAAAAGGCATGCAAGCTATATGCTGAAATGTATTATGTAAAAAATAACTATAAAGTATAAAACCTTCATTTGTTTAAAAGACGTTGAAATTAATTTATTACTATATAAACTATTTATAATAATTTCAGTGAGCAACTTTGGTTTATTTACCATGAAATTTTGAACATCTTATGTATTTATTAAATACTATAAATAAACTCTTACAATTAGAAATCATCAGAATGTTTATTGTTATAAATGTATTAAACTCATGTATGAAGAAACGATATTATAATCCCAAAGAAACTCGTGTTAAGAGTGCAACCATAGAGCCAATAAATTAAACTTTTTAAATTTTGCTTTAATAGAAAATCTTCTAAAGGAGGACATTCAAGATTTATATCTACCTTTTGAGCTTTGAAAGAGAAAAATTTTGTACTAAACTTTTTCAAATAGCAATTATTTTCCTACTACTGCTTAAATTGGGACTTAAATTGATTTAAAAAAATTATGAAATTAAACTTCTCAACACAGCTTAAAATTAATATTTCATTTATGCGTTATTTTTTATTCAAAGAAAGAGCTTTAAAAATAGCATTTATGAAATACATAACCATTTCCTTTTAATAGAACTAATATTCATAAAGTAATCACTTTATTTTTCAGTAATTTGTATTAACAATAATTAACCTGATTTATAGAATCAATTGAATTATTTGTACTTTAGTTGGAATAACTAAAGCACACAAACAAAGTGGAGAAATGTATTCTATTTATAAGATGTTATTATTTTCAATTTTTATATTTATAAGAAGTCAATATTTTCTCCCTTTTTCTTATAAGGAATGTTTTTACTTTCAATTGAGACGGTAAGAAAGAAGAATAAATTTACAAATATCTCTGATTCCACAAATATCTCTGGTTCCAATTGTTATTAAGTAGATAATTTTAGCTATTAGCAAATATTTAAACATTTTTCTTTTGGGACTATTTATAAGTGAACGCATGACAAAAGTCAATAATAAGTACTTATTTAAAAAAAAATATAAGCAGAATATTTTGTAATATATTTTTGAAAATTGTACTTTCAACGGAAAATAAATAGAATAAAGATATTGTATATTTTCATGATGGAAAATCATTTCGTTTGGTAACTTAATCAATTTATATATTTTGTTAACAAAAAATGCGAATGGAGATATTCTCTAAACATGGCACATAGTTGCCAAGGAAATAAAAAATGTTATATTTCTGTTTACTTTACGCTATGATTAACTTGAGATATAGATATTAGCATTTATATTTTAAAAATATAATACTGTAAATTAATAAAAAAAAGGAAGTGAATCATACTTACTTGTTATTTTCAATGATAAGCAAAATAAAATAGAGTGGATTGATTCCAAAGACTAATATCTGTGGTGGAGTTCTACCATATATTTATTTTATATACTCCTACAAATGCTATACCCCAATCAAAAAGGTAAATAATATTCTTGACATAAAATTCTTATATTAAAGAGGCAATTTATATATAAGCTATATTTTGTATGACTACTATTATTTGTGAGATATTTTAAAAAAGATTCAAAAAATATTCCTAAATCATTAAATTAATAAACATAAGATGTTAAAAAGTACATTTTTCAGAGAATCTAAAGTGACATTAACTTTATTCTGTAACTAATTCATTGCATTCTCGTAATTATTTGACTAAAGAACAAAGAAAAGAATGAAAATCTCTCATTATAATTTTGGAAATCATTGAAAAATAGTTATTAAAGAAATAACTTTTTACTTTCAATCATCCAGGTGAATAATTATATCAATATATTGATTTAAAAAACGTGTTGATAGAATTTGGGATTGATTAGACAATTTGGGATTCGTAGAATTATAGATTTGCTTTCGTCATTTTTAGGATTTTATAAGTTTTTTTTTTAAATGCTAAATTTTAAAGAAAATTATTCTAGAAAGCTGCATATATTTGAAATTTAATCTTTTTTATATATAAACATATATACAGGCATTAATAAAGTTTATAAACTTGCAATTAAAATTTAATTAATAAATAAAATTTAAATTTTGCTTAATTTAAGTAATTATTTACTTCCATTTCAATATTTCACACATAAAATTATCAAATAAAAAAGATCTATATTTTTTTGTAATGCTTCAATTTTATGATTACATTCTATAATTAAAGTCTCTAATTTCGATAATTTAATTAAAGAAATATTCCATCAAAAATATATAAAATTCTTTAATGTAACCAATTAATAATTATTAAGTAAATATAATACATTTCCAAAATGCATTATCCAAAATGCATTATTATGATGGAATCTTCAAAAATGCTTACATTGTAACTAATTCCCATAAGAAATTTAAATCATTTGCAAATAATTCATTGTTAAATGTACTTTTTTATGGTTTAATATAAATAATAACAAATATATGTATATTTGATTTTCTGAGGATTTAAGTTAATTGTTTATTCTGTAAAATGAATGAAAAAATAGTATTTTCATATATTGCGGTGAATGATGGAAAATGTAATAATCCATTTTGGACAAATACGTATTATCCAACGCCATTACTAAATTTGAATATTAATAATATGATTAAATAAGTTTGCTCGAATTATATATACAACTAAAACAGTTATATGAATCTCTAGCTTTTCAAGATAAAGATAAATTTCCTAATATTTTACAAATCCCTTACCAATTAAAAAATATTTAATAAAATATTTATTACACAAGAGCAATAAGATCAAATTTAATTCAAAATTACAATAGGTCATTAAAATCAAAGAAAGCATTATAAATTATTCAATAATACTCCACCACACTCACAAATTAAAAAAATAATCAAATTAGATATAAAGTAAAATTTTTGTCACTTTATAAAACATAAAAACATATTTCAATAAAAGTAGATAGATGTGCCCCACTTATTAATTTGTATTTTTCAATCCTGGAAATTGTGATACTTTTTAATGTCCTTGTCTTTTTCTTAGATTTTCCAATAAAAGCTCATAGAAAACTAAAAACAGTTTCCTCAATATATGTTCTTTAGTGCTTTTATACCTATTATTATTTTTAAGGGTAAAAATCATGCTGCACAAAATTATCTTTCCCAAAAATTATGAAAACAATTAAATTTTGTATTTATCAAAATGTAAGGTATATGGTTTTTGAAATTAATAATATAATGTAACTACGAATTTAAAACTTGGGTAACAGTTATACTCTTTTTGAATTTTATATTTTTAGAAAAAATGTCTTCTTTATTTCTTTGTAGTATGCAAAATTAATACAGCATTCATGAAAAATTTCTTTAATATCTATTTTGGTATACATAAGATTACACTGATATTCCAAACTTGTACACATCAAAATCTTGAAACAATATCAAGTTTATTGAATAATGCATTTGATATTATAAGATTTATGAGCATTTGAGTTCTATCATGTGTTCTATCATTTTTATCATTTTTATGTGTTACGTATGGATAAAAACATATCCAAATTCAAAATAAATCAGTTTTTAAAACTTGAAATTCATGATTTATTTAATTCCTATATTCGAAGTGCGCAAGAAAGGATTGTAAGTTAATGTTTAAATACTAAACGGACAACAATTAATTCGAAATCATTGCTCAAGGAATTTTTCTATCATTAAATTAAACGAACACGTTTTAGTATTATTCTGAGTTAATTCTTTAGGTTTAATCACTTATATATTCATTAGTAACAAATCAGTAATTAATAATATGTACACCTAATTAATTTTCAGAAATTGAACACCAATCCTGATACCTTATTTAAGAACTTGATGGGAATCAATGTAATTCAATTATTTGATTATAACTTTTCAAAAACTGATTAAGAATGTAACAAAACTAATTACTTTAGTAACCATGGGACCAAAACAACATCACTAGATTAAAAGCGGCTTTGATTGCCCTGTTTATCAAACATCTCTACTGTTTCAAGGCATAATTGTTCAAATGTAAAATATTCTCAAAATTCTCACACTAGGCATTTGCTTATTGCTCCTTTGCTTGTACTGTATTTCACTGTACATTGAAAAATAAAATTTAATTAAGCATCTGGATATGATGTAGAAAATTATATGGAAGTTAACTTAATTAAATTTCTGTCGTGTTAAAATAACATTGATTATTCAATTAGCAATGTTTAATTGTATAGAAGCAACGTTACTTCTATCTGAAGAATTAACACAGTTTTAAATTTATTCTAAGATTTTTCGGTAAACAGTATATCACTGAACACGAGAAGGCTAAATAAATTTGAGAAAAAAAAATCTGGCCCCAAATATTTCTCCCTTTTTTGTTTTAAAGAAGCATATACGACTAGCTCAGTATGAATATTTTATTTTAATCCAGGAAACCATTTATCACTGTCAGAGTTCAAAATACAAGGAAATAAGTAAACAAACATAGTAATTTTTTTAAGAATAAATTTTGAGAAACTAAGCAAGTGGTCTGCTTTTTATCATCGATTTTACCATTACTAAGGTTGGGAGTAAATGAAAGGAAGAAAAAAGAATGAAATGCCACTATCAAAAGATTTTGAAGTCTCGTGATTTCATAAAGAAATATTAGGATTCTCCTTTTCTGCTTCTATCTGGGTTTATGAAGCTAAAAATGAAATAGATACATAGTTAGGTTCTCTTATCATTGTGTCAGTGACACTGATATAAATTTCTTTTATTCCAAATGTGTTAATTCGATACTAAAAATGAAATATAATTTATGAAAATAAAATTTTTTACTCAAAGGGAGTAATAAATTTAACAATCAGTAGATATATCTTTAAAAGAAAAGTGAAAAATCCTTTGCATTTTTAAATATATTGAAATTTATCTTTTAAATCCAATTTTACAATATAAGTAATGTTTACTACTGATTGAAAGTGTAAAAACAATAATATCAACTTATTTTTTAAATAAAGGTATTAACTAACTAAACAGTAGTTATTTTTATATAAATTTAATATGTATATTTCTATACGCTTATGAAAAACTTTTTACAATATTTAGCTTTAAATGTGATTATTCATAATTTTTATCGGGGTTTTCATATAAAGTCATGCATAGTTTCTTCAAAATTTCTGTTGAGATAATACTGTGTTATATAATAATTGTAAATAATATTTTGTAACGATTAAATGTTTTTACGCGACCACACACACACACACACACACACACACACACATA
>JAPDSC010015907.1:297599-317329 GCA_026290005.1 Latrodectus geometricus | reverse complement strand
ATATTACATAAATGTATTTATTTCATTGAATTTAAAAATAAATACATATTAAAAGATTTAAATATATTGATATTTGAACACTTTTGATTTATTTTAACAGCAATTTAATGTTTCTCTTTATTTTGATATCAGTTTAATATTTAACCTGAAAATTGAAATATAAATAAATCACCATTTAAAATAAATTCCGTTAGATTTAACAATTCATTAAAAAATCATTATGAAACTGAATGCGAAAGAATTATAACTTTAAAAGTAAATTTCAGCAAATAAATTACAGAAATTTAATAGAATTTTGTTTATTTAAAAGCGAAATAATATATTGGAATATAATCTAAAAATGATTTTTGTCATGATTATAGTGTAAAAAAATTTTATATGGCATACTTAAAAATTTAATTTATATAATTATTCTTTTAGTATAGCATTTAATAGCGATATATTATAAATTATTTTTATTGTTGAGTGGTGTTAATTATTAAAATGAAACTATTTCAATATAAATGAGGAAATTAATTCAAAATATTAAAAACGATAAATGTAGAACTGCAAAAGTACAAAGGAACTTTTATTATTTATTGCAAATTAAAATTTACCAGCTTCTTAAATTACTATTTGAAGTTATAATTAAGAAAATGAAGTACTAAATCTGTTAAATATTTTTTTTTAATTTTAAAGCACATTTTGCATTAAATTGTATACAGTTTTCTGACAAAGTGTCCTATAGACAAATATGTATTTAACATTCTCCTAATGAAAGCGAGTATATTAAAAAAGTCAATAATCGAATAATTATTTTAATAATAAAATTATATGTTATTTTATTGTAAAACTTAAAAATTTTAAATGAATATGAAGTTGAAGACTAATCTGAAAATGATAAGGCACAGAAATGAAGAGATAAAAATATTCATTACACAAAAATTGAAATTAGGCAAAATATAATGAATTGATTGTTCAAGGATTTAATCTGATATTTTTAGTATCGGCATAACCAGTTATTACATTTAGGTTAAGTTTTTGAATTCCAACATAAAGCTACAGTGTTGATATTTACAGTTTATAAAAAAAACAAAAGTTACGAATCACGAAACATTTTAGAAATAACAACTATCTAACAAATAAATTATCTAAATAATAAATTAACAAAAGTAATTCAATTAGTTAAAAAACCAAAAATTCAAATACAAATTATCAAGATTAAAAATGTAAAAAATTATACAATACCTGATTTGAAATGATAGCCTGTATATTAGATGTAAAATGATTCTTAAAATAAAGTGTTCATAAGTCAAAAGTGTTTAAAAATAGTTTATTTTTAAATTAATTTACATTTCAAGTTTTTGCCACATATGAAACTTAATATCCTAAATTTAAATAGAATTAATATTATTATTTGCAATTCGTATGAACAATTTGAAATTATCATTTATAATTTTTATATTACTGTCGATAATGATCTAGAAAAGAAATATCGACTATGTTTAGTAATTAAATATGAGGTAAGTATAACCAAAGATTATTTTTTGAACTGGTGAGTAGAGTTGCCATATAGGTCACATTTTTTTATCTTAATATTTGAAGCAAATAGCAAACATAATAAATTATTAGATCCTATTATTATACTTCATTACTTTCTAAATGCATCGATTTCTAAACATCAAATATTTCCTAGCATTATTGTAATAACGCAGTTAACATCATATGAAATCGCATGGATTAGAGTTATTGAATTTTTAAATTCATTAGTCAAATATATCAAAAAAAGCAAATTTTATTTTGTAATTTTATTAATTTTAATAATTTATACAGTTAAACAGTATGTTTCAAAACAATTTTTAGAAACTTTCAGTTAAAAACAAACTGCTTTTCCGATCAGATAAAAACTCTTTTATGTTTCCCATGAAATTTTCAGTTTAAAATCCTCTTTTAATGCATTGTTTTAAGATAAAGTAAATTTGATAACATAAGAAACAAAAGGAGAAAAATTTAAACAGAGAGAAAAGAATAATCGATGAGCATCGATATAAACTCTTATACATCGAATACAGCATTTCTCAGCTTGGTTTCACGAAATCAAATATTTGGGATTGATTGGTTTAATCGTGCTTGTGTTATAGCATATTTTCATATTATCATCAAGATGAGGGTGGTTCCATCTGGGGATGAATTCTCAATGAAAAAATCAACACTAATTTTATTACTTTTAAATATCGAACAAGTTTTTAGAAGAAAAAACAAGATTTTCTCAGGAGCTCATCATTTCAATATCTTACACTGCTTTCAGTATTTG
The DNA here is from genome assembly GCA_026290005.1 of Latrodectus geometricus. Taxonomy (NCBI): domain Eukaryota; kingdom Metazoa; phylum Arthropoda; class Arachnida; order Araneae; family Theridiidae; genus Latrodectus; species Latrodectus geometricus. Next base: position 315,036 of record JAPDSC010015907.1, on the reverse strand, counting down.
ATATTAAGAAAGTTAATGTAATATACATGATTTTTAAAGTGATATCACTTCCTCATTTAAATCATGCTCTTTAATTGTATTTTCCTTTTAAAATGTATAGGAGTTTTGCCATAATTTATTTTAAAAATTCTAGAAATAAATGGTTTAGTTTATTCTAAAATTTCCTATTTTGATTACGAAATTATCTTTTATGAGAGTATATAAAATAGTAAATTAATCTTTTCAAAGTAAACGCTTGCAAGTTATTATGGAAGGTAATGCTACATATGAACTGATATCATATTCAATGTTTTACCAACACTAAACAAAACATGAAATCCTGTTGAAAATGTTTAACAAATGAGTGTAGCAAGAACTGTAAATTGCATGTTAATTTCAATATGAACTTTATTAATTAAAAAATAACCTTCCTTTATACTTTGTAATTTTACATTTTTAATAATATAAAAATTAGGCATGATAGCATTTAATGATAACCAATCAAATTTTTACGTCATACTTTTGCAAAAGAATTTTTCTGTAACAAATTGTTTTTAGAAATGATTTCAAATTTACAGTATCAATCAAGCAGAAGATATTTCTGCCATATACCTAATTTATATAACATGATTAATTTTAACTGATTTTTGAAAATATAAAAATGATATTTGATATTTTTGAGTAACTGCCAAATGTGTAGAGAACCATAGCGTAAATTTATAGTATTTTACATTACATATACATATTTTACATTTTATACCATAAATTTATAGTAATTTTATCGATATACATAAAGAGAAAATACACTACTTACTTGAGATGAGGTAACAGAAAGAAAATATATTCATATAAAACAGTAATTAAAAATGTAGACAAATACATTATTAAGATCGCTTTTCTAGAAAATATGAAATAACTTTGATACTTCTTTATTATATGGGAGATGGGTATTTTTAAAACCTTTAAAAATCTTATGCTATAATTTACGGTTGTGTTTTAATCTACTTTACCATAATTTACAGTTATACTAAAGTTTAAAATTAGTATAAATGATAACCATTTAAATACACACAAATTATGCCATTTCATTATATATCTATATTTATCTAAAATACTTGTTATGATGCAATAAATTAATCAACATTTGAATTTATTGGTTTGGATTTCAATTATAGATTCAACATTTATGTGACTATATGACTTGTATTAAGATTTTATCGCAAAATAGTAAACCTTACCTACTTTCATATCAAAATGAAAATTTTACTATGAATTTTCATTAATACTTTAAAGATGCTTAAAATAAATAGCAATGCAATAAAAATTTCAGTATACACTTCGGAATACAATTTTCCAAGTAAATATATAGTTATTCACTTCACTGCAAACAAAAATATCCATTTGAGATACTATATATCAATTTATATCTTGTTATTATTTCAGGAGATTAAAAAGCACTTATATGCAATATATATGAGTTCGTTCTTTATGCTCCCAGTACTTTAGAAATAAGAGTAAGTATTAAAAAAGATTATGATTTGAAAGGCTTTCCAATCAATATAAAACACATGGGATACTTTCCGAATTTCTCTATCGATGAAATTGAAGAACACCAATCTCTTGATGTAATAAAGTTAGGAGAATAACCTGACATATCTTCTTTAGGGTTTCTGTGGAAAGTGATAGGTAATAAATGGCAGTGTAAGAGCCTAGATTCGATGCCTATTTACGATCATAGCAATAAAATTTTTATTACATATATTTTGTCAAAATTCGGTTTTGTCTAAATGCATTTTGTCAATTAAAATATAGTTTATGCATTAAATTTCCTCTTTTATTGATCGAAGTTATATTTTTTATAATTTAATACAATTTGTCGACAGTTAAATAAAATTCTTTTTAATCTAATTTACACATCTGTAAGCATAGGCCAAGGGTAAAATTCATATTCAATATTTGTATTTCATATTCTCGTAATCAAATAAGCATTAGTTCTTATAACTCAGGTACATTATACTGTATAGGTATTATTTTCTTCCCGTTGAAGGTAGCCTGTGTAAAAGCATTGAAAGTTTTATTCAAATACCCTTTAAGTATTACCTTCTTAGAAGAAATTTTTTCTTACATTATAGAGATTATACTATCATACCGTAAGAGAATACCTGGTACATTAATAAGCCTCCACCATTTAAGACGTCATAACATCTCCTTTCCATTTAATGGATTAATTCTAACAATGATTAGATTTGAACTTGGAAACTCTCATTCCGAAAAGAACTGTTTGATTATTAGACTTAACAAAATAACATATCAGAATAAATTTCGATTAATATTTTTAACAATACAATAATAAAATTTGTTCAGGTACTTTTCAAAATCAAAAACTATACCTGAATATCAAATTTAAATATTTTCATATTTTAAAAAGTGATTAAGATGAGGTACCAAAAGTTGAAGAAATTTTTTGGGTAATGATGACTTTTAGGATTTATTCATAAGAACACTAGTGATGAAGGATAAAAATGAGCCATGTTTGATAGTAATAAGGCATTATTGAGGCCACGTTGGCCTGGTTGATTAGGGCTTCGTTCTCGTAACCAAAAGGTGGTGAGCTTGAATCCCTTCTTGGCCGAAGATCCATCGTGTTCACTAAGGGCGACTGGGGCACTTAAAATCTGTCGGGTCGCAATGTCCTCCATTCTATATCCCAAACTAATGCTTGTGGGGGTGGTTGGAGCCAGGCTTTGGGTCTTCTCTGGTTTCAATCTCTAAATTGGAAGATTCAGATGGTGCTGCCATTTACGAGCCAAAACTCATACTTCCACCTTCGTTTGAAGGTGCTCTATTCAAAAACGGAAACGCTCCCTCTCTGACTTCATTCGCCTAGTCTCTGACGGGTGGGCTTGGCGTTGCCAAGTGTCATCAGAAACATCAATAAGGCATTATAATTTAGTCTGCCAGGGAAAGCTCCAAACACACATTCGCTTAAAGAAACATCCTGGAGAAACTTTCGTTATGTATCAAAACCTTATTTCTTCTTACAATTTCCCATTTTTAAGACAACAAACAGAAAATATAAGTAAGAAATTTGATAATTTGCTTTAAATGAATATGGAAATTGATGTAAGAAAATATTTTTTAATTTATATAAATGAATTTACGTTTCCCTTTGCCAGAATTTTATCTAATTTTCTTTCTGCTAATAAGATATAACTAATAAGGAAACGTACGAAATTTTCGATATACAGTGTAATTATAATATTTTACTGTATAATATGTTTTTTGTAAAAATAAATCTCTTAAGATGTAAATTTTTTATTCAGTAATTTTAAAAGAAAAATAATATAAAACCAAATTACATTACTAATTAATGCATTAAATTTCAATAATTTATCATCTGAATTTTAATTAAAAATTAAAATCATTGAATTCTTTATTGATAAAATATATTCAATATTTTAACATTATTACCAATATAATTTCTTTTTAACGTTGTCACAGGGGAAAATCACAATGACTTTTATCTTTATAGAGTTTAAAATTCTTTAGAAATGAAAAAAATTACTACTAGAATATTATATGTTGCACACATTAGAGATAATTTTGTATATGAAATGAGCTACATCCATACATTGCTTTGTATGTGTGATAACTAACATCAAATTTCAACGCCATTTATAATCTAGTGGAAGGTGTATAGCATGCCAGGTATTTTAAGCATTGATTGCAATAACGGTGAATAGGAGAACATATCCCCGACATATTTTAATCAGGTATATAAAATATACAAGTCGATATAATATTCCTATATCTAAAGATTCGGATATTATTAATTATTTCTAATAATTTGTAGTTTTTGATAGTTGGTAAAAGGTGATTTAAAATTTAGTGTTAACTTAATAGTATTTACCTGGCATATTTTTCATAGCATATTTTGGTTTTCTATTTAATATTTCACTTGTCATAATTTATTCAAATTGATTATCTTTCTTGCTTATTTATTAACAGCATGAGTATTATGTACCTTAATTCATGATATTCTCTTCAATATTAATGCGTCGAATAACGATGGAGCTAGAATGTTTCTACAAATAAAGCATTCTGGTTGATATATTTTGCCAATTAAATCAAAACTTTCATATATCATGAAAATGTTTTGTGACATATGTGAAAGATTCGTTCTCACATGTAAATTGATAAACACCACCAATATATTTGATCAATAAATCTTGTAAAGTCTAAGGATTTACAATTTATTCTATAAAATTACGTTTCATAAATAAAATGTTTTACATTTTGCTAGTTTTGCGTTGTATGACGGTAAGGAAAAACATTTTTTTTTTTTAAATGAGTGGACTAGAGGCTCAACCAAAAACTCTTATGTTGGTAGAACTAATACCCTTAAAATGTTCTCTGAGGTAAAATGTTCCGAAGTTTTGTTGTAGTGACAGGATGGTTCCAAATCAAATACTAATATCACCACTTGATCGCAACAAAAAATTACGAAGTTGTTAACTCTATTTAGTAGTTTCAATCAGCATAAAATAACAGAAGACGAGAACTCATGTCCCAATAAGTTAATCTAACCAAACCCAGTTATATTGTTTGAGAGTTACTAACGCTTATTAAAACTTGTTAAATCATCTACATTCTATCTCCATATATAGAAGTCCAAGTTTTGCATTCTTAGTTGTCCTGATATGTGACACTACTATAATAATATTGAAATCCCATTTAATGAAAAAAAATTATTAGTGCTTACATCTAAGCTTCATTTTAATTTCAATATTCTTGTCTAATAATAAAATATTCAGCATCAATTTATATAATTAAATTGATGTATCTATCCTGCAGTAGAAATTATGAACATTTCTTACCATTGATGTGTACAACCAATGGTTTCATAAAAATAATCATTATAGAATTTTCTCAGTTAGTAAGAGTCGAATCTGAGATTCTGTCATCTACTCTTTTACACTCTAACTGCGTTTGTCTGTACAATTTGAATCAATTACTTGATATTTTGTAGATTTCTTACACAAAACCGATTTTTATATTTTTGCAAAAACAATTTTAAAACAGTTTAATAGGTCGATTTCATATTTAAAGATGGATAAATAATAGACATTTAATGCATTTAAGAGTTAAATAAATTTAAGAAAATTGAAATATAATTTAATTTTTATTAAATATTTATTTACTAATTAATATTTTTTTTTACTTAAAGCAAGTTAAAATTTAATTTAATAGGTGAACAGTAGCTGGATTTAAAAAAAAACAATATGAAATTAAACATAATCTAATAAATAATTCAAAGAAAAAAATGCAGTTTAATATATTATTCACTTGCTTAATCTTCAAAAATCTCAAAATGCACACTATGACATATTTATAATTTCCATTATTACATGTTCAAAAATATTTTTCTGAGTAGAATATATATTTTTTTACAGCTTCCATAAAATACTCTTCAATTTTTTGCTTCAAATAAGTATTCCTTATTTTGTAGTTAAATAAACCTGTGCAAAATAGCAGATATAACTCAATATTATAACTTTGAATTTGGAGCTCTCTATATCTTCATCCCTTGTTCACCTAGAAAATTCGATGCAAGAAGGAATTTATTCTTTTTTTAAGTATTGCGATGTCATCTCTATTTTTTTCCTTTTTAAAAAGAAATAGCAAAGGCCGTCAAAAAATGGGACAAAATATAAAAATGTTGATCCTTTCTTTTCTCTTTAACATTCTTTTTTTACAGCAAATGTCTCTGTTTTAAATCGAAATCGATCCATACATTTTATTTTCTCTATTCTGTACTCACCAAAGAAAACTTTCGATGCACACTTGGAGAAGAAAATGAACTTTATCTTTCACATATTATTCTTAGCATGCTTTCAAGAATCATGGCAATTCAAACTTCTGTTAATATGAAATTCATAACATACATTTAAATCATGATAAAATAATTTATTATTATAAGAAGTAACTTATATATATAGAATAAAAGATTGTTTTCTTATAACACATTTTTATATTTGTGTTATTAATTTTTATATTTGTGTTATTAGAAAACAGTAGATTGCTCTGATTAATTTAACCCTTATGAAATGAAAGTACACAAATGATTTTCATAAAAGTATTCTCTTATATTAATTAATTCCAAGAAAAAAGGGAAAATTCTTTTAATTGATTTGAATTAAGCTAATAAATTCTAACAATTAATTAAAATCATTATCCTTTTAATCAGTTTAATTACTACAATTGCTTTTATATGTGAATTTAGAAAAAGCACAGTGGCTATAAAGTTATTTTATTTTATTTTTTGGAAATTTTAATACTTTATTGGACAAAGATACTATTCTTGAAAGCTTTCATACAAGAATTTATTAAACTTTTTATAGATCATAAAGTTTAAGTTATTACGAAAATAAACTTGGGTCAAGAAATTTTAACTATAATTTGGCTATAATTCTGTACCCTTTCATTTATAGATTATCTGAGTGACACAGAAATAAATGATCTTTTATTATTACGTTTCTCCATCTAATTTACTATTCTTGAATCTGTTCCAAAGCACTTACAGTAATATACATGATTTGTAGAGATAGCTTAGACGTATAATAGCTCATAAGATGACTTTCCCTTACGTCATCACACTAATGTAAAAAACATGCCAACACATCCTTCACGCAATGCCGGTACTTTGTGCTATCTTGCTATTTTGTGTAACTGCTATTTGCTAAACATACACGTATTTTAATGTTAGTTATAAATAAGGAATAATTTTATTAGGAAATTTAGTTAAATTTCCTGCGAATTAACTGTTATTCTAAGTATGGGTAAAGGCCGTAAATGATCTCATTTATAAAATATTCCTAACATATTTAGTAAATAGAAAAATATCAACAGTTATTTTGGAGTTTGTAAGTTGGGGTACTAAACTATCATAAATAAGTAGTTTTTTCTGTGTGTGATTTATGTCTTTAGGTTAAGCATATTTTATTTTTTATTTTAATGAAAGATTTTGTTGCTATAATATTTTTAAATATCATTATTATTTTTATAAATTTCAGTAGGAAATTATAAATTAAAAGTAAGTATATTTAGAAAATTATTATTATTATTGAATATGAAGCACAAAACTGATTATAACATTGTGATTACTGATTCTCATTTAAAATATAAGTTTAAAATGTACTTAAAGCATTTTAAATAATGTCATTGAGAATAAAACTAAAGGTATCACAGTAAATGCGGATTCAAGAAAATGCAAATTCATGTAGGATAATTTTAAAATAATTCTCACACAATGTGATGTGTAACAATAAGCAGTCTATATTTTACGTTTAAATACAACATTTGTTTCATTAACAGCAGTTTCTTTCCGTTTAAATTGCGGTTATTCAAATCATGATTTAAAAAATTAATTAAGTTGTGATTATAAAATTTAATATATTGAAGAATATTTTTATCATGATAGTATTTCGCAAAAATGTGCTTTTCAACTTTTAGGAACATTCATGATGAAAATTACTAGTAGATACAAGGTTACCAGATGTTAACATCACTAACATTTGAATTAAATATTTAAGGAAATATAGTTATTAACAGTACAATCAAACAGTATGAATGCAAAAAAAGGTTTTCCACAGATTCAGATAAATTGTGGAACACTTTTCAAAACAATACATAAATATGCGGATAATATTTTTCTCTTTGTTGTTTAATACGTTTATATGAATGCTATCCTAATACTCTTATAATATTAATATTAATATCTCTCGAAAAAGTTTCTTTCGTGAAATTCATTATCTTTATAATAATGAAATATATTTTGTTATTTGTTTATATTGCATAACTGTGATTGTTGTTTCATATTATATTTTTCTTAAAATATATTAAATTGCAATTTAACTGCTCTTATTAATTATAATTAATTATGAAATTTTCGTATTCTAGAACTTTTTTATACAAGACAACTGCTTAAATTCTTAAAGTTTATACAATTCTAAAGGAAATTTTTAAATATATAAAGTATCTTTTATAAACATTTTTGAAAAGTTCCTTAAATTAACATTACAGTATTTCCTTATGGTTTCAATAAATTTCCGATTACATGCATTTTATTTTCATCCAATATTTCAATCATAACACTCAACATACTATTAGACAAAATTAGAATAATTTATATTAATTTTCGCGTTCACATTGATTCCAATTTTTATCATTCTATTTAAGTTAATAAGATGAATTAATACAAAATATAGTTTTTCCAATTTTAGTAAAGAAACCAGCAATCTAGTTGTTGAGTTTATTCCATGTATAATAAATTTTCATTGACACTATATGCATATAATCTTTTTAGAAAGTTATTCATTTTGTTTCAACTTGCTATTTTATTTATCTGTGAAAAATTTTGCATCTGAAAAAGATTTCATAATAATTTAATTCAGAGGAATTAAAATGTTCTTGTATTTTTCAAAGAAAGTTAACTAAAACTGTATAGATTTTTATTTATAATACGCATACATTTGTAGTCCCTCAAAAAGTTTTTTGATATTTTATATACAGAGGGAAAACAAAAAAGACCCTTATCTTATTAATTATTTAGCTGATATCCCTCCATCACAGAACAAAAAGAGAAATCCATCAGATTCAGCCCCTGACACAGTCCATACCGCCCACCAAGAAACCATGAATCACCCAATAGCGGGTGGTGGAACGCCATTACAATGTAATTGTGATTGTAGAGATTTTGTAGTATGGTAATTTTGCAAGCTATTTGCCTTATCAAATAGGAGAAACAGCAATCAGTGTGAAACATTATCCAGTGCAAACTTTTTTTTTCAATTTAAAAGTTACAGTAGAATACTAAAAACATTAAATTAAAGAAAACATCGAAATTACCAAAAGCTTCATTATGTTTCATTTTATGAAGTTAATATAAATAGACTTATAAACAGGAAAATAGAAAAAATTAAGTAAATATTTAAAAGAACTTTGTGTCAAATTCGAAAAAAAATATTATTGATGCATAAATTTAAGGTTTATTTTAATCTATTTGACAAACATTCATAAAATTGTGTGTTGATTTCCCATTTTCGGAATTAAAAAATTAAAAAAAAATAATGAAAAGGCAAAAATAAAATATTAGAGTTGCAATAGAATAAGAATAAACATTCTTAATTTTAAATTGTTTAAAATGCATTTAGTGTGTTCGTCTATTTTAATAAATAACTTCATTTTTGAGAAATTCAAAATAATGATTTAATCTTTCCTTAATGAGAAGTGTAATTACCACAAGAAAAAAATCAGCTTTTATTAAAACAGCATAATAAGAGGAAATTTTTAAAAAATATATAGAAATAATTTAGGGAATAATAAGTTCTCTCTTTAACGTATAATGTTTTATGTAAAAATAATTACGCCAAACTTGCCAATATACATACATTAAGTCTAAAAATTTGGATCTACATAAGCTTATTGCTTCTTATTATTGTGTACGAAATTAATTCGAATTTATTAATACAAAATTAATTAATTCGTACAATAAGCCTTATTTTGATTTTCATGTATTATTTTTAAATTTTCTAAAAACAATTTTATGAAAAACTAATTTGAGAAAAGTGGGCCGTCTCAAAATATTAATGGAAGAAATCGTAACATGCATAAAACAACTGTAACATCTTAATTTTCTTTTTTATACAATTTTTTTGTAACACTTAAATTTTATGTGTGAAACAAATTTATAAAATCTGTAAAATCTAATTCTATAAAATTAATTAAATAATTTAAATTTATAAAATCTTGACTCTTTTAATATTTTTTTATTTCTTTTTGTGCCTGATAAGTCAGCACTATGATATATAGAAAACAAGAAGTAGCTATAAAATTCTTAGGGTAATTCTCAAGGCAATGACTGAGAAATATAGTTATTTGGGCAAATCACAGCAATTGCGTTTTATAAAGTTTCTTCGTAAATTATAATTTTTAATGCTCATTAATTTTTTTCTTAAACAGTAATTATTCTTTTGATTACTTTTAATTTTAACATTTTTCAAATAACATTATATATTTTCTTCAAAATATAAAACTTAATCAAGAGTCCATATACATTTTTGAAAAAAATAATTGTTTGAGTTAATATTTATAGCATTTCTCAAGCTTAATTTATTTTAAGTCTCATGAAAATGTTTTAAAAAGAAATTTTTGTCATATTGTCATATTTTAACTTCAATGTCTCCTTTTACATTTTTTCAGTCGTCTTGATTTCTTATGCAACAGACGTCTTGTTCTTAAAAAAATGAGAAAATTTTTATTCTCTGCAACATTTGAAACAGGTGGATAAAATAAAAATATTCTCCAAACTTAGGAACTTATCTAGAAAAAAATCTATTAACAAAACAAATTTTTTTACTCAAATCTTGCATATGATAATTTATTTTGAATATCTAATGTGATTTTTTAATTTATCGCTGTATTTATTTTCTAAAATTCATATCGTGCCGTACATAAAATTTATTATAAAGTTTAAGTTTTACATGAAAATGCATTTTTGAAAACCGAAATCGAGACCACAAGAGCATGGTTATAAAAGTGAAAAATATTCGGTTAATTTGGATAAACTTTTTTGTAACTTTTTGTTAGTGTAGAAATCTTCTATAATAACTTAAGCTTCTTAAGATAACTTACCACTGAAAAAATAAATCTTGCCGTAAATATATGGAGGGTTGTTATTAAAAGTCATATAAGCTGCGTCTGATATATTATTTTATTCTAGCAAAAGTATCTGTTTTCAGTGCAGCATACATGTTATATTTAACGTGTGAACACTTCCATTTTGAACCATAATAAAAAAACAAAACAGATATTAATTCAAGTAGCTCCCAAAGTACATGAAATATTAAACTAAATGTCTGTTTTTCTTTTAAGACATAAATTGGCTCAAGATGAAGAGACAGTGCAATTAGCCGAATGGTTAGTAATCTAGCCTTTGGTACAATATTTTGTGGATTTGAATCCCATTTCTAAAGTGAAAGCTTATAGCAGCTCAGAATACACTTTTAATATCAATGAATATTGGCTAACATTCTATGGAATTTTCATTTCCCTTATTAGCTTTTCCTAGAAGCTTCGGCCATGTTATAAACTCAGAACTAACGAATTAAAGGAAGCTTATATTTATTACAATAAAATACGAATTTGTCATTAATATATTAGCTTTCTGTTGCTATATGAAATGAGTTATTCTTATATCACATATTAAAAATATATATTTTAAATATGAATATTCAACTTTATTATACAGACATCCTCTATATCTAATTGATGACTATCTTAAGTTCCAAGCTAACAATCTAAAGTGCATGCCATTTTTCACATTGATCCATTTGAAACTGAGTGTTTCCAGTGAGTGTACTCAGTTTTCCAAATGACTCTAGAAGAGATCTGGCGTGAAAGTAAATAGGATTGAGCTTCCATAATGCATTTGACCAAAATAGTGCGGCTCAGCGTTCTTTGTGTTAACTCAGTGCGGCTATTAATCGGATCAAGCAAAAGCTGAGTCATGAGAGCTATTATCCAGGAGAATTATCTCAGGATCGGGAAATGACAGGTGCTGCTGTACAGCATAACCTATGCATCATTGCTGCCGTGAACTTTTAAGGTATGTTCTTCGTTGGAAACTGTTTTAAATGAAACCAAATATAAAAACAGTACAAATTTACGATTAGAAAATTTATTTCAAAGTATGACTGACTGCTAACAACCTTTTATAATATAACCTGGTACTCTAGAAACATTTTTTTAAATAAATAAAAAGAGAAAATATTTTAAATTGCATTTTTATGTGAAATGGAGAAATTTTGTTAAAAAAAGTGTTGTTAATTTCTTTGTTTTGTTTGTTCTCAGTAAGCAAATAAAATACCAAAACTTTGTTTTAAACCTTATCTTACCATAGATAAAATATAACATTGAATGATGTAAATTTTACAAGCGATTGAATAATGTATGAATAAATATTAAATAACTTTACATGAAAAAATATTTTTATAGCTGAAATAAGAATCTTTTCAACACCATGCTTACCAATAAGGCATTAATTCTTCAGAAAGAAAAATTATAGACAGTATAAAATTTTAGTTGATCTAATCATGATCAATTACAAGTTGAGCCTAATTAATTTTAGAAAGTTTATGTTAAAAAGTACTTCAGAAATATTAAGGCTTTATTAACCTTTAATATTTTTAATTGATTTTATAAAAAGAATAATTCAGTTTCCAGTATGTTTAAATAATTTGTTTAGAAAATTTATAACTTCATCTAAGTTAAAAGTTAGAAAACAGATAATTTATATCTAAGAATGAGAGAAAACACATAAACTAGTACTTAAAATTTTCCAAAACTTAAAACAAAATTTCATAAAGTTAAAGTTAAATTTCATAGAAATGCAATAATATTCAATAAAAAAATACAATTTCCCTTATTATAAATATTTATTAGTTCCTAAATTAAAGAGAAATTTCGTGGTAGTTAATCCTCGCACTTTTTTAAAGCTTAGAAAGTTGTGAAGATATTTCGGAGAGATATCTTCATTATTAATTCGGAACAGTATTAATATACTTTATAATATATATTTCTATTAGAAAATATTTTTTATACTTCATTCTAGTTAAGAAAAATTGAACTTTATAATAAAAGTTTTGTTTTGTGGTTGATAAATTTTATAAAATTAATACGTATTATTATGACAGATAACATCCAACTTTTGAAACATAGAAATGCGCGTGGCTTCCCTTACATGAAATGTATAAAAGACTCATAAAATTTGTGCCTACAAATATAATCTTTGATGTAAATTAAGATAACACCTCTAATAAAATATAAAATTAATTTGTGCAAAATATAAGATTTGGTTTGGAAAGTTTCTTTTTACAATAATAAAAGCATAAAAGAGTTACACAACTAGCTCACTATTTATGAGATAATATTTCATTTAAGAAATAAAATGAAGTATCGTTAATCAATTATAAAAAAAAATTAAAAATATTTCAGTTTGTTCTGTTTCATATATGGTCTCATCTGCGCTGCCTTATGAAAAGTGATCGTAGAGCAATTAAAACCAATGAAACAAAAAAATCAATTCGTTTTATGCAATAAGAATTGATATATAAACTGTAAAGCAGTGACTTTTATCATTTTTATCATTTATCATTATACTTTTATACATGAATTGGAGTCACCGTGTTTCTTTCAAAACTGAGTGTTTTAATTCCGAAAATTAGCACAAAATTTAAATCTAAACTTAAACATATTTAAAACTATTAACATAAGGCATGAATTTGAGATTCAGATAAATCTAAGTCAAATATGCAATACTTATTAATTTACATTACTTTGTTTACATGAGATATAAATATGATAAACGTCTGATATATATACACTTTAAATATTTAATATTAGTTATAATTTTTTCCAATTAATAATTTGTTACTTTTTAAATATGTATTGTTACTTTTAGCTCATGAAGAAATAGTTAATAGTTACAGTAACATGGCTTGTAATGTTTATATTTTATTTCAGAAAAAATGAATTAGAAAATATATTTTCAAACTTACTTGCAGGTGGAAATGTCCAAAGCAACATTAGGATTAAAAGGACATTTCTGTGCAATCCACAAAACCACGTACAATTTCTTCTGTTACAGTTCTGAAGTACGCTTAAATTACGCATAGCTGTTTCTTTATGTGATAAACTGAATGTAAAGAAATAGTCTGTTTACTTTATGTAAAATGTCATGAAGATTCTTTAGTTCAGCACAAATAAGTAATATTTTGAATCTAGTTGAAATTGGTATGCTCAGTGTTTGATAAATTGTGTGTGTTTCTTTCTTCTCAAAATACAATCACAATTAGAACATTTGATGCAAATGCTCTTTCAGTCAACAAAATATGATTTACAGAATAAATTTCATATATATTTACAACATTCTGGTTAAAAAGAGAGATATTGTTTTAGATACTGTAACAATATTTTTACTTTGCATACTCAGTTATTTATACGTTTGGCACATACCACCTATATATTGAAAATTTACAAATGTACATTTATATCTTTAACTACATATATTTTTCTTTCAAAATACAAAATTTTCTTTACAAACTCTCAAGAAATTTAAGAGATTTCTCAAAGTTCCGTGTAAATATTTCAAAACTCACAGCCGTTTAAGATTGTTATATCAGCAACATAACGTGTCAGAGTCAATTCATTTAGCAGAAACTTTCTTCACTTTTTACAACTTCAAGAAAATAAATTTACGTTTTCAGAAGTGCCTTTAAGCACTGGTTAAACAAGTACTATTTAATAACAACTTTATGACATCAAAATAAATTATTTGTTCCATTATTTTTTGTAAATATTCCTTTTTAATTTAAAATTCTATTAAAACATTTGACAGTTACAGTATCGAATATTGTACGAAATCACACATTCACAAAGTTTGTTTGACATTGATAGCAAGAAAAAATCCATTTTACACAATCCCGGTAAATACTATTTTGTTGCGGCCCTGAATTCACAAAAATAATAAAGTGATAAGCCAATGGAAAAGTTTCCAAAACTTTTTGGCGGGCCGTTGTCAAAGTCACCCTCTACCGGCAAGTCGCTGAAGAAGCGATCTATAAGTCACTTTCGTATCTTGCACTCACTGAGCAATTCAGTGCGAGAAAAAGGACGTGCAGACACAACACAAGACCATTAGTATCAGCTTGCAAGATCTCACTGTCACAGTGTGGAGGGAAGACCATACGCTGCTGGACCACTCGGGTATCTGAGGAAGGCCATGGGGTTTTTATAGGAGTGTGGCGTGTGAGTCAAACAATCAGACTCCTATGCGCAGGTCCCTATCGATCGAGCAGTCGATCCTTCTGTGGACTCTTCAGCCCCTCTTTCACTTAGCACCCTTTTTCCTTACACACCATGTCCTAACTTTTCCACTGAAGTCATTAAAAACGCATTGGTCCCTCTTCGTCCGAAGTTTTTCATAAAGAATATATTTTAATGTAACCGAAGAAACACGTCATCAAAATGCGAACACGAAAAGTTATGTTGAAAGCAGTGAATATGTTAATGTTTTCTCTTTCTCCGCGTTTCAGAGGGGTGGAAAGCTCTGATTTTTGATGAAATCAATCTCCACTTCGGAGTATACTTCGAGAACACTTAAAATTCGTGCGATGATTTCAAAAACTAAAAATTTACTTCAGAAAAAATAATTTATAACAAGTCAAAATCTATAGGCAAAAAAAAAAAAAAAAAGATTTTACTTAAACTATTAAATTAATTATTTTTATTAAATATATTTTTTTATAATAAAATTATGCGCTAAGTACGATAAAGTATTTGAAAAAAAAATTTTATTACAAAAAATTTTATTTTTAAAATTTTATAAGCTAGAATATCATATACATACTTTTCTATTATCAGTTTGCGATATAAATTAGGATAACTCTTAGGTTAAACATCCTTACATTCATTTGTCTAAAAATATGAAATTACACAAAAAAACAGAAATATAAGAAAAATACAAAATATTTTAACACATTTTTAATATTTTTTCAATTAATTTGAAGATAATTTCAAGTTTTCCCTTAGAGTTAAAAAATTAAAATATTAAACATCAGTTTAAAATAAAATGTGCAAGCTAAAGTTCTTCAGTGCTGTTCCAATTACTTGTGAAGTGTTATGTTTAATTTATAAAATAAATCATACATTTTATCCTTATTAGCATTCACGTATATTAAATCATTTTTAAGATTGCTTACATTAAAAGCTTTATATTTTTTGCCTTTCTAAAGAGTAACCTAAATGAGTTACGAAATTTTAATTTTAAAAAATAAATATAAAGTTTGTGAATGCGTATACAGATATTAATTCTATATAAGCATCGCTGAACATCCCAGATTCAGTAAATATGAAAAGTGACATCCCGACAATGTATGAAAACATCATCTTTTATGTCTACTTTTTAAAATTTCGGATACATAAAAAAAGTTTTAATTGGATAAAAATAATTTTATTTTACATATAAATGCATGAGTATTCAGAAAAAATCTGATTTTAAAATACTTTACATTTATTTTCCTTGTTATATTTCTTAGAAAAAATTATTTGTCAAATTAATTAAGGTTTTATATTTATTAATTTTTTAAACATATAAAAATATTGCCAATTCACCAATTATCGTGTCATATTTAAAAAACATTTTTCATTTTAAATCGCAATTAATATGAAATAGTCATTTATTTTTACAAAATTAGGAAATAAATACAATTTGATTATTTTTTAGAGAGCACCATTTATCGAAAACAATTAAGATTTTAAGGACGAGTTATGTGTAATGATGTTATTTCTTTAAGAAAATGTTTAATTAAGACAATTCTTTAAGAAAATATTTTCCCAGAAAATAAGAGGAATTCTTATATGCTCAGTTTTAGTATCTCAAATTTGGAGTTATTTTAATTGTATGGGTTAATGTATTTAAAAAATGTTGTTAATAAGCTAACAGACGTGTTATTTTTTCTTTTAATGAGAAATAATCTAATGATCTCAATTATTTTCAATTTAGAATAATTTAACTTAGGAGTACATGATAAAGTAATAAGCTATTAGATGTCACTTGACAAAATTTAACATTTTTTTTATTTTGTTTGAAGCAAAGAATGCTTAACAAACTTTTTTAAATAATTTTTACAAAATTGAAATTTTTTTGTAGGAATGTGTTTTGATTTATACTAAACACAAATTACGATTTTTACTTTTGGAAAAAATTTGATTACGTGCTT
Source organism: Latrodectus geometricus (assembly GCA_026290005.1). NCBI lineage: Eukaryota > Metazoa > Arthropoda > Arachnida > Araneae > Theridiidae > Latrodectus > Latrodectus geometricus. Next base: position 298,219 of record JAPDSC010015907.1, on the reverse strand, counting down.
AAAGTAATACATATATTTTGATAAATGAAAAAAATTAATTTCTATTTTACGACCCATCAGTCGCATTCATTTGAATATGTTTCTGAAAAATATTAAAAAAGAACCTTTTTGCATATTGTTATATAACTCATTTACTGTTTTATTTAGATGTTAACATAATAATTTAAAAAGTTCTCTGAACACTACTTATTTATAGTAAAAGCTATTCCAATAATAAAACTTATATCATTTTGTGCGCAGCACACTTTCTTAAAAATATAAATTAGCAATATTAATTTGAAAATTTGAAAATAATGTTATCAATATTTTTATACTATTGACAATAGTGCATAATTTATTTATTTTTTATGTGGTTGTTAGTAATAAAATGTATTATATTAATTACTCGTTGCAATGATGACATAATTTATACATGTGTTCAAGGAATATCTTCCATAAGCATTTTAAGAATATATTATTCAGATATTATAATATTGAGATTATTTAAATAAAATAGTTGAAATACCTTGAAAAATGAATAAAGGAGAGAAACAAATGATTAATAAAGAATGTTCCTGCTTATGATGAAAAAATTCTGATAAACAAATTAGGTTCCTATTTATAATAATAAATCAAATTTA
>JAPDSC010015907.1:267901-284179 GCA_026290005.1 Latrodectus geometricus | reverse complement strand
TCACATCAGCAATTCTAGAAATGTATAATTATTAAATGTCAATGAAAAATAACAAAAAAATTAAAAGATATTTAATGCCTAAGAATTTTTTATTTCTTATATTCTAAAAATTTCATATATTCCTAATATTGAAAATACTTTTAAAAAACATACATTTTTGTAATTCTACAAAACTTTAAAAAGTTTTGCATTTGATATTTCTGAAAGCATTAAAAATATATATTACTCTGTATCGGCCAAGGGTCTGAGAGGATTATTGCTCATCGTTCTCTAACAAATGATTACAATTTCACAATAGTGATTTGTTATTTACGATTTATGTGATGCAAATCTGTTCTGTACATTATATACTTTTACGTTTTAGTCCCTTTCTAATATAGAATTAAATATTTCATTTGTAAATATGAGTTTCATTCTACTTTGTTATATCTTGAAAATAGTTTCATATAGAACAGTAATTTTCAGATATAATATTTCAGTAGCTAAATTCCTAAAAATGGAAATTTGTTAAATGTTGCTAATAAATATACTTAACAGTTGCTTTACCAAACTCAATATCACCGAGAGTAATATTCTATTTCTATCTTAATCTAGTGTTTTATAAAAAGGAAACAAAGTACTGTTTTTTCCCAAACATTCCTCATCTAATGGCTATTTCTTACTGAATTTTAAATACTCTAGAAATTGATGAAATTAACTTAAAAAAATGAAGAAATTTAAATGAGATCTTCTCAATGAATATTTTTATCAATTCAATTAATTTTTAGAATTCTTCAAATTTTTGGGGTTTTCTCAAATTAAATAAAACAAAGAATCTTTCAAAATAAAACATATTTTTAAGACAATTCTTTTCCCGAAACAATCTTTAAATATACTTTTTAGTGTAAAAGATAAAGTTTTAAAAAAAATATTTTTTTATATAAAAATCAAACTTATTTCATTTATTTCTCTTCATTTTTAAAACTTATTTTTATCCTTAAACTTAATTTTATTCAAAATTTTTATCAGAAATATCTGTATATTTAGCATCATGAACATATTCAAATGCTCCTTTAATAACAAAAAGAAAGTATACTTTTATATTGTTTTTTTACTTTCATTCTTTCCAACTTAATTTTCAACAGCAAAAATAATGAAATTTCATTACAAATGTTCGTTATTTTATTTTTTATAATTTTAACAAAGTTACAAGCTTTATTCATGACATTTTCCGCAGAAATTAAATGAAATTGAGGAAATTACATTTCCTTCATTGTTTTATTATAAATTCTAGCATTTTTTAAAATTAATAAATAAACTTTTTCTTAGTGCATTTGAATTTGAAAATCATGTTTTTAAATCATTTAATCTGAAAAAAATATTCATTTGCATCAGAATGTAAATTAAATCACTGTTTAAACCAATTATTTTTTCTTACATACATTTTTTGTTTCAGTTTACAGCTATAAAACATGTTTCATCTGACTTATAGACATTTATAACAAAGTAAATGTTTTTGAATGCATTAATTTTTCTAAAAATTTTATCATCTGAAATTTATATTTTTCTTTTAAGTTTAGGCTTTTAGTACGAATACTTCATACATGTTTATAACAATATTTTTATATATTAAACAATATAAATAAACAAAACAATTTTATACTAAAATAAGTGGAATCTTTACTGAACAATACAAAATGCAACAGATTTTATTTTGAATACCTATTTCCACATCCTCATATTTAAATAGAAGGTTATAACTGATTACAAATATATACAGAAATCAGATTTAATTCACTCTTTTATAACTTTACAAATAATCAAGTTTCGTACTTAATATTTTATGGTATATAACAGAGAAAAGTAATTCTATATTATAGACCAATTGAATTGTCCTTATGCAAATCATTAAAAACCTTTTTATTTTATACTTGCTAAAGAATAGATTTCAAATGGAGAAATTTAATTTAATTTCTAAATCACTTAATCATTTAGTTTATTTAAACTTTTGTAATTCACGTAATTGAAAGCACTTTAGATGAGCTGTTTAAGCGAACTGTCTGCGTTTATCATTAAATGATCTCTCACTTATTAAATGATCATTAATATATAATTAGATGTTTAAATAATAATAAAATAAATTCTAGGGTAAAATTAATGAGTTATATACGTAAGATTTATTTCCTATAATTTATAGAGTTTAATTTAAATAATTTTCAGAAAAAAATAATCCTTTATAAATGAGTATAAAATAAAAAATATTCACTATATTAAAATTTAATAAATTATCTAAAATAAATAAACAATTTTGTGATTTTTATTCTCTTATTTTCTCATTATTAAAATTTGCTTTTTTTAAGATATGCAAATGTTTGGATAATTATATAAACTGTTAAGGAAAGCAAAACAATTGTTAATGAAATATTTAATTCATAGTATATGAACAGTTATTCTCAATAATGATTCAGAATTATAACTCCATCAAAATGTTTTCAAACATTTGTTAGTTAATGCAGAGATGATTAATTATTTTGTTATAAATGTGGAATTCAATGACATTTCTCGTAAAATGTTATAATTCAAGCTCAAAGCAAACCACAATTGATACATCTAGACCATTATTTCATAAGTTTAAAACCAACAATTTTGATTCAATAAATTTAAAGCTGAAAATATTCATAAATACTATTTTGAACTTGGAAATGTATAAACTTTGAAAATATACCAAATGTTCCTTCACCAATCTTAGATAATTCTGTTAGATTCATGACATAATTAAAACTAATACTTTCTATTTCATCATTCATGTTCAGAAATATACATTCTCTATTTTTAACCATTTTTTCTAGTTTTAAAACAGATAACGGTTGAATAAACTTGGGATAGAATGTTCTTACTCTTTTCAATTTATTATATTAATAACTTTTTTATTAACAGCATATTTATACTAATATAATATGTTTGGAAATTTTCATAACAGACAAAATAAAATTTTTGATTCAAAAATATGTTTTTATTCCATTCTTTTTTTCACTCAGAGCGCATATTCAATAATACAAATATTATTTTTACATATGCTATGATACTGCCGACTTTTATTTATTATTCAAAGCTGTTGTGGAAAAGCTACCCTAATCACTGCATGTCCTTTATAGCAAAACAAGTATATAAAATAGCCTTTATAAAAACGTCACAGATAAGAAATTTTCAAACATTTTTTTTCGTTATTTGTGTGTTAATATTTTTTAGTTTCAAATATATCATTACTTGAACAGTATATCTTAAAACCATTCGTGAAACAAACAACTAATTACGTTTTTAATGTAACCTAACGAATGACAGAGTACAATTATATCAAATTGATAAATAAATTATCTCTGTAATGAGCATTTTAATAGTTCTTTTTCTAATTCCTAAACATTATTTTTGCGATATTATAAATAAACCGTATCTTAATTAGGGAAGAAAATTTTAATTACTTCCGAAGCTATAATTGGCTTAATTATTCTTTGAGTATATTTTAAATGATGTTAAAGATATATTCACTGATATTTAATTATTCTATGCATTTTTGTCAAATTTATAACATTACTTTTAAGCAAAGATATTTCCGATAAATTATTATTACGATATATAGGCATCGGATATCAAATAGTATTAATGATAACTATTGGAAACTAGTTAAATATATGTATTGATTATGACCTTTTAAATCCAGTTGCTGTATATATAAATTGAAATACATAATTTAAGGAACATATTAATTCCTTAAATATATATTTATAATTTATATATACAACAACATAATTTAAGGGACTCATAGACATGCAATTTTCTTATCTCTTTCGCCTCAAATTCCACGGGTGTAATAATAATAAAAGTACCAAGAACATTGGAGACCGTGCAAACGCCTCTCTTTCAATCTGGATCTATTGTGAAAACGAATCCCGGGGTTGTGGCTAAGATTTCAATTACAGGATTTCCCGTTGTCCTTTGATTTAGTTTGGAAACGAGGAGATACCTTTGTACCTTCAAAAGCGGTTGATCCATCAGATGGTGAGGGTGCGGTTAAAAGGACGGGAATGACTGATGACTGGGGCTCTGATATCTAATTATCGTTATCCACCTACTCTAGAGTAGACGGATCCTCACAGAAAACATAATTGAAACAGACCTGGTGTGAAGTTGTTGACAAGTTGAGAGTTCATTCAAGCATAATCTATAAATGATGGAGAAGATACTAGCAATTCTCAAGAGGAAATTAATTGTAGTGCTCACAAACTTTAATTGCGTGCACATAATCACACATGCAATAATTTATTTTATACTCACCTAATTGCAGCTTAGAGATACAAAATATTATAAATAATCATAAAGTACAACATTTGATTCATCAATTTTGTATGCTATTATATAGATGGAATATATATTTATGAAATAAATACTCCATGTCTATAATTTGAATCTTTTATTTTCGAATAAACTTAATATAAATGTCCATAGTTTTAAGTAAGAAGATGTTTTATTTTTTATAACCCTGTATATATACTATTTATTCTTTTAAAAAACTTAATTCCATAACCCCTAGTTTTATTTTGTAATAATCTTAGATAAGTAAATTTTGCAAGATTCTATCATGATTAGGAATGCAACTTTAAAATAAACTAAGTTTCTAATGCCAAGGAAAATATTTTCACCCTGAGAATCAGAGTTATATCTATACATCCTGTTGTTGCAATTCACTTATTTTTTATTTTTATATCACACGTCCGAGATTTTAAAACTTATAACTAAAAACACAAATATAATGGTTGTCAATTTATTTTTGTGTTTTAAACTTTTCAACAAAATGACTTGTATTTCAAAATCAATTTCACAATAATGATTTAATACTCATTTTGAGTTTTTTACAATTCAGAATTCCACGTGAGGTTTATTTTACCCATAAAAAATTTACAGATTACTATTTTTATTCACGTTTTTCATCATAAAATTGTTTCTGAATCAACTCGTTATTATTTTACACTTAAAATCTTATATTTTAATTTTATTTATATAGTTTGATAGTTTGTCTATATTTTTGTTTGTATACTTTGAATAGCTCTGAAGAATTTTAGAATTTATTTCAGGTTCTTATAAATTTTAAATATTTTTTGTTGCCAAGCACTTGGTTACACATCACTTCAATTTTGATAATTTAATTGGCTCTCACCAATCAAAATGGCAAAACATAATTAATTTTTATTTTCTTTTTTCAAACACATTTATCATAAATTAAATTAAGTTACCTGTAAACATCGTATTTTAATTAGGTAAGTTATTTCTTTAATCTTCCCTATTCCAATAATTTGCAATTTTATATAATTTATATAAATAATTAATCAAAATTTAGTTTTAAGTGGTAAGTCACCTTTATAAGTATTGTATAAAAATGTTGTTAAAGTAGTATAAATAACAATTACCCTTCGAAATTAAAATTCGCACAATATTTCACATTATTTAATCACAAATGGTTAAGAAATTTGGTAGGTTTATTGACTGCTTATCTTTTTTTACTTTCTAAGTTTCTTTCGGTACTTAGCTTAACAGATAATACTTTTGATCAAGAATAAAAAAGGAGAAAAACTAGTAAATTAAGGGTAAATCTCCGTAACCTAGTTCTGGTTGTACCATCATACCCCCCTGTTTGCCCAGAGTTGGGACCTAGTAAAATTACACCACTCTTCTCATAGTTGATTCAATCCCAGACAATGTTCAATAATAAGAGATAGGTATTTCAGTATTGTTAAATGCACATGTATTTTATGAATAACTTCGAATTTTCCAGGTTGTGACACATGAATACCGCACATTATCTATGAAATTTTCTTCCGAAATACAACACGCGTTGAATGTACAACAAAAAAACAAAGCCTTAAATAATTTCCTTTTTAGTTTACCCACTACGTGATATCAAAGAAGACAGAAACATTCATGATAAATAAAAAACAAATCTAGACATGATTATATTTTTAATGTACAATAAAAAAATATTCAAAAAAAGATTTTATCATGTTTATGTTTACATTATAAAAGACATCATACAAAGGAATATCATTAAACTTTATCATTTGATGCTTAATGATTAAAATAAATACTTCACAAATTTTCAACAAGTTTTTATCGAAATAGTTTAATTACAGTTGAATTATTAATTAAACTGTTTATTTTTAATCTCTTAAATTATTACTTCGTAAAACGTAATTTAAATAAAAATATATTGAACAAATAAGATAGTTAGGTTTTAAATGAGATAACATTTTTAATACTGGTAAAAAGTTTAAATGTAACTAAATGAATCCCTTTAGTTTTATCTTAGCAGACACTTATAATAATCGAAAGAATTGTTTATTTATTTTTGTCCAATTAACTAGACTAATGACTTTAGTCTAGTTAATTGTACACAAATAATAAATAATTTACTTGTAACCTTTATTATCAAAAGTTATTTTTTATAAATAAGTTATTTTGTGTGGAATTTCGCTGATATTTATTTCATTTCTATGTAGTGTCATACATTTACTCAGTAAAGAAAGATGCAATATATAAAATAGTCAATCAAAAAATCTTAACAGCTTTCTCAAATATTCTTTTAAGCAAAATAACTTTTACAATACAACCAGATTTTATTTCTAGCGGAAGGTCCATTTTTATTTCTAGTCTTCTAAATGTCAATCTAATCGTTCAAATAATCAAATATCTTAGCGATCATAAAAAGGAAAGAATAATGACTAAAAAATCAGACAAAAAGAGCTTTTAGAATCTGTTAGTTAAGAACAGCGAATGTAAGCACAATTATTTTTTTTAAGAAAAACGGAAAAATCTGATGAATTTCTTCATTAAACTAAAACTTAACAAAATTTTTCCTAAGATTAAAAATTTAATGATCATCAGAAAAATAGATTAAAAATAAATATGCATATTGAAAATAATAAAATCAGCTTAATAAATGTCATAATTTTTTTTTAAAAAAACGAAAGCATTTTTTTTTAAAAAATGAAAGCATTTTTTTTTATAAATGAAAAACATAGAAAATATTGTTAAATAATTTCCATGTATTTACAAAGTAATAAAAACTTTTAATGTTTACGCAGTTAAAGACTATTTAATTATAAAATATTTAAATGTTTTACTTAAAAATGAAATTAAATATTATAAATTAAATTAAAAAAGCAATACTTAAGAATAATAGATTGTTTAACATTACATTTATTTTATTTATCGAAAATTTATGCATTTTCTTTATTTTTTTATACAGTCTAAATTAAATACGTATTTGATATTACAATTTATAATAACATGTTGCGGAGAGATGAACCAAAATGCTGTAGAAAATATAAGAAATTAACTATTTAAATCCAAGCTAACAGTTATAGGGTTAACATCCAGGGTATCAGATCAACAGTTAAAATTGTCATATCAAGTATGGATATTTGCATAAATTTGACTTCCTTTTGAAATTAAAAGTCTTAGTTGAATTATTATTTGTGTGCAAATAATGACAGTATATCGGCAATCATTAATCATCCACTATACAAGTATGTGGGAAAACAAATTTGTATTTTAAATTATTTGCTCATTTACTATGAAAGTATATAAGAAAACTAACAATAAACGTATGTATTATTATTTTCATGTACAAATATTAAAAGTTTTTAATTGCATAACGTTTAAGATTTAGAGATAATGAAATATAATTATATCGAAATATTTGCTTACATAGTTTACCCAGAATTACATTTAAAATTCTTTCGATTACTCATAATTAATGATTTTTTATTCGATTTATTATTATATAAATATATTTATATTTATAATTATTGATTTATTATGAGAAAATAATAAAGTTATATAACTTGTTAATCACAACAGAGTAATTTTACTTGTATTAAAGATTGACTGTCCTTTTAATTTTTCCTTTTTGGTTTTAAATTCCTGAAAAAAAAATAATTTTTAAATATAAATTGAGGAAAAGATTAATTGTAAAAAATTATTCAACTGTACAAATTCTTAGACTGAATCAGATATTGGAAAATTAGAAAGAGACAGGGAGTTATGACAGTTCACTGAACGTTAATGAATTGAATCTCATTTCTCATGACAATTTAGAGAAATTTTATGTATGGTTGTTGGGAAATTTTCAAAACATATTTAATTTCTAAACTATTGAAATCAGGTGTGGATGGCATTTAAATCAAAAATAATAGGAACCTAGTACCCAACTTGTTTAAAGATAAAGAATGTAATGACCAGAATCCAAGAGTACAGAAAATGATTTCATAGCTCAATGCTAATGAAGACTTGAAAATTATGCTTTTTTTTTTTTTACTTTTCCTGCTTTTGAGAAAAGCTTAGACTGACAATACATGTTCAAATCATATTCCTGACTCAAATATTGAAAAGTTTACCTACATAAATTATCTATACGAGACATTAAATAAACACAATGCAATTGTTAAATATCAAGCAATATGACCATAATATAGTATATCCCTATATTTAGTAGAGTAGAAATGCTTTTTAAGATCACGATATAATTTTATTTATGTATATTAAATAATAACTTTAACTGTGATAAATTGGTATTAATACTAATTATTTTAAAATTGTCAACGCAGAAAATAGTGAAAACATTATAAACACAAATTTAGTTATATTCCTGTGTATTTAAAAAAAAAACATTAAATATCCAATATCAAGGGTTGGCTTGTATGCATCATTGTAAAGATATGATGATTCTACAATAATTTAAATCAACTATTGAAAATTTTATGAAAATGTATAAAAACTCTTTAAAAAGTTAGATTTTAAAAAAATCATTGTAGGAAATATACGCTACCTGACATTGAAAATGCGGAGCTGTAAACAATTCGACAGAATGTGATAAAGATTTATAAACAAGCAAAGAACATATCTGAAAGTAATTTTTTCCATAAAAATATATTTACACATGGACAAAATATGTTATATATGGTTACCGCTGTGCAGTGATGCAGCTAGACACTTTTTGATATTGAATCTCAATCAATGCAGATAGTGTTCTGAGAGATGGAAGATCCGTATAGAGTAGGACATAACGGATAAATGGCTTCCAATCACTCCCCAGAAATTCTAAGTCGATGAAAGAGCAGGTAACATTACAGTTCAGAAACGCAACTGAATAAGTTTTAAATAATGTCAACTGATATTTCTCTCGTGAGATGTTGCGTTGTCCTGATGAAAAATAACCTTTTCACAGCTACTGCAAGTAAAGTAGAACAATAGGACAACATAAAGTCAAGCAACTTCTCATCAATGTATCTTGTGCCATTTTTGTGACTCTGACGTCTTCTAGGTCTGATCTGTTATCGTGTCTAATTGAAACCAAAACCTTCATTTCACTTGAGGAGCAGAATGATATTCAATAATAGTGGGAGAATTGCATTTGCTTCTTAATGTTTCTTAAACTTCATCCAGTAACTATCATTATAATCACACAGATTCGATATTCATCTTGGAATACCACAATTTGATATTTGGTTGTCCATATCTCTTGTTGACAACTTCATCATAAATTCTTTCTTTAATAACTATACGTTAATGGCAATTTTCATTAAGAACTGTATGTCTTTAAGACACTTTCAGCTAACCATTATGAAATTGTTTTCTCTGATATTGACGCGTACAGAGCTCCCTGCACATAACGTTGATAATTAACAGAAATTGATTGTGGAGCCACCACAGCCTCCCTTCGGGTGCTACGATGAGTACGTCTACTTAGACCCGGTTTTTGGCGATTAGTTATAACTTGTTCTTTCATCTGTTTAGTCCAAATTACGTGTACAATACATACATTTACAGGGATATCATCTGTGATAAAATGATAAGATCAACTACCTGTAAATAATTTTACCATCCCACCATTTAATGAAAATTCATTTACTCCAGCAAACCTTTATTACCTAGGATGTTATCTTTCTAGCATTTTCTTATCCAAACGTGTATTCCACCAGTGTAACTTCCCAAAATTCTGGATTTCTTAAACTAAAGAGGTCGGCTTGTTGGCCGCTTTCTTTTTCTTTTATATCACTCTATAATTATATGAATAACTTGCATTTTAAAACATTCGCACAACACATTTCGCAATATATTCTTCAGTATCATCAACTATGATCAGAATTCATGCTGTTGTATTTTCAATGTTGGACATCATATTTGAAAATAGAGGAAAGTATCTTAAAATTAGTAAAAATGATGCAAATGACAGGATATGTGTATAATGTATGCAAAATGCTCATTTTAAATATAAAAAAATTTCCCTGAAAATAATTTCATTCAGTTAGTGAGAAGAGAGAACTCTTAGAAGCATATTTAAAGTATGTAATGTGCATGAAATAATTTAAAAGTATAAAAAACAAAAGTATTTGATAATGCAATTAACCTAAAAAGAAATATTAATAAAAATGGCTTAATGAAAGTAGAGTATTTGTAGTTATGTATCTACTCTTGTTAATAAAAGTGCATTTCATTTTTTATTTTTAATTAAAGCCTACCATTTTAATTAAAATCTACTTTTAATTATGAAGTCATTGTTTCAAATATTGATTTTGGGAGCTAAGGCGCTTGAAATTTAATACCAAGTTAACCAATGTTAAAAGAGTAAAAGGAAAGTTTTTCCCTTGCTTTTCATGAAACAAGTGTACGTTTTACCTTTGACTTATTAGACTTTAAAAATTAAATGTATAAATACTTGGAAAAATTATGAAGGAAGTGAAAATATTGCTGAAAACGATAAGAACTTCACCAGTTAATCAAATTATTTAATACAAATACAATTTGATCAAATATTTAAATGATTCAAATTTACTGCAAAATGAATGAAAAATGAAGACATTTATTCATTGGGCACGATAATTTTTAAATAGGCTTCATAGCGTCAAATCTATCCAATCAAAATAAAAACAGTTCTTAATCAGACTGTCAAAATTTCTACTTCATGCTAATACTTATATCTTAGGTTGACTATAATGACGGCTTGCTTAAAAATTCGTCTTCATTACTATCATATGTCTTATTTTGAAAGATGTTGTAATATACATATTGTGCAATTGCTTGACAAATACATTTCAGAAATGTGGCGTTCTTACAATGCTGGTAATTGTAAATCCAAAACAGATCTATGCTTTATCAATCAGCATAAGGACAAGAGTATATGGCTCAAGGCCACACAATTCCGTTGCAATAGTGGGTAATAATGGAATAAAAATGATTCCACTTCACCAAGTTGTTCATTATCAATCATCTTATATTTGAAGAAGTGTAACATTCACTTATACTAATAGTTACATGAATTACCTCTCACGCCTGTAAACATCAAGTTCAATTGAAATAGTACCAATCTCAATAAATTTCAAATTGTAATAATTGCTAAAGCATAGACTTTAGTAACGATTTCAGTTAAGAACTTAATCCTAACAACAGTTACTAGACACACCATTGCAGTTTCTAGAGACATTAAGAACAGATTAGAAACCAATCTTAATCGAAGTTGTAACGTAGTGTTGTGTGGTAAGCATGCTCGCATATGAAAATGCAGGTTAAAATTATCATCTTGACTGACAATCTGTATTATTTTAATTATTTTTAACTTATAGTAATTATTTTTAAGACATTCATAAATTAATATACGTAGATGATATTCTAAGACCAATTTTGATAACTTTCTTTTTAGGACACCTCAGACTTAATTTTCAACATGATATTCCGAACCATATATTTTGCTTAACGTTTTTCAAGCTCGCTCCTTATTTCATGGGTTGATTATTCTTATTGTTTTACCATAAATCAGATTTGGGAAGTTATGATTTGGTATTTGCTGCCACCATAAAATTTTATACATTTAGCATGATAATTTCATACAATTGACCAAAACATTCCATAAGCCTCTATCTGAGAGCTTTATCAGTATATACCACGTTAAGTAACATCATTAATGGTTGTCTCAAGTGGATTGATTACTCTTTGAATTTTTCCTTATACTGCATTTCTACAACTGGAGATGATTCAGTCGCTCTGAAATGTTATTCATTTTTCAATATGTGTTTTTTACATCCATAAACTTTTCACCTCGATCGAATAGTCTTCATACATCTTCATTTTTTGTTAATGAAAGTGCTTTAACATATTTTAATTTTCAATCTGAGAAGAAAAATAAAAAAGTATTTTTTGCGCTACATGCAATTGTCTTGTGTTCAAATAATATAATTTAAAAATTTAGTTAATGTTTGGTACTCAAACAACAAAAAATGTCAGTGTGCACATATTATAAGCATTATAAGCAAACTATACATTTGATGAAAAAACGTATGAATGTTCTCTGAAAAGGGGAGTTCTATTTATAAAAAATTACTACTGAAAATTGTTAGCTTCATTATTAGTTACAATTTCACAATTTTATTTTTAAAAAAATTTTACAAAGTTTTTAGTTGCACGAAATTCTGTTTGTATCATTTTAGACACATGCAGTTTCTACAGAAACATATTAATCCAATTATTTTGTTAAGGTTCTTAATTTGTTCGGGCACAGTTTAGGTTAAAATTAGGAACTAGTATCTACAAAATTCAGGATGTTGAAAATTTTAATATTATAATTTTTTTTATAAAAAAGTACCCTTTAAGAGTAGTTTCAAACTCAATGTAATAGTTTTAGAAATCTGTATTAACTACGAATAAGTAGGCATTTTTCAAGTCGATGCAGATAAGAAGCTAACCACTTTGGCTTTTTTCGATGGAGATTTTGAAATAAAAAACTAAGTTTTAAACTAGAAAATGATTTCACAGCTTTTAATTTTAAAGCCTAACGAAAATTTTATAATCATGATAAATTTAACAGAATGTTTAACGCATTCGATGCTGGTTTCGCGATCGAGCCATGATGTGATAGCAATATTACATTCCAATCTCTCGACAACAAGTGATGTGGTAAAAGATCACCCTCAATTGTGAATTTTGTGTTTCCATTTAGTGAAATGCATTTCTATATTTTTCTCTGCCATACGCAGCATTATACATTAGGTGTGTCTAAGAGTATTGGTGTTGAATACAGGTTAGACGAATTATAATGGCATGCGATTTCGAATATATAATCGGTAAACATTCCCATCATATTTGGTAAAAAAATGAAGTTGACTACTGGAGAAAAATGTATTCAGCTTAGTTTTAACTATCAACGTATCTTAAAGTGCTGGTAAATTCTCTCAAGAAAAAAAAAGTCCTTAATCCTAATTTATATTAGGATTTATTTGTTTTAAATACTTTCTTTCGATGTCCTGTTTCCTTAATCCTAATTTATATTTCTTCTTCACAAAACATATATAAATATTTTTAACCCTCATATAATGTATAATAATATGCAAAGTGGACATTATTTGTATTTAATTAATTAAATCACAAAACAAATTATTGAAAAAAAGAAAAATATATTAATACAGATGCCAAGAGTATAAATTTTCTGAAACTTCCCTAATGCTTTCATATTATAACTTTTTATTAAAATTGGATCGTTCAATTTCTTCATATAATGTAAATAAAAATTAATTGTATTACCAGTATCCCAAATGTATTAATACATATCTCTAAAACCAGAAAAAAATGTAAATGCTCAACAGTAATGTTTTGATTGAAAACTGAAATCAATATCACAGAAAAATAAGCTAATCTTTCAAATGCATAACGCAAAATAAGAAATAGATGTTTTACGCAATAGATAAGGAAGCATAGATTCAAAGTCATAGAAATAATTTTTTGAAGTTAGAATATACTAATTTTTTCATGACTCTAATTAAATTTCTAACTCGTTAGAGCTAATGAAGTAAACCAAAACTGTAATTAATGAGCAACAAAGGAAATGTTTCCTTCCAAAAACTAAATAATTTTTAATTTCTCGTCATAAAGAGGGAGAAAGATTGCTAGTAATTCCGGTTCATACTAATATTAGCATACAATATATGAAAGCATACATTTTTTATCTGAAACTGTAAAGTTAAAGGTTTAATTTAATAAGCTACGTCTCTTTTCTTTAGAACAAATCAATAGCACTTTTTATGGATTAAATAAGGAATGAAACGAAGCAAATATTTTGCAAATAAATAAACTTCACAAAATAAGAATTTTGTAGAATAAATTATATGAAATTTTATAATTTTTCTTACGTTATTATTAATTAATATTAAATTAGTATAATATAGTTTTAAAATACATATTTCACTTAAAAAATGATCTAAATTGAAGTTAATATAATTAAAACTTTATGAAATTGATTATCAAATCACATCTTGCATTGTATTTATAAATTTGTTTGAAAAATTATATATCAAATGAATATTATGTTTCTCAAATGCGAATTATGAATTAATTACAAAATTTTGCAATCAAACGAAAGAAAAATCATGAGATGGTATAAAATCATCATCTATTGAACTACCTGTGACTTAGATAAGGAAACTTCTCACTTTTAGAATGTATTTTTTATTGTTTTGATGTATTTAATCTACACATAATTTGATGATAAGTAAATTGTTCAGATTTTAATGAATATTCTTGAGCCATATTTACGTAATCTAATTGCAATTATTTGTTTTTCATTGGATTCCAAATCCTAAAGAAATTAGAAGTAAAATATTGCGCATTGTGTGTAATGTCTGGTAAATATTCTGGAGTTACAGAATCTTAAAAATAATTTGGTTTAAATATGACATTGTATGATGATGGGGAGTGAAATTTTTAATATATATGAAAATATTTTTAAGTGTTTCAAACTAAATAGCTTTAAATTTTTAAGTTCTAAAATGCTTAATATATTAAAGTAAAACTAAGCTATTCTATCCTACGTTTGTTTTGGCCTTATTAATCTATGCTATTACTACTATGTTCCATTATTAAATTTTGAATATATATCTGAAATTTACGTATTTCAACCAAGAATAGTTTTTAACAGTTGCATTTCACAATTTTGAAACGCACACAAACTGTTTTATCAGAATTTTTTATAGTTACATCTCATAGTCATTATAATTATTATTAAATATCCTGATGAAGCTAAAGTATCTTTAAAATATAATATAATGAAATAATCTATTTTCTAGAATAGCTTAACACTTTAAAATTCGTGACAATTAAATTTTATGTAGTGGATTTCTTATCACACTGACACAATTACAATGGTGAAAATTGATATGTGCAGCTTTGTTGCTTATTCTTCTTTGCAATGCATAATATTTACTCTTTACTATTTTTCATTTATCTTTAAAATGTAGTTTATGAAATATTTATAATGTGTCTAAAAATATCATTGTCAGCAGACAATTCATGGCTTACCGTAAAAAATCATATCAAATACACTTTTAACATTTGTCATACAATTTATTCTGCAATAAGATGAGATTAATTTGTGTTTTAATTCGAAATACTGATTTACTTTACAGACATTTATGAAGTATAAAGAAACATTTTACATTAATTGTTTTTAATTTTGTATTAACGATATTTAACATTATTAATATTCTAACATTTAAATAAAGAATTATGCTTTAGATGAGTCTTGCATGGATTAATTTTCTAACTGTGTTTCTTATGTTTGTTATGTATTACTATGTTTGTATATTTTTAAATGAATGTTTTTACATAAGTACTGGTTATGCAGCTTAATATTTATAGATTTTTAAATTCATTATCTGAAAGAAGAAACTTAAATAGAATAAATTTATAAAACTGATTTCTTTTTTTTAATGCATATTTTATATATGAATATAATAATTGGAAATAACAATTTACAGCATCACATTTCTAATTCAAGTCTCTTTATTGAAATTCCTCGCTATGAATTTGAAATCATATTTTATGATTTTATATTATATTCAGAAAAATGAATTCGCAAATAACCTTAGGGTGTATCATTATTATGCATTTTAGAGTTGAATTTAATATCAGAAAACTAATTTCTTTGCCTTTAGGAGTTTGGGTGTGACCGAGAGAAAATTCCGACAAAGCCTGTCAAAAGCAGTCATAAAACCATGCGATACCAGGGCTCCAGAATACAGAAACTAAATTCTAGCAGATCGGTACTTCCTCTACTATGCATGGAATGAATACTAATGACTCTTGCATTTAGAGCTAACAAAAACCGTTTCATTTTTTGATGAGATTCTAGTTAATGTAAATAAAACCTTACTGACTTGACATATTAAAGGAATCATCTAAACTATCAGCAAAAATACGATATAA
>JAPDSC010015907.1:233993-252875 GCA_026290005.1 Latrodectus geometricus | reverse complement strand
ATTTTAAATTTCAATAGTAATACGAGTATTAACATTCATGATTACCAATATCATGACATTATTTTTCTCCACATACCTCCTCTACTCTTAAAGCAATTTTTTAAGAAAACATTAAATTAGTTTAGACGTTTCAAAAATTAGAATTTAATTTAAGAATGAGGTTTCCATTCCTTAGACATTATGGGATTCTAATAATAAATGATTGTAGATTGGCATTTTTCAATGTCCACTTCTTTCTTACCTATTAATAAACTGATGGATCAAACATTAGTTAGAAATAAAAAAAAAGTATTGGAATTCAAACATGTCCACTTGTATAACTTTTAAATGAAAAAAGACATATTAAATAAATATCAGATTATATTGTCTTATTTTTTATGATTATAAGAAGTTTAAATTTCATATAAAAATTATCTTTTTTAAAGAATTAAGAATTTTTGCAACTATTTAAAATTAAGTTAGTAAGTTAATGAATGCAAAACTTTTAGAATATATATTTCGAAGGAAACTGTTTAAAAATTGTATTATATCTTAATTAGATATAAATGGTCCCATTCTGATTGATTTAGCTTAGTTTTTTACATTATCTAAAATGGTTTTTTATGACGACAGAACAAAATGAAAATGCAACCTTCTTCGAGAATTTTGATACATTCTGTTATTTAGAGCTATTAACAGCAAAATGCAGATAAAATATTACTTTGAGTACAAAATTAACTGCATTAAGCATTAATATAAATATAAAACTTAAACGTAGTGTTAGGCATGTGAATTCCAATCTTAACACTTTGTGAAAACTGAAAACCAAAACATTGTAAAGAAATTGAAGTTTAGTTTTCGAAAATAAAAAAAAAAGAAATAAGGAATATCAATAACAATTTTCTTCTTTGTTTGGATTATTTCACTTGTTAAAATAATAAATTAAATCATGTAAGGGTACTCTAACCCAATTTCAGTTTAATGAAATGGAAAAAACACACAAACCCGCAGTTAAAAACAAATCGCATTCAAATTTGGAGACTCTAGAAAATAAATAAACATGGATGAGATTTACATCCACCATTAATGAGCTTCATTCTTTCATTATGAAAGGGCTTGGTTTTAAATTAAACAAATCTTTGAAAACGAAAACATTGTTGATTTATTCTGCTTGGAAATAAAATGAACAGTTGTCAGAAAAGCGATTATTTTTTGTTTCAGTTAAAATCAGGGAATCCCATTACAGTGTACTAGTTTCAATCATGTGAGCTGCAACTGTTTTAATTAAGAATAGAACACACTTTGTATAAATGTTGTGAAACAATCGATCAAAAACTAAATATTGCATTTGATTTAAATTACTAAATTTCTTTTCCTTAGTCTTTTGTAACTAAGATTATTAGAATTTTATCTTTGATAGTGACATATTTATTTAGATTAATTTATTGAATATGAGTATATTATTATTATGTACAAATTTATACATATTTATTAAAAAAAATTTTTTAATCATTTTCTGTTCACCTTATGATTGTAAATCAATAAAAGAAAAGAAAATTATTGATTGTTTGGTACATACCAAGTACATACCATTTCATTACAAAAGAGTAAATTGGTATTTTTGAAATATTTAAATTCATGTAATACTTTTTTAAGAAAGACTGAAAGATTTATTTATTTCACTGAATAAAATATTAAGTTTGTGACTGATTTTAGAAAAAAAACTTACCTCGTTCACCCACACATAATCTCAATTTAAATTTTGAAACAAAGTTTAAATAGCAGTCAAATAAATTATAACACAAATCTGACGCATAAGCTTTTGTGAATAAATTAAAATATAACATTAAATTTTAAAAATACTATAAAAATAGCAGCATTAAATTGCACATAAATACAAAGCAGTTAAAATTTGTAAACTATGTAGAAATCTATGTATAATTAAATTCAACTATTTTTTATATTGAATCAAGTAAAGAAAAAGAAATGTTTGATTTGGTGTTCAGCCGACCGACTTTAAAAGTATGTATATCGGTTGGTTGAACATCAAATCAAATATTTCCTCTTTCCCTTATAAATAAAAAACTTTCTTCATTTAATTGTTAACCTATTTTTCCAGACATTCAATGGTAATCAGTAGATATCAACCATTATAGACACCTTTTTCAAGGATAAATTTTCCATTGAGATAAAAAAAAAACAAAAAAATCATAATAAAATATAAATATTTTGTTATGATATAAATATTTTGTTATGTCAAATAATTTTGAATTATTAAAAGTAAATAAATACGAATAATCTGTTGAATACATTAAATTTTGAATAAACTTACAGAATTCGCTAAAATGGATAATGCACTTTGCAAATTAATTTAACTAGGACTTACCTTATCTTTCGTAAACCACATGCCATTATGGAGTTCCTAATCGAAGAATTTGATGCTGAATCTCAAATCAATATATTCAAGGAACATATGAACATCATAGTTTTGGATATTAATGCATTTAATACATGTATAAACTATACACATACGAGTTTCAGAAATTGAAAATATATTCCATTGTGAAAAATAATATATTTTGTTTCTTATAAAGTTTATCTTTTTATACATAAATATTTCATAAATTTTCTAAGAATTACATTTGATAATTTCTGTATTTCTATTGCTTTATATTTTAAACAAGAAATGTTTTTAAACGTAAGAAAAAAATTCTTAAACACTGACTAAAATACGAAAAAATCAGTGGTATTCAGGGATGGAACCAAATAAAGAAATAATATATTTCCTTATAGTTTTATCCAATTTTGAATTTCATTACTAAAATTTATTTTAAATGCATGTATAATTTTTAAATTTGATATTTATATTTAAATTTACCTAAGCAATTTTTTTTTCAATGGCGGGCACTTGGGGGATTAACCCTTTTGTTGGCACAACAATGCCGGAAACTGCTATTCATTTATCGTTACCCAGTGGGCACCTGTGAACCAAATCACGGAGGTGTGTAGCGCTACCCACGTCACACCACCACAAACTTGTTTATAGGGTGGGACACATTCATCCATCCATCATCTGAGGATAAGACCAGAATCACATAGGAAGAGAAAGTACACCCATGTCTGAGCTGGGATTCGAGCCCAGATCCTCCCCATCCGTAGTCAGTTACGCTAACCACTAGACAGGTTGGGCAGCACCTAAGTAAATATTGAGGAGTCAAGAGAAATATAATTTTTGACCAGTTTACTATTCAGTCTCCATTCATCAGTTTATTCAGTTCTTCAAAGCATGCTAAAAATATTTTAATATTAAAAGTAATATTGTATATATAACAATCATTTTAATACTAAAATATAATTTTTTCCCATAATTTCAGGTATAATGACCATCCAAATATCACATGAGGAGCACATATCATACATATATTTTGAATTTTTGGAATTTTTAGATATTTCTAAATCAAAAAGATGGTTATTTTAGATTCCGATCAGGTAATTTATTCTGGTAAAAATAAATTCTGTTAACAGGTGAGTCGTTTTTTTTATTTACTAAAAAGTAAAATATATATGTTATCGCTTAACAAGATGGAACATTAATAGAACTAGCGAGCGGAAAAATACCTATATGTATTTTCTATATCAATAAAACTATCTGAAACAGCATTAAATATATTATTAAACTCTTCATGTAAATAATAGACGTAATTATCATTATATAAATTGTATCTTATATTAACTTAGAGTAAGTTTTAATATTAACAGTTGTCTCAGTAGCCAAGACAGAGTAGTCAAGACTCAGTAGTCAGAGTTTTGAATGCCATTATGTTTTCCTCAACATTCAGTATTTAAATTTTACTGCTAAATTTTAAAATACTTTTTAATTACCAAAAATTATTCAATAGAGGTAAAAATGTTAATGTGTCTCAAAGTCTCAGAATTATGCTGAATTTTATTTTTCATCAAGAATGAATAAAGTAATAGAAAATGGATTGAAAGGAATAATGTCCTGAAAAATATAGTACGAGATTTAACATACTGTAAGAGAGATTTATTGTTCTGCATATGCTCTATTTCATCAATATGAAGTTGAAAACTGTAACTTGAAGACATTTCAATTAATCTTGGAATTTTAACATATTCCTTAGTTTTACAGTGCCATCATATCGTTGTTGCTATGATTTGTGCTTAGAAATTAAATTGTAAAATAAATTGTAGATGGTTCATTTCCCAAATAACATCAATATAAATTATGGAGAATTGAGATTAAGCATAATGCATTATGATAATTATTTCTTTGCATTTAAGTGTATTTTCTCATGTTTCTTCGTTTCACTTTACTACTGCTAATTTATGAAATCTACGATCCTATTACCATAAAGATACTTATGTCACATAATAAATTAACTAAATATATCATCATTTAGTAGTTTTAAATCATTATGATATAAATAAGCTTTTCTATGTGGATTGTATATAAATTTAGTTTTATTTTGTTTAATTTAAATAAGATTAATCTAAATTAAAAAATGTATTCAGAAAATTAATGAAACTTAAATTTACATTGGAGCAAGTTATATTAAACATGAAACAACAAAACTTTTAATAAATATTACATACCACGCGGAATTTCTTTTTATTATTTCGTTTATCATACTAAAAACAATGAAAAGCTTTTATCAAACTATTAATTCCATAATACTCAAATTAATTGCTTGAAAAGCACCAACTCAAAGCAAATTGTTTTAAAAATGCTTTTGTTATCGATTTTCCCTTCCATCCTTAGAGTCTAAGAGGAGTTGCAAATGAAATTGCTATCAGAGTAATGAATGCTTCTTTTTCTGAACGCCGATAATTAGCTTTAAATCATTGGTGGTTAAATATCGCTGAGTTCTCATCTCTGGGGCCATTCTTCAGACCCACCGGAATTATACTTCCTTTCCATGATAACACAAAACAAAGAAACCTAATAAGAAATATAAAATTAAATAAGAAAAATAAGGCCATAAATCTTACCTCAAGCCACAAGAGTTTTATTCTTGAGCAGTATCATCAACTACTACTAGAATTTATGCTCCTTTTTTTACAATTTCAAAATAAAGTCATCAGTCTTCTTAAAATCCTGGCAGCTTCATTTGTTTCCTTTTTTCTTTACTTTCTTTCATTGTATTTTTTACCAATGTGTGAACGTCAAGGTAATGGCAGGCTTAAGTTTATCCTTTTACACCAAATGTTTCCTAAGAAACTCAATTTCATTTGGACTTTAGAAAGACATAAGATATCTTTGATCTGTTAAAAATATCTACCGCAAATATAATGAAACATTTTTTTGATAAAGTTTACGACTTCTTATTACCGCATTTTCAAATAGTAATTTTGACAGATTTAATAATGTATCAAAGTTATTGAACATAATAGAAAAATTTATTTAAGTACTTTTAAATTTATGCGTTTAAAAATCTAAATTTCTAAAATACTAATTTTTTTTAATCTTTAAAATAAATATAATATGACAATTTTGCATTAAATAATAATGCAAAACTTCTACAAGTGATTAAGAAATTTGGAATATAACATTTACAATAAAAATTCATATAGATTTAAATTTCGTGATAATTTTATAAATAGTTGAGTTGTGTGATCATTAAGATGAATTAATTTATACATTTTTGCCTTAGAAAATATAAGCATATCAAACAAAATGTACTTCAACAATTACATTTCATCAGTTATTTTTTCAATTGACAACATTCTAATGATTAATATTCAGAAAATTTAAAGACAAAACATGCTTCAAACTCACAATATACATAGCTAACATGTAATATTTGTAAGTGACGTTTGAACCTGATTTAAATTTTTGTTAGTAATAAGATTAATAAGTAATACTTCTGAATGATCACTGTTAGAAAAAATATTATTTCTACTTAAATACCTAACAGAACCTAATATTGTAATTATAACTATTTATGAAAAAATGCTTGCAACTAATTGCACACTCTGCTTAATAAAGTAAGGCAAATTTATATGAAAATTTTTTAATGCTGAGCATTGAAACAAATTAACATATTTATGAAATAGTTTAAAATATTTTAATTATTATAGTATTAACAAAAATATTGAACTGTAAAATTTTGCTTCAGTTTTATTTTCTTCTAACATGTCTTCAAACTAAACTGCTGAAATAAAATGCTATATCAAAATATATTTTTTATTTACGTAAACTTTTATTACGTGCTCAATCTTACTTATTACTTCGTAAAATCTTAAACGTGCTTCTTAAGAATCATTTAAGCACATAAATTAAATATCGTTTAAGCCATGTAAAAATTACCTTTTTCTCTTAAAATTCACCATGTTTTAATGTTTATCTTTGTGTTATAATTAAGAAAAGGTAATAGTATAAATTTTATACAAATTATATTTAAAATTTATTTCATGGGATTATATTTAAAAGAATTTTTTTTCAAATTTTCTTAATTCATTCGAACAAATATTAATATCATATTCATATACTGTATTTATTTCAAAATTTTGTAATATTCAATTTTTTTATTTATTTAAACCAATGAATCTTATTTTTTATTATGTTTCATTATTATTAAAACCTATTCGCCTGAAATTTATCAACGTACTTCATATGATAATACTAATGTGGTATGTTAAAATTAGAAATTGCTGGATTTTAAAATCCAGGATGTTTTCTGAGAAACGACCAGCTGAATAATTATAAATTAAATTCCCTTGATTCTATGTAGCAGATTCAAGGAATTAAGTTTCCAGATTGAGAAAGATTTAATTTAATTATGCCAACAAATTCACGCATTGTAGCGAAGCAAAGGATTGACGAGTCCTTAAATTAGAACCAAATAAGACATTTTATTGACGTGATTCAAATATTAAATCTGAACACTTATTGTACATTAGTAAATATAAGAGCTTATATTAAGCTTCTAAAAATA
Organism: Latrodectus geometricus; assembly: GCA_026290005.1. NCBI lineage: Eukaryota > Metazoa > Arthropoda > Arachnida > Araneae > Theridiidae > Latrodectus > Latrodectus geometricus. The sequence goes on along the minus strand of JAPDSC010015907.1, from coordinate 245,940 downwards.
ATAAATTAAATAAGATTGTAAAATAAATGAGTTTTTAATATTACATTTAGCAAAATGTTTTTGAAATATATAGCTAAGTTAATTTACACACATAAAATACAGGCAAACATACACAGGAATAAATATATTAAATATTTAGAAAAATATTTAAAAGTAAAGTTAAACGTAGTTTCTAATGATAGATTTTTTCTTGAATACTCGGATGTATATTATGGAATTATATTTGCATTTTGATTTAATCATACCTTTTTATTTAAATATAAATGATAAATCTGAGATTATTTTTAATAGTTACGGAAACAAAATATTTAAAGCATAATTAAGAATAGCGAAGTTTCTTTGATAGATTTATTTTGAATACTTAAGCACTTAGACATTAAATAATATTAAGACTTTGGATTTAATTATTCCAAAATTCCATATTTTTTCCAAAATATAAGTGGTAAATCTGAGGTTATTTTTAAAAATAATTCTTAAGAGATTAAATAAATTTTTAACTTAAAAATTTTAATGGTTTTTCTTTTCACAGTGAGTTTAATTTAAGATACTTTTGAGTGTTATCTGTAATAGATACAATCATGAAACACATAAATAATAATTCAAATGATTTAATACTTGAAATATTTATTCAAATGATGAAAATATTTGATATTTAATAATAATTAATTAGATGAATTCTTCATAATTTGTTTTCATGAATCGATTGTAACTTAATACCATTTAAGTTAATTATGGTGCAATTCGTTAATTATTTCTTTCGGGATAAGTTTCAGAAGAAGTGTGAAATATTTTTGTAATATTTTTAAATAAATTAATATATCTGTATGTGAATTATTAAGAACTTAAGTATGTTTGTAAATTACAAACTTCAGAATAATCAATTAATATATTTTAATAAACAATGTTTAAGAATAAAATCTGTTTATGTCATTTTTTAAATATTCTTAACAATATGCATTTAACCATCATAATTCCCAATCATATTAAGGAGCTGTGTGAAAAACAATTTGTTGTTTTATTGCATTATATGTGATAAAGGTTACTTAATTAATCGGCTTTATTTGGATTTAAAATTGTTCCCTCAGGAGAAATGAAAACTGTATAAAATATTAAAATCTATTTTTTAGGATATAATGTAATTACAACAATATCATTCTATGGATCTGTTAAACAATTTTCTCAATTTTAGAGGCAAAGGATTGCATTCTTTTATAGATATATAATAAATAAAAAAATGCTGTTATTACTACGAATAATTTCATTTATAAATTAAAATACCATTGTAAAAAACACTATTTAGTTTTTTTTAACTATATATTTGCATTTTAATTTTAAAAATGTTATTAACATTAAATTACTTCATTTTTAAGACAAATATTTTTACAAATTAAACATGTTGTGTAGTAAATATTTAAAAATTGAAACGGATGATACACTTCATTTGGAACAATTTATTTATATTTTTTATTTACCACTATTAAAGAAAAATTAATTTGTTGGGAGTTGAATTCTAACATTAATCTTTTTATTGCTTTTAAGAATATTTTTAACACGTTATTTCGTAATCAACTGATATAAACATTAATCTCAAAACTTTCGTTTTTAGGAAATATTAGTATGGCATTTATGAAGTGTAATGTGGAGAAGTTCTCATTTTACTCAAGTGCCGGCGAAAAGATAGAATGATGAAAAGCTAAAATTTTGGGAAAAAAATGGATAATATATATTTTTCAGAAAAAAATATTATTTTTATAATTCATAGATTTAAAATCATTTATGTGTAATTTGTTCATTTAAACATACGAAAGTGAATGTTTTGCATATTATAATTTATAATGAATTATTTCATTAAACTTAATTATCTTTTGTATGTTTTGATTATTAGCTTTTGATTCTCTTATTATTTTTATATGCTTGTATGCCTTAATATGAAGACTGTTTTGTCTATATCAACATATTAAAATTTAGTTTGTTCACGTAGACCATAGAAAGATTTCTTCAGTTTTGCCTGCAATATTCATCTACGAAATAGCTTTTTTATAAGAAAACATTAATCATTTGTATATGTTATCCATTTTCCCCAATAGATTGATTGATTAATTAACATCTATTCTATCAATCTAGACAGATGAATGGATAGATATGCAGACATAAATATGTACATAAATATATGAATGGGTAGATAATTAGTTTCATTCTGAGATAAATTTTGATTCTTATTGGATATTGGTTCCTTTTGCGTACTTTGCTTCTATGCGCTAACATGTATTGTATATCAGTTTTATAATATTGCAAAACTTGTTGGCTGTCATTTTGTTTTCCAAGTGAGACAATATAAGAAAAAATAAATAAAAATTAGTTTATTAAGACATTTTAATAAGGGGCCATTAAAATATTCCTTATTTTGAGAAGATAACTAATAATTTTTGAAATTATAACGTACTTAATTTTAATATATAAAATTTACATAAATGTAGACAAGTATGATGAAAACAATCAATTACTTATAGTTAAAATTTACATTATCTTATTGATGATGCTATGAAAATAAAAGGATATCATCTTATGCCAACTTAAAAATCTTGAAATTTATAGGATGCAAATGTAAGGTGTTTTTGTCTAAAAATTATACACAACTTCCTATGGGGAAGTAATCATTAACTCTCAATATGTGTGTTGCTACAGTTTCCTAACTGCACTCATTAAATGAAGTCTTCTATTTTCAGACTATATAGTTAAGAAAAGTATATAATGAACAATTTTAGAATAACGTACATTGAAAATGTTAATATTTACTGATTGTTTGAACAAGGTTGATATGAAAAAGAAAATTTTGTTAAAAAAATTCAACTGGTTATAAAAGTTTTCAAACACCCATATACTGTGGGTATTTGATCCAATGAAAAATGTTTTGAAATTAATGTTCCATTTCACATTAATTTCAAAATATTTTTATTGGATCATTTTCCACGTAAATATTTTTAAGGTGAATATTCATTTGATATTATTGTAGAACATATCTGAAACAGAAATATTTATTTCTCATTCACTTTGAAATTCGGTTTTCATTGTATTTTCGAGAGCAATTTCAATATAGCTAAACAGCAAAAGTAAAGCTCTTTTCTCCCATTCAGTATCATTGAAAATATATTAAAATAATTAAACAGAAAACTTTAAACTATTTTTGATTGGAAAGATTAGTGAATAGGTCATAATTCGGGCTATTCCACATAACGGAGTCATCAGTAAACAAAGCAGATTTAACAACCAGTTAGAAGAGATTTAGTAAATCCTTAATAAGGTTATTAAAGAGAATCGGGATTAATACAATGACTTTTGGAAAATTTGTTTCAGTTTTTCAAAAGATTGAAATAGCTCCGTATCTAATTGCAGAAAACCTCAGGGGAAGGAAATGTTTAATCCAGTAAATATATTTCTGCATATTCCCAAGGTTTAAAGTTTCTGTATTGACCAAAGTCTCCACATTCTATCATATACTGACTTTAAATGTACGAAGGCAGGGAGTACAGACTATGGGAATTCTTAATGTTTTGTGTAAGGAAAGCAATTGTCTATACAATAGAGTAAACATGTTTGAAAGATGATGAAAAAAAATTTTCATTTATGAAATCGCACATATTAGGTGAGTAACTATCATTGTTTCTATAGCATTTAACAAAACGTTTCCTAAGACAAAAGGACTATGAATTTCAATCGAATCCTGTGGTTTATCTCTTTTTGAGTTGAAACAATAAATGTTTTTTCCATGCGGTAGAGACCAATGCTTGTTGTGGATTATGCACACTGAGGGGCGCTTCTGCCTCGCTTACTCATTACTAAATATATCTTTGTAAATTTTAGTTTACTAGGTGACAGGCTATCTGAAATGTATCTCTCTCTGGAAGGTCAGTATACCTTATAATATCGTATTTTATGTAAATAGTTTATTATATTTGTTTAATAAATATTAAGTTTACAAATTAAACTTTATGCTTAATGGACCAGAATATTTTACACTGAAAATTTACTACACAGCGTTAAAGCTTAATTTGAAAATTTCCGGGAAAAAAACTAGAAGATATTATTGTTAATGTGCTTTTTGAACTATGAATGGATGTTATCTATTCGCGGGATCTTACCATTTTTAAAACAATTAGTTGCCTCTTGCAACTTAAATATATTTTTTGACTAAAGGTTATATATATTTTGAACTGTCCTATCATTTTAACAATTTCTTTTCTCATGATCCTCTCTTACCTCCTAAGATCCGCTTAAATTGTTAGCTACTTGAAAAAAACTCAGCAAAAATATTTTAAAAATCTTCATCATAAAGTAAGCTCTTTCCAGCAACATTCCTAGTCTCTAACTTCTCTAAAGAGTCATGATTTTATTTCATTTAAAAATTTAAAAGCTCTCACGCAATCCCTTCCATATAATTAATGCTGTCAATAAAACTATTAAGATTGGCGTTTTCTCTATATTCATATCTCTACGTAAGGTTGTAATACTTCTCCAAACATGAAAGTTCCTAAAATCCTGCGTTTCTTCAGCTTTAGAACAAGTTTGCACCGGTGAAAATGATCGCTCCACAAACGGTTAGTAATTATAGCTTTTTCCTCTAGTAATCAAACGCTTAGATGCGTTAACAACAGTTCAACAAAAATCAGAGAGAGTAAAGAATTTATTCCTCTTTCAGACATAATCCTCGTAATCTAAAATTTTGATTCTATGTTTGACAAATATGTGTATGAATTTCTTTTTTTCTAACTTCAAAGAATGTTTTTAAAAATTGGAATAAAAGATTCTCAAGTTAATAAGCTTCTTTTTAAAAATAAGATATCTAACTTTCTATTATTTTCCCTCTGTTTTCCTATTAACTTTTTCATTGTATAAATCTTTATTTTTTATAAAAAAAAATTAGACTGGAAAAATTGGACAGATATAAAATTCATTACAAAAAGTTAATGATGAATGACGTTACTCGAAAACATGAAACTTTACACGTGAACTTCATTGTTTCCGAATATTTTTTTTGTCATTGTGAATTGAATAATATTTTTATTTCATGTATTTAATCTATTTATAAAAGGAAAGTTTACATACATATATTTGAAAGAATCCACATGATATTTCAAAATTGTTTTTGACTCTTTCGACAGACTAACGAATTCTATTACAATATTTTTAACTAGTAAAATTTTGCTAACACGAGAAAGTACAATGAGTTCTACGTTAACTTATTTCCAATATAGCATAAACTTTTATTTGTAAAAAGCAATAGAGTTTGTAGATATCTTTAAATTTTCAATCTTCCGAAGATTTTTAATTGATTTTGATCATTTTTAAATACAACTCCTTCAGTTATCAAATTTTTAAGTATTCTATTTTATAAAACGCAGCTTAAATATTTATATTATCAAGGTTATTCCAAATTTGAAATAGTGTTATCAATTTTAAGAATCAATGTTTTTGTTACTCTTGGTAACTATTAATTTGAAACAGGGACTATTGGTTATATTACTATTGGTAACTATTACATTGAAACAGGGACAATTTGTTCAGTTTTGATGATCAAAAAGCCAAAGTATTAACAATGAAACAAAGCGCAATTTTCAATATCAATACATATTCTCCTTTTGGGGAAAAATATTTTAAAATTAAAACTAAAAGCAAATAAAAATTTCTGTTTAAAATTTATCAAATTCAAAACTATTTTTCAAATTGGAAATACGTATATATTATTAAGAGTTAAAAAGAATCTGCAAATAGGATACTTTCAATTAAGCTCTATATGTAAATCATATTCGTTAATAAAAATAAATTTATTCTGAATTACACATACAAATTAGTACAAAAGATGCTGTCAGAGAATTATAATTAAGCCCTTTTAATTTAAAACATTAGGTCTTAAGAAAGGAATGACAATTCAAAATACATAAATAGTTTGAGCAATTCCAACAGTAATAAGATGTAAAACAAAAGATATTAGCTAATTTTAAAGAATAAATTTCAAACTTTAGATGTACCGGAGCTGAAGTTTTTTAATAAGCAATTCTGAATGCCAATCATTTGCAGAATCAACTTTTTTTCTGGATTTCTAAGAGTCATAATAATTATTTTGTTGCTTAAGAATGTTTTACTAGTAAAAATTTTAATAATAAATAAAAAAATGAAATATTTTCGAATAAAAACTAATAGCTCATTATAATTGGAAAAAATTCTCGTTATAAATAAAAACATAAATGTTTTGAGTGGTATAAATGCATAATGACTATTCAATGGATTTATAAATCTCACAAATAAAATACATAAGATTTCTTTACAAAATGCAGAATTATTATTGGTTCATATTTTTATAAGTTATGATTAAATCCCACATTTTCACACACACTACTTCGAATCACACATTTTTATGACTGCAAAAAACTTACATTAGCTACTTCAAAAGAACTATTTAATCTTTGAAAATGTTTATCAATTTCTAATAAGATAGTCTTGTAGCAAATATTTCTTGAAACAAATGTGTTTGATTGAATATCATTTAATTCATGCTAATTTTATTTAATAATTAGTACGAATGTATCCTTATTTAAAAACGAGTGCTGCTAAAACTAATGACATGTCTAATTCTTATTTTTTCAATTATTTTAACTACAATATTAACAATTTTGAAAAAATACTAGGTTTAAAATACTTATTAGTCAAATTTATATTAAAATCTAGTTTGATAAATGTTTGCGATTTTCAGATAAAAAATAGTTTCTTTTTGTTTAAAATAATATATATCTATTGTTTAAAATATATCTACTTCTATTTTATTTATAATGAATTTTAGTTTAACTTTTAGAAACTACAATTGAACATTAAATTTAACTTCAATTTATATATCATAATGATAAAAAAAATTTAATTATTAAGTTAATCTTAATTTACCATTTAGAATACTCATAGAAAAAGGAAAGGTTAAATTTAAATTCCCAAGTAATATTGCAAAGTTAATAAAAATTTAAAGAAACGAGAGCGATTCATAATTTACAGATAACTGAAATATTTTTTTTTCGTTTTAATTGCTATATAAGAAATCCTAAAATAAAATTTTATTTTACTTCCAAATCTAAGTTATAAAATATTAAATAGTCTTCTCAGAGGATTTATAATTTATTCTTATTAATAAAATCCAATTTTGATTTACTATTTTGAGTCTCTATTTTTATTTTTAAATGACGTGCTCAAAATGACGTCATTGTTGTATGCTTATATTGTAAATATATGAAATATTTTCATAATTTATATTGAAATAAATTTTAAAATATGATTTCAGTGAAAAATAATTGAAGGATATTTTCCAAAAGTGAAAAATTCTGTTAACCACATAAATGCATATCCTTTTAAAAAGAATATTTTGTATGAGTGAAGTTTTTACTATAAACTATCTTTTTGATTCTCTTTATTAATTAAGTGAATGCCACAGAAGGGGTTTGGAAATATCTCACAATCTAATAGTTTTTATTTTTTATGTAAGATAATAAGAATAATATGCAAATGATTCCTTTGTGAATATTGCACAATCAAATTCAATTCAAATTCATTTTGATGCTTATATGCATGAATTATAAATTATTTTAAATGTAAGTCGTAAATAAATTAACATATAAAGTGACTAAATATATTTTATAGATAAAGACATATTTTAATTAAATAAAATATACTTTAACTCAATTTTTAGAAAATTTCCTTTACTATTATAAAAATTTATTTAATTAAGTTATATATTCGTTTGAATATCTTTGCTCAATAATAATGTATAACTTTTTAATTCTACAATATTTCTGGAAATGTTTAATTTAAAATTCCTTAGCATAAGGCTTCAATTTTAATAAAAAAGTCTTCTTTTTTATTTTCTTTGATAAAATATTTGATATTAATCTTTTTTTTTTCAGAAATTAATAAAACAAAGATATATATAAAAAAATTAGTCAAATAATGATTGCATGAATAAAATGTTTTAATTAATTAATTTATGTTATTTCGCATTTAAATGTTATAACAAAACCAAGCTTTAAACACAAAATTTGATAATATTGCAAAATTTTAAAATATTAATAGTTTTAAGAAATATTTTTTTACATTCTGAGATTTTTTATGTTTAAAACATATTTTAACATAGGTAAAAGAATTATTCAAATAATTTATGTGTACAAAAATTCTTATAATACATATTTTCAACTATACTTTATATATTTTATATAATATGACGTCAAGTAAAATTTTGTGGAGGCGAATTTTATATTTGAAAAACGTTTTAAATTCATTATTTTATGTTCACGTGAAGAAAATTTGAATTATTTTAAAATTAAAATAACTGTACGTTAAATGTAGATTTGAAACAAATTCTTAGTACAGTGGAAATTTTCAAGGAAAACATTTTTAATTTTTATTAATAAATGCATATTGATGTATTTTGCAAACTTCATCTAAAATTTCCTCCTAATTACATATAGTCTTAGACACATATATTAAATTTATATAAAATTCCAGTGATATTTATCATCTCGAAAGTAGCTAATTACTTTTAAGAAAATTTGTGTGATAAATCAAAAAGGTAAAAAGAAATTGCTAAAAACTTTAATAGTAACTGAATTTTTAGGAGACATGAAGCAAAAAGTTTAATGCTTCCTCTATATAGCTTTTTCATCGACCTCTATTGCAACTTTTTAAATAACTAAGTATTTAAAAACAAGCTGAACTGTATCTTAGTTTAACTGAAAAAGAAGTTGCAACAATAGAAATACTTTCAGTTAATATATAAAACGTAATAGAGTACTCCTTAAACCAGACCTCTTATTTAAGTTTTTCATCTTTTCTTTGATACATTTTTAAAAAATCTTTGTGGGGGGATAATGTTTTTATTATACTATACGTTAAAATATAATGTATGTTGCGAAAAATAAACACTTTAAGCTTTTCGTTTCATATTTATATTCTCAGCACTGTTTAAAGACAATGACAATATATTACTTACAAATAATACAAAGTATAATTTTTACATTATTATTCATTGCCATTGTGAAAATTTCTTCTAGGTAAACAAAAGTATTTTAGTACTATATTATAGAAATTTCATTATATTTGAAATCGTTAATAGTTAAAAATACTTTTTCAGCTTTTTTCAATTTTTGAAATACATTTTCCTAAAGATTATCCCAAAGTTTTTCAATAATTTAAAAAAAATAATTATTTTTCTTATTAAAAATGTATTGAATATATATTTATTCATTGAAAATTGAATAAATAATATAGATATCCATAAAATTATTAAATTTATCATAAACCTCATTTTCAAATGCGTTGATTAGAAGTTTTTCACTTTGTATGGTACAAAAAACAATTCCTTAATACAAGTTATTAATAACTCATGCACACTTAATTCCTCTATATGGCAGAGCATTATGAAAGTAATAATGTGTATTTAACTAAAATGCAAGATTAATTACCAGGTTAATTAAGAAATAAAAGAATGGTATAAAATTTATGATGCAAAAAGCATAGTTTAAAGAAAGAAATATCAAATATTTGTGTTTGAAACATATTCAAAGTAGATAACTGTAGATTAATTTTGATGTTTGTCTCTCTTTTTCCTCAAAAGACAATGCTGAAAATATTAATTAAGTAATAGAACCAGATGAGTAATAATCCTAAAAAAGTAAGCCTCTCTCAAATTCATTTAAAAACCAGGACTATCAAAATTTTACATCTGAATGCATAAAAAACGCCAGTTTCCAAGGAAAAGATTAAAAGGAAAGATTTTTGAAATTGGATATCATATCAATAATTTTAAATTGGTTAATCTGAAAATCCTTATTTTATATAGCTGAATATCTTGTGAGATTTCACTATGTTATTTCTACCTGCAAACTTGTCTTTTGAGAATCTTGAAACACTTTCTCTAATGACGATAATTTGAGATTTCCTAAATTAATTTGTCATCTTCAGCAAATACTTGTTACACCTTAAGTACTATGTTTATAAACTTCATCCATTTAATATTTTTATTAATTACCAGAGATATCTCAAGACATTAACTTTGTTAATACTGCTCTGCATATTTAAGCAACACTTGTCTTATTATTATAAGTACTCCTTATTCACTTGGGAGATTTATTTTTAAATGTGTTACATTTTTCTCCAAATTACCATTTTATAGTTAGAAATAAAATATACAAGAGAATATTTTTAAGTAATGTATATAGTTATAATATTATATCTCTACATTACTTCCAAATACATATTTTTGGAAGTAATGTAAAGTTTTAGTTTCAAATACTATAAATGGTTCATGAAATAAAACACACTGCTTCCTTCAGCTTTAAATAATCATTCAGTAACTTAAAAATTAAGTTGCACAACTTTTTTAATGTCATTTATGTTACATACTGCCAATTACAGCAGAAATTTTTCCCTTTTATTAAATTCAGTATATTGACTATTAATCTAATAGCAAAAGTATCTTAATTTCTTGTTTTTTCATTAAGGTTTCATTAGGTTTTTTTAATTGTTTAAACTAAAATAAAGTTATTTTAAATATATCAACAAACAATATATGCAGACTATAAATGGAATATGACACAACAAAACAGTGCATCTTTGTATGCAATTCATATACAAAGAAGTTCAATATATTTCATTTCAATATTAAAAATTTATTTATTTGGAACAAAAGATTATGAAAACATAAAATGAAACAAATAAAAATATTTACTTCATTTCAATAAATCTTCCTAATATGTGTCCATAATACTAAGTAAATATATAAATAATAACAATGCGTTTTATTCACTAAGCCTCAAAGTGGGAAATTTCTTAAACTTTCAGATTGAAGATTTTTCTTCTTTTATTCTATTGATACAGAGTAACGAATTGCGCTGCCTTTAGATGAATTTATCCCTTTCATTAAATTTAAATCATTCGAAACAATTTCACATTTTATCTCTTAATTACTATTTCTATGCGATTCAAAGCAAATCTGCTTAGAAATGGCTCTTTTAAAAAGTAATTAAAAACCAAAAATATAAGTAAAAGTATTAAATAAACATTAGAGAGGGATTCAATTAACAAAGAGTGGATTAAATAGATGAAATGACTTTTATAGAACCACTCATTTTTTAAATATAAACATTGCTGGATTAAATTGCTTCTTTCTTTGGGATTAAGCGAAAGAATTTTAAAAAAAATTAATAGTTCATATAAAGGAAAACACCACTAGCGCATGCTTTTCTTTTTATATTTATATGTAAAACTTTTCAATTCTATCATTATTAAAATTTTGCTATAGCTTTGCCTTGAAATTAATAATAAGTAAAATAAATTCTGGGCATAGTACAGAGAAATATAATGTTGCAACAACAAGTAAAAAATACAGTTGCTGCTCATTCAAAATACATGCTTTAATTTATTAAAAGTATAAAAATGTATACATATGGTAAATATATTATTTAATGTAAAGCATAAGTTTAGGGAAGAAGAAAAAGTCAATATCGGTCTAAAAAAACTTGAAAAATGTTTAATTTAAAAGCGCTCTTTAAAAGTTTGATATTAAATTTAATTATAATTTTAAGGCTTTTAAAATTTACTCTTTAAAAATGCTGCTTAAAGAATGTTTTTAAGGAGTGCTTTATTTGCATAGTTGACCATCACCCTGAAACGAAGACACCTATGCCTTTAGATAAGGTCCCTATGTCTTTTTCTTGATTTTGTAATTGTGTATTAAATTGTATAGTTTCTTCTTACTACTGTCTTTGAATTTCATTGCTCTTCAAATTACATCTTATTTTATTTACATTGGCATTTCTCTCATTTGATGCTCTTGCTCTGGTTGGTTGCCAATAGTCATTATTGTATTTCATTTACTTTCTATATATATATATATATATATATATATATATATATA
>JAPDSC010015907.1:163974-233593 GCA_026290005.1 Latrodectus geometricus | reverse complement strand
GAAAAAAGTTTTAGGCACACAAATTCTAATAAAATTTCAGTGGTTTATTGGAATAAAACACACAAATTTTGAAATTTTTAAAATTAAAATGAAAAGTGCTAAATTTCTTTCAATTTTAATTTACGTAAAGAAACAAATCAATAAGAATGGAATCTGTTTACTTTCTTTATGTATGAAAAGTATAGATTTATTTTAATAAATGTTCAAAAATACAATATTTTCCGGATAGAAATAATCTAAAAAAGAATTTCAGAAAAGTAGCAAAACTAGCTGAAGATAAGAAAACAATGCAGATACTCAAAATATTCACATTATAGTGTTATGAACTGTATATAAAGTTTTCTTTTAAAATTATGAACACTTTTTTATGAACTTGAATGTTTCCATTATATGATGAACATCATATTTTTAACAGATATCGAATCAATAAAGAATATATCCTCTATTCTTTAGACTTATCTTCTTTGTATATGTATATATATTGACTGTTTTATTGCGTTCTGGAAACCCAAATAATTTCCTAAAGCTATGAATATTTCAATAATGAATTTTCCTGCGAATTAAAAACACAAACATTAAAAATACTATAAATTAATTTATATATTTTGTATGAAAACACTTATGGAAAATAAAAGTAATTTGAGCTGGTACAACATTTTCCTTGTATTTCGAAATCTCCTTTGAACCATCTTGGGCTGTCTCATTTATTTAACTTTTGGGCAGTTTTCTAGTAATTATAAGCAAATAATGAACGTTTTTCCTATCTCCTTTGTGGAATATCTAAAAAAATCAAACTTTATTAGAAGTATCGTTTACCAACTTCTAAATATCTAATAATTTGTTTTTTTTTATAAGAAGTCAACATACAATCTTTTTTTTTAATTTATGAAAATATATACTAAAAAAACTAATAAGGAAAATCAAACATTTGCTTTACTAATTAGAAATATGCTAAATATTTTATTTGGTTAAATCCTTTTCCCTGTTTCATTATAAGTAAATACGTTTTTTGTATTCTGAATATTGTTATGAACAAATATTAAAACTAAAACTAATTCCTTAAATAAGCATTATTGAATTATGTGCTAAAAGCATTTCGCACTACTAAATGAGTAATTTAATTAAAGGATTTAAAAACAGCAATTAAAATGGACATTTGTAGGCTTCAGGATATTTTAATAACAATTTTATTTATTGAACACTTTTAAACTAATTGTTAAAAAATATTTCTAAGCCAAAATCTCAAAAGATTCTTCTATAATTTTTGAATAATAAAACTGAAAATAAAATAAAAGAATTTTAATGTAAAAATAAAAATTAATCAAAAGAGAAACAAATCTCATAAGAAGTCCTAAATTACGTTAAATTAAATTGCAAAATTAAAAATTCACTTATATTTTTCTTAATGAACTTATGACGATGTTTGTTTCTTTCGAAAAGAGTAAACTAATCATTCCTTAAGAAACACATTCTAACAGCCCAGAAAACTCAAATGCCTTAAATAAAATATTACCGAGAGAATTTCATATAAACTTAAAGTAATCTCATTAGTATCTCCACTAGAATTTAAAATTAATTCATAAATGACCGTGTAAGCATAACTCCGGCCTTTTCTGTGTTTAAAATGCAATGGAAGGCCAGTTACTCTTGAATTAAAAGGAAATTCTTTAGGATTTTGATGGATTTAGAGTAAATGGAATTAATTCAGCAAATAATTCATTACGGCCACGGAAATGAGAAAAGCCACCATAAATGTGGATCACATATTTCCCTCGGTAAATCAAACGAATATGATTTAAATTTGTAAAAGAGAATCATTTTATCAGTCAGCTTTCAGAATAAATCTGAAGTAGCGACAGTATATCCGCCATATCTTTTCGCGCAAGACGTTACGATACAGTTCCCTTGACAAGAAAGGACTTTCGCACATATAATTTAATTATGGAATATAATTATATTTATATCTCCCTTTTAATTTATTCATTTCGTAGTCTATAAATGCGGGGATGTCGTTTTATTACCCTTTCGTGGATTGTAAACTCTAGAGATTATATATGTGTATATACTTATACAGTTAAAAAAAAGCATAATTATTTTTAAATTTCACACTTTAATAAATTTTCCAAAAAAAATTCATACACTAGATAAATACATATACCAAAATACAAAAAAAAAACTCATTAAATTATTAAGTAAGTTCTATAAAATAAAAATGAATATATTTTATAACACTACACTTATTATGTTTTATACTCTTTGTTAAATTAAATAATTTTAATTAATGATGCTGGAATATAATTGTACATTAATATTTCTGCTTCGAAGTTTAAGATTTATAATTAAATTATTGCTAGCAAATAAGCATACAGAACACATTAAATGAAAAATTAATCAGACTATTCATTTTGAAATGCAAAATAGCACTGTTTTTTAATATATAAATTCATAAGAACAAAGTAATTGAGAAGAATTTACTAATCATAAGACAAAAAAAAGTTACTTACGTAATTATCTTTTTAATAATGTTGATTTTATTACTTTTTTATTATATAAATATCACCATAAATGTTTTTTTTACCAAATTATGAATTTGAAGCAGTTTTTTAATTGCCTTATTTATGAAATTCAACCACGAAATCATTAAATGAAGAACATGACATTATAATATCTCGTCTCTGTGTTTTACAGAATCCATAAATATCAGAAGATTTAAAGTAACGTAAAGAAATGTATTAGATTTTTCTGAAAGGATAAAGAAAGTCCTTTTAAGATTGTGAGAAAATAAACAGTATCAATCAGAAAAAAATTATCCATGTATTTCACAGCAAATGAAGGCAAATATAATACGTTAACAGCTCGATGCGATAAAACAGACAACGCTCTTAGCAGCATTGAAAAATTCTTTTAACAGTAGGACAAAAATTTCAAGTCCAATAATATAAAATAACTCTATTAAGGTGGTTCCTATGCACGTAAGTTAATGGTGGGTATTTCGTTAATATGAAGGCACTGAGAGAACAAACGAAGACATGCTGCTGAATATTGAAATTGGATGTAAAATGGTTGTAGTCAAGTACTGTTTTATTGGCGAATCTCAATTTAATTTAAAATGTGATATCTGTCTTTTTGTTTGTGTGTGTGTGTGTGTGTGTGTGTGTGTGTGTGTGTGTGTGTGTGTGTGTGTGTGTGGTGAGTAGGAAACATTCGTTACAATTTCTACGGAAAAAATTGCATTAAACTTGATATGGGTTGTAACCAGCAAGGATCGACGTACTTAACTGCATGTCATTCAGAATCATAATTTAAGGACACAAATGTATATGTGTAAATGATACAAATGATACTGACACCTCTTGTCATACGTTATATTACAGCCCATATAAATTGAATTTTAAAGCATGATAATGATTGACATCCGGGAGCCTGTCTTGAAAAGGTCATGCTGGAAGCTAAAAAGAAGTGTATAAAGAAACTAGCATGCTCCTCTGTCCTAATTCTAACATACTCCTTTATGAAGTATTCGAAGGAAATATTGTAGAGGTTCCAAAGCTTTCGTTTACTATTTAGGATTTAGACAAGAGTATAAACCTAGTACAAGTTGTGTGAACCGCATTCATTAAAAATATTCTCAATTACTTCCCTGTATCTATACAAAAATGTTTAAATCAATCTTCCTATTAAAGGGAACCATATACTATTTTAAATATCTTTCATCATTTCCAAACTTTAAATTCTTCACATTTACTTGTAACAATATTATTTCTCTGAAGCATCTTTTAAAATTTTTCCATCCTATAAAGTTCCTCGCTTCTTTTTTCTGAATTCCATTTTTAAATCTATTCTGTCCTCTTTATACCGGCATATGGCTTTCACAGTATAGTGTTTTACACTTTTGCCTGTATCCTTATCTTTAGCATAGTATAAAAATTAGTTCAATAGTTGCAAAAGTACTGAACTAATTTTGATACCAATGATAAACGAAGTTAGTATCCTTAAAGGTAGAAAAACTAATCTAATAAATTAGCTTATTATATGATGCTTCATTCTCCTTAAAAACTAAATATATTTTGAATATATATGTGCTATACATTAAATTATTAATAATTTGTGAAATATTTGAAAAGCTGATTAACAAAACATTTTAAAGATGCATAAATATCAAACAGTCAACGAAATCTTCCAAAATTAAATTAATTTATCCTACTGTTTTATTAGTATTTAGTTGGCTATCAAGGGAATCATCATATATTAAGATATTTTTAAATTCCTCATAATTTAAACAAGAAATGTTAAAAATTGCGTGAACAATGCATGACGCCAACAGTGTTCTCATGGGACATATACATATTAATAGAAGTATTTTAGTATTTTTGCAACGAAACAAATTAACAAATACTTTTCTATGATTTTATTATAACTTACTTAATCATATTCAAATAAAATTGTCTTTTAATTAAATTTATTTATTCTTAAAATCTAGAATAATTGTTCTATTGATTTCTTACTAATAGTGGATTAAGATATCATAATATTACTAAAATGCCTCACTGAATATATTATACACACTCGTTTCACTCACATAAATATCTCTTTCCAAATGAATCAAATCCATAATGAGATTAGCCATTTTCTGTTTTTCACATTTTAATTTCATGCTCAAATTTTATCGTTTTACATATTTTAACAATGTTTGATTTGGTGGGGGAACCACGCGCCATAGAATCCTTTTGGACTTTTTGTAGGCATTAGATTTTATGTAATTTACATTTTATAATTTCTATTTTAAATTTTCTGATTACGTTTTGCATTAATCACCATTTAGGATGCTTAAAAGAATTATTTCCGAAATTTGAAAATTTTTATGGAATCCAACGCTTTTTGTGCTTTTCGCCAATGCAAAATAATTAAATGCAAATATAAATCATTAGGAAAATTCTATGCAAAAACATAGTATATATTTATGAATATGAATAAATTCCTTTGTTAAAACGTAACTGATTTTTTAACTGTACCCTTACATTCAGGAAAGTAAAAAAGGTGTATAGCTGAATAAAAAATTATAAAATTAAATAATTGTAATTTTTTAAGTATAAAGATGATATTAACTTAATAACTTTCTTGAGGAATCTTGATATATAACAGTTTAAAAGGAAGTCAAGCTTAGACTCCCTAAAGGAAATTCAATAAATTAATTATCCTAGTTAACTCATTTTATAAAAAATAACGCAATTATTTAATTTTTAATTTTTTGATCAAATATAGTAATAGGAAGAAAACCTTTTTTTGGCATGAACTAACATTTTTTTCAAGTGATTCTTCAGCGATTTTGAAGGAACTTGATAAAAGTTGGTTTGCTAAGTATTACCATTAAGTAAATTAATTTTGTATAATTTATTCATTAACGTGAAAAGATATCTTTTGAGGTTAAAATTTCTTATTTTGACAAAATTAGGAAACCGAACTTTGATATTTTTATTTGTTCACTTGGAAACACTGATCTTAAAGTTACTCTTCAGTTAAAGAATAGCGTGTTTTTAATTATTTGAAGTCACACAAATTTAAAGATTTGTATATATTTGTTAATTGTGCTTTTATATCCTGATACCAAGCTAAGTGAGTTTTATTTTTGTTCTAAGAATTATTTGGTAATTACATTTTGTTCCTAAATTCATTTTGAAAATTGCGACTTTTCTAACTTACTCAGGAATACGGAATGCTGAAAGAAAATACTTTTCAATATGTCCGAAGGTGTTTTAATATTATACGTAAACATTACAATATTTATTTGTAATTTTTAATTATTAAAAATTTAAAAAACTTAAATTATTTTAAATAAAATTAAAAAATATTTAAAAAAAGCACTTGATATGTAAGAAAAAATTTCCCAATACTGTTAAACATAAATTTAATACTATATAAAAAAATTAATTTAAAAGAATAATCGACAATTAGACAACAATGCATAAAACTGTGTAAGATTACAAAATTTTTAAGAATAATTTGAATAAAATTCAAGCAACTATGTTTTGAAAATAAAATGAAAGTTACCTTAGACAATTTCTTGTGAATTAATTCCGTCAATAATTGTGATCCGAATTTCCTATTGCATAGTCATACGTATGTGACATGTTGATATTATTTTCTTTATTATCCCAAAGTAAAACAATCGACCAACTGTTAGTTAAATAGTCAACAAATTTATAAAAAAATAAGGATTTAAATTTACTGCTTTTTGTACGGCAATGAATAAGTTTATAAAATGGCAATTTTATTGTTATTTGGATTCAAAGCGTATTTATTTTAAATTCTTTTTAAAATTATATATATTTAAATTAAACTGATTAAATTTTATATTGAAAACAATCTGCTTTCGTTTTATGATAGTAATTTCCCATATTATTTGGTTAAATTTATTTTATACACTTTATTTTTAGATTTGAAAGTGAATCTGAATATAGAATTTTTATTTTATAATTGAACCTTATTAGTATTAAGCATTTCAAATAAATGAAGTTAAATATCATAATTTAATAAAAAAAAATCTCCAAGTGTTTTCTATGAATATAATTAAAATTAATCATATTTTAAGAAAAATAATTGAACCATCTAATATGTTTTACACGAGTTCTTTGGCTAATTTTTTTATGTTATAAATTAAACTATAAAAAAATACTTTTTCTTTCAATACATATATACAAAATATATTTTCTTAGTATATGCAGTATTTCTATTTGGCAAATTGCATTAGAAGACTTCTTTAGCAGTTATATTTCGTTTGCAAGATAAAATCTAACATTTCTGACAATATGATTCATAAGTTAAAGCATCATTTTTTTAATTTGAGTAAAACTTCAATGGTTATAAAAACTTCCCATTATATATTTCGATTTGCTGTTAATTTAACACGTGTTTTCGAAGAGTCAATATCCTCCCTTTATCTGAATCACCAGCTTTTTCTCCAATCTTCTTATTTTAACCGGAATGCATTCCTTTTCCAGTTTATGTTCCACAATAAAATCGTGTCCTACATTTCTGCTTCCAAAGGTGAAGAGCTAAGTTCAACGGCACAGCAGTTCTGCGGTTTTAACGCGTGTATTTAATTCTTTTTTATTAAATGGAGAATCTTTCTTTGTGTATCTGTGGGTGTTGCTCTAAAAAGCAATTTTCTTTTCAAGAGTAGCTATTCAAGGCTAGTGAAAGAAGCTTAGCCTGCATTGTTTACGTTGTCATAAACTATATTTAATTAAAGATTAGTGCAATTTTTCTCGCTCAGAAGGAGCAAAAAAAGACGGCAGTTGCCTTATGCGTTAATTAATTTTTATTTAATCTGCTTTCTTACACAAACAGTCTCCAGGCAATATGTTTTTTATGTTTACTTTTCTATGGAGTGCATTTTATTGTTGAAGAAATGCACCCTTTTCTGCAATCCACGTTCTACGCTCACAGTTTTTAATTATTTTTTGTAGTTTTCCCAAATTATGCTTCATAAAAAGGTTTTATCCGTAACATTTTATCGCAACATACATCTCAACCAACTTCTTAATTACTGAAATAATTGCGCATTTATAGTATGTTTGATTATATTCAATTGAAATGAAACTTTAATGGAAATTCACAAGGCAGATATTCATGTAGGAATGAAGAGTTTTTGTCCATTACCATAAAACAGCTCATTTAAAGATCTTATTCATGTGCGGGAACTGGTATATTATAAATGCCATTATAGAAACCATTATTTATCACAAATTCTGGCTTGGTTAATTATTTCTATTTATATAAATTGAGTTTCATGAAATTTTTCATCTGCAAATCTCAAAATGAAGTCAGGTGAAAATGTCAAAAAATTAAATTAATAATCAGTTTAATTTAACGTTCTTGAATAAAGAGAGTATAAAAAGCGAAACAATTGGGTGTTCAAATGTATTGATCTGTTTGTTCAATAGTTCTTTTTACAGTTTAGTGCAAGAAAGTTTATTAGACCGGGTGCTACAGTTTAAAGTGAGCTCCAAACATCCATGCCTAGGTTAGTAATTGAACCCATCAACTTCGAATATTTCCAAATTAGCCTAAATTTGCTTCAGTTACTATATTTATCTATGATTTTTTTCATTTTAATAATATTTTCAACAGTTAAAGATTTCAATTGGGTATTTATCTTTCATTCCTATTTCTATAAATTTAATTGATTTCATGTTTACATTAATATGTTCTATAATTTACATAGCATAAGCTCAATCAGTTTATTTCAACTTTACTTGTTATTTTTTTTAATGTTAAGCAATTGCAGAACAGATTTTGATCTTGAAAGCAAGCATATAAAAACCAAAATATTTTTTTTAAAATTAGTATTTTATAGACTTTTTGAATTTTTTATTGTGACCGATACTCGATGAAAATTTTAATTAAAACATTATTACAAGCTAAGAATTTTTTTACAATTCAATGAAAATTTTGAGAAAATTAAGAATTGTATATATTGCACTTGATATATTATTGCAACACAAATATCTTATATGTGTGTATTGTGGTAACCTTTGTTCATAGTTAAACATTAATTAATTCCTTCAGTTTTTTTTAATGATATTTCCTCTGCATTGATTTTCAATCAACTAAAGCAGAATTTTGCTGGTAAAGAGTAAAGCAAAAAATGTTTTGGAAATATGCAGGGAATACAAACTTTAAAGATAACTTGAGTGAAAAGGCAGCAACCCATTTTGGGGTTAATTTCTTACGCAACCTCTCTTCACGATCCTAGAGCGGAAAGGGAATAGACGAAACTTACTGAGGAGAGAGCATTTCGATTTATTTAGGTTTAAAATGTATGTAAATTTTACTTCATTCCCGTCCTTTCGCGTGACTGCTTTTAAAACAGCATTAACGCTCTAGTAAGAGATTGCATAGATAATTACTCTTCCAGGATTCCACTCTTGTTTGCGGAGCGTGTCATGCCAAGTCTATAACCATTAGATCTCCACTAATACCTCTCTCCAGGAGCGCTTAAAAGCTTCTGCTCTGCACGAGTCATTATCGGATTACAAACTTCAATTACAAGCAACGGTCTCATTCTTATCACGTAGACCTCTTACTTGAAGATTTTCTGCCGGAAGTGGTCGATTTCTTTATTCATCCACTTGATCCTCCTTAACAGCACTTTATATGAAATCAAAAGAACACAATGCGCACACAGGAATATTGTATTACTTGGATGAAGAAAATGCCATTTTCAATTAATAAATTACACATTGGAAATAAGTTTCGGAAGACATCACCATGAAGTACTGAAATTTTAAATTGAAACATGAAATTTTAAAATAAGTGTTATATAGGATTCGCGTGATCAGGGAATTAAGATCTGTGCTCTTGCAATAGGCTTAACTATCATTATGTTTCAATTGCAAACTTTTACATTCATTTGTTCATGATTTCTGAATTTAGTTTAAAAAACCTTTTTAAACCTTGAATTTAAATTTTACTGGTATGATTATTTGGCAGTAATGAATAACTACATTTTTTTATATTTCCAACGCAGAAATAAGTACAGAACTCTTTACAACAACAAAAGAATAAGTTTTCTGCTCAGCAAATTGCATGAAAACATTTCTATATAACAGTTATATTTTGACAATAAGATAAACACTAAAGTCTCATTGGTTTATATTTAATATATTATGACAAACTAATAATATAATTATCGTTAGTTTTATATTTCGGACAGAATTTTATTTTAATATTATTTATCACGAAACATCTCTTTGAAAATTTTATTATATTTTATAATATAACTTATAGATTACACATAATGTAGATTAAATTCCTCTACGATTATGATACAGGGTAGTTAAAATTTCTATAAAATTTTATAACATTTTCATTTTTCAATGGTTGGTATTTGGTTTCTACAGTAAAAACGCAATATTATATTAAAATGTTAACATTTAACTCTGTATTATATATTTGTGAAACTCTTTTTATATCTATCTTAAAGTAATATATTTTTCAGAACTAATTAAGAATGAAACATATTTGGAAATTTTGAAATTTAGTATGCCTTAACTGTCAACTGAATTGTTAAATGTCTGGTTTTCAGTTCACTAGTTTGGGAGTTCTATTCCCACTCGAAAATAGATGCTTGTCGTGGTATAGTATACATTTTTTAAGTTGTAGGCTTCGGATGAATTTGCCTATCTGAGACAAAGTATCTGTACCATGATTTAAAAAAAAAAAAAAAAAAAAAAAAAAAGAATCAGCACTTATAGAAATAATAAAAGAAAAAGTAAGTGCATTCAAATTAAGAACTATCTAAGTAATATTTAAATCGCACTAATTAAGTTATTGTTAGAAAAAGTACCATACTTTATATTTAGTGTAAAACTATAAATAAGTTAATATATATGCAAATTATAAATTTCATTATTTTGTAAGCCATATTTGGGAAAAAATAAGAAGCGCATATTTAAAAATAAACGCTGAAATTATATATCCCTTTTCCTAAATTTCATAAATATGCGTAACAGAATATAAATAGCTTGAACAAAGTATTTTACTTTCTTGCTTTGATCATTACAATTTTTTTAACTTTAATATATATGTATATAGAATTATTAATATTCATATAAAATACCATAATTTGAGATTGTTTGAACACATGAAAAAGATTAAGCCCACCACCAAGGATATAATAAAAATTGTCACTAACAATATTCCCTGAATTGTCAATAATTAATTGAGCCGAAAATTAAATAACTAAATGCATTTTTAACTTTGTAGCGTATATATCATGTTTAAAGCAAGGATATCATGTTTCAGCATTGAGTATCATGTTTCAAAAAATTTAAACACTTATGTTATGTAGCCAGATAATGATATTACGTCCCAACATTCATTTTATTTCCCGATCGTGCATTTTATTTTGATAGAGTGGAGGAAATTAGTGTGGCATATTTTCATGAATCCCAGAGCAAAAAATTGTTAGAAATTATGATAAGAGCAATGAAAAAGCATTAGCGGAATCTGCATTTTAAAAAACGCACTGTCTTCTCAAAACGACAGTCCAGCTATAACAATAAAATTACAAGAATTCATCGCAACATAATTGTTTCCAACGTTTGGTTCGATAGGAAACACATCGAATGGTCAATAGTTAGGTGAAATCATTTACTTCGGGCAGAAATCCAGTTTCTACTTCGCAAAAAAGGAAGATGCATTTTCACGTCACAGTGCCCTGCAATAAAAAATGACAAATTCCTAGTAATTTTCAGCATGCTCCATTACGTAAATGAGGATGTAAAGCAAATACAAGACAATCAAAAGTAGGGATTTTTCCGTTTGTTCTCTATTGAAATATTCCCTTTTCTTACAATGTTTTCGTTCATTTTCAATTCCCCTTTCTTAAGTTTTTTTTTCTATTTCATCAAAATACAGAATTGATCTTCTAATAAAAACAAAGAAATCCCCGGCAAGTATTGAAAAATGCGAGATATATAAATGGAGAAGTTCTGGCAAGAGCTAGAATAAATCATTGTTTTTAGCTGTTAGACGCTTAAGAAATTTTTCGTTATAATCTTGCCGTATTTTATTGACGATCATTAACGCTTTTTACATTACAGAATTTTCTAGAATTAAATTTATTCCAGAGCCGTGAAATCAAAATGATACTTAAAGTGAAATAAAAAAAATTTTCTCGTTGTTTTTGCATTTATTACCTTACTGGAAAATGAGTAAGAGAAAATAATGTCTAAAGACGCAGCAAATCATTCTATTTTTTTAAAAAAAAAAAAAAAAAAAAACTTATTCGGGTATTTTATTTATCATTAAATATTTAAATTATTGGATTTATTTTAGATAGAATTGATTAAAAGTAAAACTGACTATGAATTAAACGTTTTCATGATTCAAAAATGACAAATCATTTAAATTTCTCCATTTTTCCAGAAAACATTTATTCTCAGTTTAACATATATATATGTAAATTTATATGTATATTTGCATATATTCATTATTGAACATGATATTTTCATTTATTTAATTAATTTTAACGAAAAAGGTTTTAATATTTTTTTTAATTGTCTATGTTTTCATTTTCAAAAGAATATTTTGTAAATGTTTGAAAATTATTATATTAATTTTCAAACTATTATTTTGTTATGTATATTAATCATATCCAGTAATGATTATAAAAATACTAATAAATAATGCTTCAAAATATAATATAACAATCGTAAATTATATAGTCATTGTACTCCTTACAATTCGTTCAAAATTTTTCTTGCACTAAGCCAACAATCAGCAGTAATCAGCATGGTCGCAAGAGAACTTCTTACATTAAAATTACCCACTCTTTTAGTGTGTCATTTATATTTATGATTGTACTGTTATCAAACACTTGTTGAATCACCTTGGATGCGAAATTCTATATTTCACCTTTACATTGACTTCAAATCATCATTAATTATGGTTTAAACCAATAAAAAACATTGTAAATGAAATTTCCAAATAAAAGATTGAATTTAAGTTAACCCTTGATCAGCATTCTGATACAATTTTTATTTCCTTCCGTGCTGCTATTTTCAACCGAAACCCTTGAGAGAAATTTGACGGACTAACAGAATCATGATTTTATTTCTATAGATTTAAAATACAAATAAATTAATTGCTATTCAATAATAACTTTAAATATTCATTCTATATGCAGATTGACGAGTTTGATGCTGATGGGATAGTGCTCTGTTCTTCAGTTTAACTCTTTATGTGTTTGATTCCTACGATAGTGGATCTGGAGTGAACCAAAATTTGAAATATAAACGAAATATATGTAAGACTCATAATATTTTCATATCTTCATTTAGCAAATATTTTTTCTTCATCATATCAATCGGTAAGTAAAGTATGTTAAATTTCAAAGATTTCAATAAAGCTTTTAAACCTCTTTACCTCCATGAATAATTAAATGTAATATATCCAAATCTAGAAATATGATATAAATTCCCTCTCTCTGCTATTGCAACTACTATTTACTTAATCTTTGGATTGATCAAAAGAAATGATCAATGAATAGATCATCCTTTCGGAGTATTTGCGCACTGCTTATTATTCTTCAGTAACACTAATCAATGCAACAACTAATTTTGAAGATGTTTTTTTCAAAATCTAACAGTATTTTTTATGGTTAGCTGATTATTACATTCAGAAATAATTTTTTTTCTGAAAAGAATAATGTGACTTAGAAATTAAAAAATTTGAAAACATTTCAAAGTATAAAATTTTATAACTTATCACACACACTGTCTAAGGGCTATGTTAAAAACTTGTGCATTTATTTTTTTTTATATTTTTTATTATTAATGATCATTTTCCTAATTATTTCCAGCGGAAAAAACCATTTTAAATGAAATATTTTCATTTTTTAAGATGCGAAATGATTTCTTACTTCAATAATAACTGTTATCTCAAAGAACAGTCATTGAATATATTCGCCGAAATAATTCAAAAAGAATAAAAGTTTTTTACATTGAAAAGTGTCTCCGATCAATCAATTTCCAAATGATGAGCCGATTCAAGAAGCAGTGGAAGTGGAGAACTCCGGAGTCCCTGATTGAACAGCGTCTCCCTAATATTTCTGGATCAAGTCGGCTGTCTCGGCTTTCCTTCTCCATTCGTCAATGTAATGTGTTTACGATTAGGGGTTCTCGTGTCCATTATCGTTACGAAGGTGGCAGGCAAACTCGTATGCTTCACGCGGCGCAGCTGCGCTTTGCCAAGGTGCTCCGTTCTTGTCAGCATCTATCGAGGTATTTGATCAGTTTCCGAGAATACATTGAGATGAAAAGAAGATTTCTTTTTGTCAAAATGGTGCCAATAAGAGAAAAGATGTGCACTGAAAGAAATAGACGGTCCTCCTTTGTTCTAGGTCATCAGGAGCAAAAGAAAATGCTGATGTTTCTACTAAAGCTGATGTCCTCTTCTATCGAACTGGTCTTGTTTCCCAAGGAGAATCGCATCTGGTGCAGTATCTTTCTACGGTTTCCTTTCTTCGATTTTCGAACACTCGAGCAAGGATTCTTACTTTAAAAAAAGACAACGCACAAAATATTTCTTTGGCTGAGAAAATCGAAAGTTGCTTCTGTAAACTGAATTTAAACCGAGTCGGATGTTATGTAAAGAAATTTAAATTACTTCTGACTTGACGTATTGCATATAGTAATCACGTTTCTAATAACAACTTTTATGTTTTAAATATTTATACTCTAAGGAGATATACGATCTACTAAATTATTTTCATATTCATCGAAGAGCAAGTAATGTTTTCTTAACAAAAAAAACACAAAATAATTTTATTGAAAAAACATCTTTTAAATAATATTTACTAAATAAATTTAGTATTCACTTTTAAAAAACAGTCTGTTACTTTTAACAAATTGAGCTATTTATTCAAAATAGAAAAAGAAACTGTGATTGTATGTTACTGAAACAAATGAATTACAAATATTTTTCAAATAAGTATGAATGAGCAATAATAAATATTAATGAATATTGCATGCAGTTTTCACAAAAACTACATTTTCCTCATCTATCATTAATAAATTAATAGCATTCTGTTGTAAGCTCCAAAATAAATCTTTATAAGCATCTAAGGGAAATAAATTACTACTATTTATCACTATTTTGTTGATCTATTCTAGTTAATAAATGCACATTGAAGTTTGCGTGTATTAAAACTGTAATTAATTTATATTCATCAATATTTTAACATTAGTATTAGTATCGATGTAATTAATTATAGGCATATGTGTATGCATGCACATGTTAAGAAATTTGTTTATATAATATCAGCTTAAATCTTTATTAATGGAAAAAAGTTCCTAAAATTCCTCACATTTTTCTGAACATTTATTAGAACAGTATGTCAATAAAAATGTTTGAACAAAATATTGAAATTCTTATATATAAATATTGCATATTATTTTGATGAAATTAGAACAACGCAAACAATGAATATTTTATTAGTCCACAAAAATAACATTTACACAATGATATTAATTAAAGAAAAAGAAACCACGCAATGCGTGAATAAGTTTGAAATTCTTTGAGAAGAAAAAAATACTAATAATGTAAACTTATTATTTTAGAAATTATATCTCACACTATATATGTTATTTCATTATTCTGTATTAATCCCATTTGATATTATGTTAGTGCTAGAAGGTTACAAAAAATTGTGAAATATTTTATGCATTTACAGCGTGGTGAAAACTAGCAAAATTGTAAAATACCAAATAATAAATTACCAAATTATAGAAGTTAACATAAGAGTAAAAAGTCTTATGAATTGCTTAGAATAGGTACTTAAACTTGCAGAACAGAGAATGTCAGCTATATTATGTTTATCAACACATATCAACTCCTCCCTGTACTTTTTGATCCAAGTATGAATCTCACAGAAATATATTTGAATAGTGAGAACATTTTTGTAATAGTTTTACATATGTTAAAATTCTATGCTATTGTATTGTTTGAGGATTCCCACAAGAATTTATTGTTCAATACTCTTAAGGCAGTGACTAAAGTATGCTTCAGTAACATTTATCGTTACATTTAAGTTGTTTATCAAATAGTACTGAAGATCAGTGAGGGATGGTCAAAAAATATGACAACATACAGTATTACAGTTCTTTTCAGATAGACCCCTAATTACTGATATTTGCCAATGAATATCTGAATGACGCAGATTTCTTGCAGCAAATTCTTTTACTTACAAAATCTACCAATAAATAAAATGGGAAATATTATCACAAAAATTAAATTATCATTTTTAATATCTTATGCACTATTTTATTTTTATAAGTTATTAATTCTACTATTACAAAAGAAAATTTTGATTACTTGGTTGACGCCCAAGAAAACTTTAAGCGTCAAATTATGGTGACTTTGTATACAAAATACAACACGACTTTACATTTAAACATAGAAAATTTAACTTCAGTTCACTTGTAATTTATTCTACTATTCACATTATAAATGTAAAATAAAAATCTTTAAACATTTCATAATAAAATTTTGATACTTTATAAGAAAGCAAGTTAATATTTACAAAACAGTTATCCACAAATAATTTTCTCTGAATAGTTTTAAAATAATAATTACCATACTATGAGTTATCTATCATACATTCAAAAAAACAACTTTCGAGTAAATGACTCTTTATTTTAAATACATCCACCAAATTTTGTTATTACGATTTAGAAATAAGATAAACTATAATGCATAAGCAATGCTATTATTAAAATAAGCGTGTGTAGGAATACTTTTAAACAATATACTTGTCTGAAATACAATTTAATTAATTATATTCAACCTTATTGTAAACAATACAGAATTTTCTTTCAATGAATAAGATTTAGAGTTTAGATTTAATCACTTTAAGTAATGTTTTTGGAACAAAAGAAAATATGTTAACGTTAGAAACAAACACAATTTACTCGCAAATTCTTCAGGAAAGTGTATAACTATTTCTTATTCAAAGTGCTCTCTCAGAATATTCCTAAAGATAACGTCTCCACCTGTAGAGGCCTCTTATACATAAGTTTTAGTCCAGCCCATTTCTAGTATTGAAGATCTAAATAGCATGGGTAAAGCCGTTATGTTTTCTGACTACGTCCTTTATTTCCGGTTGTTCGCAATAAAACCAAGCCTAGGCTTTTGCAAGATAGAGACACAAAAAATGCACACAATACGAGAAAAGTCCAATCGGCATGATGTGAAAAAAAGATCAAAAAACTATTTTGATTGTAGGAAAGTTAGTATGATGTAGGGAGAACATTTTTCAAAGTTTTTCTCAAAAGTATAATATGCTACGAGTTTCACAATAAAACAAGGATACTCAGGCGAGTTAAGTTTCATCTCATTTTAGAATTCGCATATTTTATACATGGCAGTTTTAGCTAAAGTATTTTTGCAAATCATCGGTAGAGAGCACTTTTTAAATCAAGCTAAAAAAAATGAGAAACTGTTTTACAACTCCCTGAATATAAAATGAAAGTATTAGACCTCAAATTTTAAAAATCACTATTCCCATAAGTTTTTATAAATTAGAAAGCAATGTAATCATGTATCTAAAAATAAGCTAACATAATTAGCATTTATAAATATTATTATACATTATAAAACGCAAAATTATGCTTATTATTAAATTTAAATACTTCTAAGTAACATTTTGTGTGATTTTATTGCTTGTGAAAATATCAATTTATATGAAAATATTTCTTCCACTTTTAATATTTCACTAAACTTAAAAATTAAGTTTCGTTTTTAAATCAAGTGATATGCGTTAGAAATTATATTTTATTTAAAATAAAATTTCAACTCCATTGGCTTTCATTCAAGAAATAAATAAATTACTTAAAAATGCGAGAGAGATAGGAAAGCTTTTAGAAAATCTTTTTCATTCATTTCCTCAAATAATTCAAGAATAACTTTTACGCAATAAGCTTTAAAATAATTCACAACAGTAGAATTATATAAATTTGTACACACGCTTCTTTTATTTGAATTTAATCTGTAGAATTTACTTAAAGGAATAACATTCAATTTCATATGATCAAAACAACTTTAGCTATTAATAGTTTAACTTGTGAATTTACTTTTCAGACGTTTACCATTGTACAAAGTTTAAGCGATTTATACAAATATCTTTTAAATCTAATGAGATACATCTAAGAAGATAAAAATTTTCATATTTTAATGACAGCTTGGAAAGTTTTTAATAAATTTCGTGAAAGAAAAAGTAATAACAATTTTGTTCTTAAGACATTATTTGCTGATGATATACAATTCCAACGCCAACTTTGTAAGAACAAAAAAAAAAGAAATTATTCTACGTGCGAGAGCAATTTCTTGAGGGAAGAAACTGCTTTCTGTAGCTGTAATAGTGCTGCAACTTAAAACGCTTCTCTTGGATGGAATAGATGGTCCACCTATCAATGCAATTGGAAACATTTGCGTATCCTACCATTCTTAGCGTAACTTCCACGAAAAGATTAGTAAATGTGGAAGCTGCAGAACAGCTTGGAGTTTTCCACCTATGCCATCATCACCATAAATCACCCCGTTAAGCTATCGGCTTGAAATCTCCACCCTACGAAGGGGGATAAGGAATTAGTGGAGGGGGAGGCTGTAAGCAAATGAGATTGCTTACCAATTGGAACGACGATAAAGATGTTTTTCTTCTATTCGCGATGAGAAGAAATTGTTTCCTCCTGATATGTTTTATTCGTTTATTATTGGAAGAATTTTTGTCTATTCTTTTGTCTGTCCATTATTAAACTCGATCAATATCTCAAATTTAAGAAAGTGTTTATCGGGATATTTTTAAATCAGAAAAGAAGCTCGGGTTTAAAAATCACTTAATTAAAGAATTTAGGTACTTTAGATTTCCCTATATAATATATAGTATTTTTTTCCATTTATATAAGAATTTCTAATGTATAATTTACATTAGTCGTGGATTATGCTTTGTTAAAAAAATCACTTTCTGTAAATTTGAATATTTTTTTTAAATCAATCACATTTTTTCTACAGAATTTCATATCAAATTGTAGAAAATTATGTGATAATTCATTCTAAGCAATGGAAAATATTTCCTTTAATTAATAAAGTATATTGTACAGTTATAAGTACCTAAATCTGAATTCATTAAAGTAACAATGTATTGAATATATGACAAAATTAGAAAGCACCTTCCATGATGTACTGAAACATTCTCTAAAAACATGTAATTGTTTGCTTTAATCCCCCGTAAAGTTGATTTTTAAGATAACCATATGAAGTTTGAAGCCATTAATTACATATTTTGAATCTTATAAATGTATAAGATTCAAAATAAGAATTTGTGCTAGTTTTGAATTATACGATTCAAAGTATGAGATAAATTTTATCTTATTAGCTTAGATTGTAACAAGTTTATATAAATAATATAAAAATATTTTTCTCTTTGTAGTCTTCAATATCTCAAGTTCTTTCTAATCTACATTACATAATATACTTTAAAATATATTTGCAAATTAATGCATAAAATAATATGCTATTGAAGATTGTGTATATAATTTATTTGTAAAATTTATATTTATATATAAACTGTAGTTCTTGAATTTTATCCCCAAAAATTAACTTTAATAATTAATTAGTCCAAACAGAAAGGAAGGCATTTTATTAAATGAGAAATATCTGTATTATTTCAAATGGGTAATTTTACTTGATTGTTATCGATGCTTGAATGAACAATTTTTCCTCATGCATAATTTTAACATAAATATTTAATTAAATTTCATGAAGCAAATTTTAAAATAGAAGTTTGAATCATAAATACTAAAGAAATGTTACGGGAACACACTTGCATATTTCAATAGAAATCTGTTTTCACTTACAATATTTTACAAAATTTACTGAGTGTACGCTACTTGGTATGCTTAATATTAGTAAAATAGTTATGAATAGTTAACTGAAAATATAATTTTCATAATATATTCATAACTGACCCCCTTTTTTATTTATTAGAAGTCTTTATTTTCTTTTTGTATGTATTATTTCAAAGTCGACTGCAAATAATATTTAATTATCAATTTTACTAAAAGATAATTTTTCATCTAAATGTGGAAGCCATTTAAGCCTTTTAAGGATTCTGAAACAAAAGTAATAAGGATTTTAATAATTAACATGTTTTAATATATTATAATAGAAAATCGCGTCAATTATATAATTAAAGTTTCGGAATTTTCTAAGGGTTAATAAAAATACCTTCAAAATTTAACATTGATACATATAGCCAGCGGTGGTACTACGTTTTATGAAAAAGAAATTAAACACAATATTTGTCTATTTTTACACACTAATCTATTTAAAAAATAGTCTTCATCAGTAAGACAGATGTAAATTTTTTCCACAAAATGATATTTTTCTTTTCATTACTTTTTTCTATTAACTGAATAGATCTTTGGGAAGAGTTCTAGCTGTGTAAGTAATATCATTATGTATATTGAGTGTTCCATATGATACTTTATCATTCATAATATATTATTAATTTAAATCAAAGCAATTTCCTTCCTTGTTTCTCAATACACGTTGTTTAAACTGTTTCATTTATGATAGTAATCACACACATATAGTAATAGTAATATTGAACAACAAATAGTAATATTGAATTTATTTTTGGTTCATTATTTTACTAGAAGGCCAAGATTTTTTGTGGAAAAAATGTGCTTAGCTTTCCAGAAAAAATTGTAATTTGAAAAAAAATAGTATTTACTATTTAACATTATTTATTTTTGTTTAAATTTGTTCAAAATACTGTTTTTCAAAATAGAATGACGTCTCAGATATAAATTAAACAAAAACAAATAGAATAAGATTTTCAACGCTTGAAAATTATCTTCAGTTAGGAATTTATTGAGTAATGAAGTTGAGATTATTTCCATTTGCAATCCAATACATTTTCATTACCGGTGTTCTGAGAAAATCAAAAAGACGTTCGCTGCATTGAGTGAAAATAACACTTTTTCAAAAATAGTTAATATCATTATTTTTTTAAAACAAAAAATATGAAAAAGTGGCAAAAAAGAAGTAAGTTTGATGGCGTACATAAGTTTTCTTCTACTTTAGAGATTAAGCATACGTGTCAATTTTAAAAAAGAAGATAAAATAACCACACTTCTACCATCTAGGAAAGTGCAAAATTCCAGATTGATGTGCAATGTGGCATTAACAATTTTATAGAGCTAAATACGATATCTGTTCTAAATGCGTAATAAATATGTTCTAATTACAGCTTAAATTAAACAAAAATTTTGTAATCAAATTTACAAAATGAAGCATTTTTAAATTAGCCGGAGATCAACATTCTGATATAAAAATCATTCTACTCATTGCAATTTTTCACAATTTAGCTACGGAAAAAATATTAGGAGGGCACAAAATAAGGATTTTGTATTGATTAAATCGTCCTGAACATCTGCTCTTTTATATTTAGGAAAAAGTCTATTTTCAAACACTATTAATTTATATAGTTTGCTCATTAAACATATTTCTAAGAAACAAACTTATTAAACTAAATTGCTATTTTTTAATAATATTTCAATAAATAAATTACAGTAAATAAATACGTTCAGTGGCTAAAAGGCATTATCATATATGTTAGTGTGTTGAAAATCTAATTGTGTAATTAGGTTTTCTATAATAACGTTAGATTAATACAATGAGTATGCTTTAATTGATGTATTAAAGCCATTATGTTTTTTTATAATATGTAGATTTTCTCATATCTCTTTTAATATGTAGGCCACAATTAAAATAATTCTTTATACTTACATGTAAAAATATAAAGAATGGAATTCAAACTTTATTTTTTAATTGAATTAAAAACTATTTTTAGTGATTTTGTTTACTAATAACCTTAGAAAAGAAATACAAATTGGTATATTGTTTGATAAAAACAAAGGGTTTATAAAAACTATTACTTATGGGATATATTCATATATATATTCATCATGGAAATTCAAAAGTCATTTGTTATCTAAATTTAAAAACATCAAACTTTCCACAAAATCTTAATTATTTTCGTTTTGCCCACTATTCTTCCCTATTTAAAGGGAACAATATAAACAGAAAGTTGCTGTGATATTTATTTCACGTTAGAACATTGGGATAAATAATTATTTTATGATTTTGTTTATTTGTATTGTTTGTAGTTGTATACATGTTCAAGTCTTGTATTAATGAGTCAATTTAATTGAGGTCTACCTATTAAAATAGGAATTAATATCTACTACAATGATCTACACTGAGATCAGAATTGAACCCACAATTTGTTGCACTAAATTCATTCAAAGAGTATCGAACTGAATTTAGAATTTAGATAGAGAAAGAAACAATTTAGAATTTGTTAGCTTTTTCAATTTATTAGTTTTTTTAAAACTTTAAAAATGTCTTACTTTAGCAATTAATTACATTGGTCAGAACTAGAATTAATTTTTATATAGTAACTGCTACAATGTTTGATTTGAATTAAGTTTTTAAAAAGTGTATATTAGTTATTTATTATAAAACAAATATATTTACTTTAAAACATAATTTCAACAGTTTTTATTTCAATAACTTTTATTAAAAAATAATTTATTCCTTTTATAATTAATCACTTAGCTTTTACATAGAGTTTTTAAGATTTTATATACTTAAATTTACATATAAGTGTTAATTCATTTGACAGCATACTTATAAATTTTGCTTTCCTTATACAATATTATAATTAGAAGTTCTTATGAGGTTTTCAATAATAAGTTAGATAATTAAAAACATTATGAAATTGCAAGTATTCGTTAGAAAACTTCTGCAACTCAAAATGCTTTCCAAATATTATACCTTGTAATGCCTCATTTAAAATACGGCATTTTTTCTTAAAAATATATAACTAAGCCTTAAGAATAAGAAGACTACATTGTGTTTCAGATTTATAAATAATAAATCTCAAATAAAGCTATGATTTTATGGTTATGAAGTAAAAGATTGAGTTATTCTCTTTATTGGAGTTGTCTGATAGTATTACACATTTTTTTCAAGAGCTCTAACATTCAATAGCATGCAAATAAAAATTTATGTTTTTCTATATATCAAAGGGAAACTTCTTCATCAAATTTCTTATAAAAAGGTAAAAAAAATATGCAATATTTTTTTTAAAAACACATTCAGGAACTTAACATATTTTTGTTTCCTATTGATTTATTATTAGCTATTTTTAATATAAAAAATTATATGCATATGAAAAAGGAAATTTCGTAACAATTACATGTTCAAATGACTTGCATATCAGTAATTTAGGCATTTCGTTATTCCAATCCAAATAAGTTATTACCATCATATCGTATTTATTTTAAATTAATATGGAAATAATTCTATATTAGGCATCGAGTCCTTATAATGAAGAATGTAAGCACAGAAAATATTAATTTTTACTTATAAAGATGAATGATTTACTAGGCTATTAAATATATACTCTTAATATGAAATATAAGGTGTTAAGAGTTCCTATCATACACAAATATAATAAGGTTTTACCCAAAAAACGTTCACTTGATTAAAATAGAAGTTTTATTTTACCTATCGTTAAATAATAAGTTAGAATATTGAATATTTTAATGACGTAAGAGAACAAACAAAATAAGTAAACAACAAATGCATCATTAATTTTTTTTAAAATAAATAATTTACTAAACATT
Organism: Latrodectus geometricus; assembly: GCA_026290005.1. Lineage (NCBI taxonomy): Eukaryota > Metazoa > Arthropoda > Arachnida > Araneae > Theridiidae > Latrodectus > Latrodectus geometricus. Next base: position 210,335 of record JAPDSC010015907.1, on the reverse strand, counting down.
AACAAGATTATACAGAACTTCTCATCATGACTTCATGATGATAATGCATTTATTTGAGAAGAGTGATGTCCAATACCAATTCTTTTGAAATAATGGCTAATGAATGTAAATTCCTCCATATATTTCTGTTGAGATATATGAAGAAATTTACAGATTTGAGATAGATACTTAGTTCATTTTTAAATTCCATCCCTTAGGGACCATAAATATGACCCACTGTTTTCGAAAATACACGCTGTAAAGTGGATATTCAAAGCGCTTTATCAAATATTGAAATATTTAACATTAAATATTATTCACTGAAACTAAAGTCAATTGTTTAAAACAAGCTTTTAAGAACGATAAAATAGTACTATTCACTTATTGAACGACAGTGATGTGATCTTTCTACATTTATAATTTGTGTATGTGTATTGGAACTCCACTGTTTCCTCCTTCGCTAACACGTTTGTAAGACAGATCACATACAAAAGTATGTCCAGGAAACAGTTGTATTACAACGTCTTCTTTTTATACATGATGCGGTAATAGACTATGCAATTATTCATGAATTGATTATAATAACCTACAATAGGTGAGATGCAGTCAAATTTTGTATTATTATATTCAAACTTCTTAATAAATTATACCGTTTGACCATAGTTACCCCCATTATAGATGGGTAAATTACAGACAAATCTAGAAATTAAAATTCATCCAAAATTGAGACTAAGATCTGTTCTAACCGTCAAAAGGAAATACTTTGCTTCCAGTTAATGGATGCCACTCTATTCAAATACATACCAACCCTATCTTATGCAGCTCAGTACAAAGACGACTTGGTCAAAGACGACATCAAATATTCTTCATTTCATTGAATCATTTCCATGATTTTGAAATGACATTCCTTACCCCATTAACAGCATCCGCTATATTTCCTTATTTTGCTCTAATTTAAATCTGAAAACAACATGTTAAGACATTAGTTCCGATTACTTTCTCTCTCACTGACACGACAATCTTTTTTCTTAAAACAAAAACTGACCAACTGAATTTCACTACAGGTAAAGTGAAACAAATTAACCTTCTACAAAATCATTAATGTTTCACTTACTACTCTTATTTTTGACTTTATAAACGATGACTTATACGCAGAATACTATCCTGTCCTCTGTTAAACTTCATATTATCTATTTTTGTCTGATATAAACTATTTCACTAATTTCATTAGTTTTTTCTAATGCTCAAATTGGAACATACAAAACAAATAGACAATAAATAGACAATAATCAAAAACTGTTTTAATGAAATGGTAACATGACAATTTTTTTACATCTGCAGACTTTTTCTGTACCCCACAATTAAATACAAAATATACTTTTGTAAGACATATTCACTGGAATATATTTTACAATGTAATTTACGTATTCACTACAAAATTATTCGTATTCAAATAAAAAGTGAGGTTGGTTTTTAATTGCAATCAGTAAATTATATGTGTGACTATAACTATTTCATATTTTAAAAGCCATAGTACTGTTGTTTTAGTCATATAACAATAACACCTATTAATCAAAACTCATCTTAAGTTCAACTTGTATGCTTTGATTTCAATTCGAACTTGATAAAAATAAGATCTCTCTTAATTTTTCTAAATATTAAAGATACAAGAGATCCATAGTATGATATGTTTTATCTGTTGACAACAATGCAATCTATAATTTTATTATGCATCATTAGATGTAAATTTACCTTCTAAAAAACAAGAATACTGCTTCACTAAAAAGAATAAATCAGTTAAATTATCCAAGATCACAACTATCTCCTTTAATAGAGATTACAAGACTTTAAACAATAATCATTTTCATATTCTAGTTATTAAAAGTGGTATTTTTTACCGACATTCATTTTCCCAATGAATGTCTGACCTTTATTCCAGAAAACACTCCTTTTATTATTTCATTTCAAGACAGACACTGAATTCCGTTATAAATGTAATTAATAATAGAATTCAGCGTTTGTGTTGAAGTGAAATTTCTTTTTCAGATTATTCACTAAAAATATACATTTAAATTATTCAAGATAGAACAAATACTATAGTTTAATTACACTCTGCTTTCAGTCGTTAACACGTTTCGCATTTTTTGCTTTAATAAAAGCTTTGTAAACTATTGTTAAAGCACGCTATTGTTCAATATTTTGCATTAAATTCCTTTCACATTCTGTTACCTTTAGCACCACTTAAGTTTAGTAATTTCAATATTTACCAACATGTTTTAAAACAAAAATTTAATAATTCTAGGACTAATGCTATTTATACAAATTTATTTTTTTTGAACTTAACAGTTTCTGAAAAATATTAGCATATGAAGAAGTGTATCTTTTTTATACTGTTTGATTTGTGAAACAGGTAAATTTTTTCTTTAAAATTTTTAAAATTTAAGTTGAAATGGCTTATTTTAAACTTAATGTAAAATATTTATTTAATATAATATATTTTATGTATATAATTCATTTGATATAAACTTAATTAAACACTTTCGACAGGCCACAAATGTAATTACATTGCTTAGATGCAAGGTAGATATAGCATTACATAATTTTAATGCAGCTAAATTTAATATATCCCAATATTCATGTTTACCGATAAAAATATTTCCTTACGACTGAAAGCATTATTTGAAAAATTTTATGCTTTTCCATTTCAAAGGAATTTTAACCAAAATTGCGTTTCAGCCAATAATTATCTTTAAACAAATGTTCTTGAAATTACAAACGCTGAACGTTTCTCCTCAATTTCATTGCTGTCATTCCCCTAGTGCTGTTTTCCCTGTGCACCAATACTATTGGAGTAATGTGACATCCACGCGACTTTACCGCAGCACAAAGGATCTAACTCCATTCGGCATCTTTAATCACTGGGGCTTTCTCTAACTGAGTGCTTAATGAAGATCTTGCTCAGCTCTATCTTATTAGGAAAGTGTATCGAAGCATTTCTGATTAGCAACTTCTCCAAGGTTTCAAAATTTCAAGTATTTATTGACAGAGCTCTTGCTTTGACTTTTTACTGATATTTAATTGTGGAATTAATTTGAACACTTTTCAGATATTGTTTTAAAATAGACTGGATTTGTTAAAAACTATATGCAAAATTTGTACATAAAGATCTATGTTTTTCATTTCTAGAATATGTTTCTGAGCATGAAAAATAAATTTATTCATTGATTATTTATTCTCTAGAGATTTAATTTCTTAAAACATAAACTTTAAGCAAACTTGATGACAAAGAATTTAGCAAATTGACTCTATTTATGAAGATCATTTTATGGACAGATTTCTTCTCCACAATTTAGTTAACACTCACCCTAATCATAAATTAATGTCTCTATTATTTGTTAAAGAAAGATTTTAATAATCAAAAGCTCTATTATTTCTAATGTTTATACAAAATCAACATTAAGGTTTCATCGTACTTGATTTTTCATCAACAAAAATTCATATTTTGTTTACAATGTAACGAACAATTTTACTCTTGCTTTTATGTTGTAACTAATAAACCACTAATATTACCTGTAATTAATTCTTTACATTATTCCAACAAAACATTTCATTTTATCAGCAATCAATGTTATATTTTATGATATTTTATTTCAATTACTGTTAACTAATTATTGTATTGTAATAGTAAAATAAGCAGATTTTCCTTCCATTTTGAAATTATTATTACTGTATCAGGACTAAATATAATTGATAAATTGAAATTTATTTCAACAATAGTTCAATTCTATTTTCAATTAATGTACAAAAATTTAAATGACTTCTTTTTAGATAACACATAAATAAATGTCAACAAATCTTACAAAGAATATTAATGAATACATTTCATTTATAATATAATATGTTGAATTTTTATCAAAAAAAATACAATGTAAGATTATAGTGAAGTAAAATAACTGCAAAAAAGAAAAAAGGATGTATTTAATACTGTATATTATAACTTTATTGCAGAAAATATTCACACTGCGGAGAAAATATTATCATTCGAAATGATTGAATTGACATGCTAGCAACTTCAAATTTTCTGATAAAATATATTTATAGTGAGCTGCTTGTCTTTTAGATTTTAAAAATAAATGTCATTTACTTTGATTAAGTCCTTGACGTTTACAGTTTAAAACTATTGCACGCAAGAGAGAATCTAGAACTCATCAATAATTTTAATTCTCAATATAATTTTTAGGATATTAAAAAAAATATTCTCATTTCATGAATATTTAAATGGGAATTATAATACAATGTTTCAGTATAATTATTTTAAAAGACTTGTCAAAGGGAAAATTTAAAAATGGTTCAAACTGTTTCATCATTATATTTGAAAGTAGTATATAAAAATTGATATGTATAAAATTCGTCACAAACACATTTAAAGTTTTCTTTTCACAAAAGCATAAAATTAAATTTTATAGTCAAAATTATATTTCTTATTATTCTATAATATCCATAACTGTGGAACACAAAGTTGCACTACATGTTGGAATTATTTCAAAATATAAGAACTAGCTAATAGTAAACTATATGATTCCACCAAAAACATTAAGCATGAATAAAAGGTATTTTTTTTTATTTCATGTATTCTATCCAAATTCACATTCCGCTTACAATATATTTTGATTAGTTGAAATTCAAACTTTATGATTTTTATAACATTTAATATAAAATGAATCAAAAATAGAATTTTCAATTTAATAAAATTTTCTTGAAAATTAAAATTCTAAAGTACTAACTTTATTTCAATATATGATTCCCATTAAGAAGATAAATTTTTGATTATTTCATATTTTTATGACTTAAATATATTTTTAATTAAAAATGACATTTCAAATACCAAAATTCTTCTGATTAATTGTTTTTGATTTTACCTATGTGTCAGATATATAACATATATGTGGAACTTAGATTTTCAAATGTGGATCTTGTAAATCTGAAACTAAAGTTTTATTACCCACCAAATCATATAAGTTTGCACGATTTGTTGAAAAAGGGCTTATAGAATTTTTTAAAATGCTTTTAACATAAATGGTTCAAAAATATTAAAATCCATGTTTTTTTTTCATTCTAAATAAAGAATAAATACATCAATTTGTTTTAACAAATTCAAATTTGTATAATTTGGATTTCGAAAACGTTTTCATTGGTACAATATGTTTGCTATAAAGAGTAATGTAGGAGAAAAATTCTGAAAACATTAAATTCAAATTTGTAGGGTTAAGTTTTCTTGCATTTTTACGGAAACTTCAGCACCTATTTTTGTTTCTAAAGTTTATCTTTTTGAGAAAACTACACCAAAACTTTTAATGCAAAAATAATTTAATGCTTAGAAAAGCCGCAAAAATGCCTAAATGCCTTCATAAAATTTTTCAAAAGCATTATTACTCTAAAAACAGGGATTTATATGAAAAAGATTAAGTAAAAATAAGATAGCATTTTGTACATAACATACTAACAAATTTCGGGTTGTAAAATAAATCAATATACTTTCACCGAAAGAAAAAATAATAGTTCATCCATAAATATATATCTATATCAATATCATAAACTCAATCGATTTAACCAAATACATAAACCATTAAAACTCGAAAAAACATATATTGTTTTAAAATAATAAACTAAAATTTATATACACCTCAAAATTTAACAGCAAATTAAAATTTCTTTTAATTGACATATAAGGCAACATTTTCGACTTATACTTCAAAATTCATTATTTTCGTATTATATTTAGCATACCGAAATAATTTTTATAATGACTTATTATAATTTGATTTCATGTATGTCTGTAAATTTTATGATATGCCTGATTTCATGTATTTTACACAATACACTAAATACTGTTTTTTAAATGTCTTAAGTAATTTCAGCTGACCAATAAATAGCTGTAATATAATGCAAAAAGGAATAAAAATAAAATCAACATATAAATAAATCTTTTTAATATAATAAGACAAAACTAATATGGATTTTCAAAATATAATAAAATTTTCCTACTTTATTGTTTACTATTTAAGTTAATACACTTTTTTATGTGAATACAAAAGATCTGTCACATTGTCTTATAAACTCCTGACAGTAGAAGCTTATTGGAAAACATTCATTTAATTCCGCTTAGAAAAGATTTTCCCCTACCAATTTTCAATATGTATGAGGTCAGGAAAATTTGGAGCATTTGGAGGAGTAGAATTGCGTTATCAGCAATAAATTCTAACTTTGGTTTCACTACAAGTGAGACTGCTCCAACTTTTTAGAAAGCCACGAAAAAGAGTTAATCATGTAAACATGCATCTGAAGTTTTGGTAATGTGAATCACGTGTTTAAAGATGTTATTGTATAGCGTTTCCTAAGGTGCAAATTAAATTCAGTATTTATTTTATTAGGTTCTTCTATATCCATCATTTAACAGAATTAGCTTAAAAATATCATCTTATTCGTCTATAACTATTTCTATAGTTTCTATTTAAAATATTCAATTTTTTTTTCATATTTTAATTTTGGTATCTTCATTAAAAAACTGGTCTACTTCAAATTTCTAACACTTAGATTATTTGGCTAATGAGTCACTTTTATAGTTACTTTTTTTTTACTTGAATTCGAGCTTACGGTTTAAAGAGAATTAAGAGTCATAATAAACAGTTACATATGAGATGAATATCGAACCCATCAACATTTGAACCTAAGGCCATATTTCTAACCAATCAGCTACCAGCCGACATTGACGTTTAGAAATTTCTGGATTTTCTTTGAAGTTGCTAAAGTTTATAACTGCATATATCCAGTATTTATAATAACTTATAGTCTTCATGATATCTATTATACATGTAAATATTTTTACATTCAAATCTAAGTTTTTTATGAATACTTTCTCGTAGCACCTATTCTTTCGAAGAATTTTTATTTTCCTCTTCCAACATTCATCATTCATTAAAATGAAAAACAATTCTTCTATTTTTTTGCAACAATTTACAATTATTTTTAACTAAAAAGTTTATTAGCATATCGTTAGTTATAAATTTGAATAATTCGCCTTGTGTGGTTATCTGAAGGTAATTTCTAACACACAGAAAAATATTTTTTCAGGAAGTCGTCACAAAATGAGTTAATCAAATTAAGCGAAATTGAGACCAAATATTTAATAAATAGGGAATATTCGGAATGAATGAGTCAAGAAGAAACTTTATTTAAATTATTAAATTTTAGCTTTGCTTCATATTAAAACATAGAGGGAAATTAAATACTAAAATATAATTGACGTCTCAAAATTCCCTTCCATTTCATCTAAAAATTTTCCCATTTCTTTGTTAAAATTATAATTCAAATTTAGAGTTTTTGAATATATCAATCAATCTCTTTTTTAAAGTAGATAAATGTAATATTTTTTTTCATAAATATTGGTTATCTCCTACTATAAGTAAATGATTTATTGTCTTGGAAAACTAACATTAAATTTAGTGCAAAAAATTGCTTTTATTAATATCATTATTATTATTCAACTATAAAATTAGTTTTAACTATTTGGTTATCCTGACATTAAAATAAAAAGCTTTCAAAATTTTTAAATTCATGAAACGATGCATAAATTTAAAGATTCGGGATATTGTCAAAATAAACAAATCAATTTCAGCTTTAAAAATGTCTATATTATAAAATCATCCACTTTAAATGTAAATAAGTTCTAATTGTAATAATTTCTGTTTTATAAAATTTTATCGCTAATAAATTTTAAAAAAAAATTTTTACCATAAATCTGTTATAATGAGAAGTTATTTCATGTAAAATTAAGTAAATGTATTTCTCAACTTAAAAACAATTTTAGAATGACAGATTATTTTTTTATGATTATAATATAATTTAATATAATATAATTGTTATTTATAATATGATTGTTGCAATTTTTTTATAATCATAGACTTTAGCATTATTTAAAATGTATGCTAAATGCTAAATATAAATATGTGATTTCTCTTTAAAAGCTAAAAACTGAGGAAAATTACATGTATTAACTATATATATATATATATATATATATATATATATATATATATAAGCAAATTTCATTATGTTATAAAAATTTAAGTCATTGAAAGTAATGTATACTTGAATATTTGTAATTTCGTTAACTGAAATAAAATAAATAGTGTTTGATTTAAAAAAAAATTATTTATATTATTCAATCACAATTTTTTTTCAATGAAATGCTGAATTTATAACATTTATAAAATAAATCTTGTAATATTTGTTATCTTCCTCATGTTATATTTATAAAATCTATGAAGTAAATAATATACCTTCAACCTTTGTATGAAAGACTGACAACATAAGTAGCTCAGTAATATAAAACTTGTAAGATAAATATTAATTTCTTTAGAAAATAGAGATTCAATAACATTCTTATAATAACCAAAAAATCTTGAAATACATGAACATATTTTTTCTTATAAAAATAAATTTCACAAGAGATATCACATTTCTCGTGTTATTTCTTATCATACTTTTCACTAGAATTGTAATTATTTTTAATCTTTCAACATTTTATTCAAAAATTACATTCCAATAGTGCTTCTATTTTAAGAAAACAATTTGAAAAAATTACTAAAAATTGCTCGATGTTAAAATTTTAAATCAACAAACAGGTATATGAAATAAAATAATTGATCTAAGAGTATAAAAATGAAATCGAATAAAAAAAATTAATTGAATTTTAGATATTGCGATGCAAGTAAAATCTATTAACGGACAAGCAGAAGAAATATTATTATGAGACAAATATTTAATTAATAAAGCTTGCAAACTACAAATTCATAACATAAAAAGATTTAACATTCAATAAATACCAGCAAAAATAATAAATTAAGGAAAAACCAATGATAAAAGAATGTATTTAGATATATTTCCTGAAAAAAATAAGATAAAAAAGTAATATGACTTGTGCATTTGACATAAAGTTAAAAAAATTACCATTAGTTTAGCTTGACGAAATATATACTTTAAATGTTACATCTTAAAAACACAATTGCATTAAATATTTCCCAGAAAAACATATTGAAACCTTCTTGTAAATGTGTTTTGGTGCCAAGAGAACACTGAATCCCCAATTTTGGCACGGTACCATACATGGTTTCTTTTATTTTATTGATTATCAATTACTAACTTATTTCACTATATCTTTTTTCATGTTATATTCAAGAATTGACGATTTTTTTTTGAATACTCATTCATTTAAATATTTTTTTTTTATGTTTGAGGTTTTATTTTTAAATTTCTATAAATATAAGTGAAAAACAAAAATATACATAGTTAATATTTATAAATAAACAAATAGATTTCAAATTAATCATTTGGACTCAAATTTATTTAAAAAATTGTTCAATATTTGTATAGATTTAATGTTTATGTGCTGAAAGAGATAGTTTTAAGCAAAGTATTGAAGAAATGATTAATATTTTACATAATTAAATTAAAGGAATACACTTAAATTCACTTAATTCATCATGTGTAATTTTTAGAAAACTAATTATTAATTCAAAACTAAATTGAATTCAATATTAGGATCTACAAATACTTAGAGTCTTCTATAATATTAAAATCCTTAAAAAACATTACTTATTTTTATAAAGTATAATAAAATTTGTTATTAATAATCAGAACAATTTTATATGTATAGTTTTCATCATAAATTAAAAAATCCTTATGAAAGTTTAATATTTTGAAATCATACATGCTATTTTAACGGTTAAGTTTTTATTCCTGGTTACGATAGTTATAATGAAAAAATGAATAACAACCTTCTATCACCAAAATAAATTAGTATGACAAACAGAAAATGTGCTCAGTCAACTAAAATTTTAATTAATTTTCTACTTTTTTTTTACTCTAGATGAAAGTGTTAGTAACAAATATTAAAATTATCTTTTTCACATATCTATAACAAAATTTTTGATTACTTATGAAACACGTTTTATGTTTGACTGAGACTGGTTTCTGAACTTTAAGATATTGTGTTTTAGTTTTTTATATATAAGCGTCAAAAAATATGCTTCAAGATTAGATAAAAATCTAATAAATATTTACATTTATTTATAACTTTTATTATAATATCCTAAATTACTTGAGTTATATTTATACTTGTGTAGTTTATGTTTTTATATTTATTGATGTGAGCTGATTTTATGAAGTCTCAAATTATCCGCTGTAAATTTCTTATCATGAAAGTATAAAATTATTAGACATCGAAATAAAGTGTAAGCAATATTTACCTTAAATATAACTTTTTGTGTGTTATAAATTAAGAAATTCATTTACGTTATGCAAATCGTGGCCGTGGAGGCCTAGCAGAAAAAGGTGTTATGACAACTGGAAGATAGTAAGTTCTATACAAACCCAATGAAAGGTTCGTGATGTTTGCTAACGACACTTGAGGCACGTAAAATCGATCATGGTCGCAATACCCTCCAAGTGAAATGATATCTATGAGGGTAAAGGCCAATTGTAAGCATTTCTGCTTGGTCTTTTCTTCTAAATTACCATAACCCAACTGTTTTCTGGGATTCGAGGTACACCCACTGGTTGCTCCACAACATAAGATTCCTCAGTTCCACTCCTTATAGTGGCAAAGAGGTGAAAATTACTTGTGGAAAAAGATTTGTACAAAAGCATCTATAAAAATATCATTTTTATTACCCTTAAATAACTTTACAAATTAGTTTAGGAAACTATGTTATTAAATATCAAAATTGTTATGCTATTAAGTATAAAATATGCTCACAGTATGTAATTGCTGTTAATCTACATATATATTTACAATATGTTAATCTACATATTCTTTGTAATAAAGATAAAATAAATTTAAACAAATGTTTCATAATTATTTTAGTCTTGATATTATGCAGTTTTTTTTCTATAAATTTAACTGTACAATTTCCGTACCAATGAATGGATAAAATAAAAAAAATAATTTCTTTTGAGTAGTAGATTGCAGACCGCCAAGATATTTTCGACTGCAGTTTCTCAATATTTCAAAAAAAATGCATTGAATATAATCCTTTTCCAACCCACTGAACTCATTTATATTTTTTATTCTAAATATTTTTCTTTACAATGAGTATCTGCTTTGTTAAAAAATATGGCTTTCCAGCTACTAAATGACATAGATATATCTGCGTCATTTTATCTTTAAGATACAAATCTAGAAGAGATTTGACAAATATTCTTTCAACTACGGGCGACAGATAAAAGCGACGTCATTATATTGTCATTTTTAGCATCATTCATCAAAACGTCAAGTTTCATAGAGAATATTTCTCGCAGGCTCTTAAGATAGATAAAATGCTTAATTCTAGAATGCATGAGTCTTCCTGACGGGGAAAGAAAATAGAAAAAGCAATTTATTCTTCGCAGACATTCTTTTTTAACCTACTGAATATTTATGTCGAATCAATTTGAATAATTCTTTTGTTTATTTAACAACATACATTATGAATTTTATGTATGAATTTATTATCAGCTTAAGCGTAATCCTTAATACCATCCATTTGCACTTATGTTTTCGTCTTTAAAAATGTAATATGTAACATACTGCATCCAAACCTACAGCAGTTTCTAATGTTTTAAAATTTTCTTTATCACTAATTCCTTCATATTTTACTTTGAAACAATTATTTATCTATTTTCTTCAATATAATTTATACTTTTAATTTAGAAACAGATTATTTTGCTGAAATTCAGTGTGTAACATTCGAGATTGAACATTACTTAAAATTTCTGTAAAGTTAAATTTGCAATACTAAATCCCAATATATTTTACTGTCTTATAATTATTCGAATGAATAATCTTAATTACCAATGATTTATATTTAATAATTATCGCATAAATAATCCATAATTTATATCTGGGAACATATGTTCTAGACTCCACCCATTCATTAAACACTTGTGATGTATATCCCATTTTGAATTAGCAAGTGGAAATTGATTTTGTAATAAATGTATTTTCAATTTACAATTATCACATCTACAAAACAAATATTTCCTTAATTGATTTTCCTTAAAGTTTTGAAATGAATTTAAAATGCTGATGGATGAGTTTAAGGAAATGATACGGTTGCTAATGGGTTCATTTAAATAGTTATTATGTAAGCATTAACAGTTGTTCAAGTGTTTGTATGAAATTTATTTTCTTGGATCTCTTTTAACGTAAACGGAGTCTTAAGGATTTGAAGATATAAAATATATAGGTGTCAATATTCGATAAAAAGGAGCTTTACTTTTTTTCTCCCAAACCATCTAAAACACTGAGGAAGAACTTCTTTCCAAAATAAATTGTTTTGCTTTTGAATCTAGTGAGATAAAAATAGACTTTTGCCCCATACTAAGCACCCAAAAGAAGAAATAGATCTTCTAACTTAAAAGTAAACACAAATGCTTTTATATACTATTTAAATCAAATTATTAAGTTGCAAATAGTTTTAAACCTGAAATTTTTTGCTTTGTTTTTCCTACTTTTAAGCAAAGAAACATTTTCCAAACAATATATGCAGTCAATATTAAAGATAAATTTCCGCAAATATTAGTTACATTTGTATTATTGAATTTTCAGTTTTATAATCCAATCTAAATAACTTAAATATGAAAAAAAGTTAGAAAAATCCGATTAAAAGACAGCAATGTTTTGAAAATGTGTTTAATTTTATACACAAATATTCCTGTTCATGTGTTTAAAAATTCATTTGATTTGATTTAATTTTTGGTTTTCAAGAAATATTTTGGAATTCAGCTGTTTAACGTTTATACCAAATGTAAGAAAGTTAAATTTTGTATTTATTGAAAAGTCTACATTGTAAAATGATACAGGAAAAATAAACAAAATTTTCTTATCTTATTGTGTTGATATGGTATAATGTCTGAAATGAAAAATACTAGAAAAATACTGACCTCGTTACTTGACCATGAATATAAATTATGACCAACATTATAGATTTTAATGGCTGCTATCAACAGAAACACAAATTTTAATAAAACTAGTGATCTGGAAATAAATATATCAAATATATATTAAAATGCATACTGTTAAAAAGAAAATAATTCCATTAAAGAAATATTTTTAAAAGAAACATTTCTGAAAAATATATTCTTCGAAGTATTTATCATTATTATTACAAGTATCATTTCTTGCATCTATTTAGCAAACATTAACAAAATTCTAGTAGCTTTGTCGTCATTTCAAATTACAACTAAATTTTATTTCAAGACTTCTAAATTTAATTTTTTTGTACAAAAATCTTTATAAATAAATATGTGTTCCAAATTAAAGAAATTTTCATATTTTGTCGAATTTCTTGAAAAGAACAAAATGAAATATAAAACCACTACATTGAGACAAATATGTAAATCATGTACGACGAGTAGGTAAGCTTACACGTATATGTGAGTGGAGCCAGTAGGGGAACAGTTTTTATAAGCGCGCATTACAACGAATAATAAGCGTAACAAAGATGCTACAGCTTCTTAGCTCTCGTGACTTATATACCTCCACAGGAAACCAAGTTTTAAGGGTGGTTGTTTCCAGAAAACTTCATGAAAGAAGGTTGTTTCACGACAACCTGCGATTCGCAGCCCCGTCTTTTCTACGCACAGGAGAACCCGCTTAGAATTTTGCGGAGACCATAGTGAGTGAAGAGTAAATCAATGGACAGTTCTTCTCTTTACCATTGAATCACGGTTTGTCCTATCCGCAGATTGTTGCCGTGCATTTATATGAAGAGAACCATGAATTCACAGCCTTCCCTCCAATATCAGTGAATGGCGGAATTTTAATGGTATGGTCAGGCATCATATTAAATGAATTCACACGCCTCCATGACTTTGACAGAGGTAGTGCGACTCTTGTGAGTATAAGAATGATGTCTTGGAGCCCTATATTCTCTATTTTAGTGGTGCAGTTGGTGGTGAGATTATTTTAATGGATGATAGAGCTATTCTAGTCGAAAGTGAGGATATTCGCCAGATAGGTTGACCACGTAGATCCCCAGATTTCAACTCTATAGAGCATATCTGGGACGCTCTGGGTAAGGCAAATACAATTCACATTCAGGGCCTGAAAACAGCGTTGTTGAACGAGTGAAAAAAGTTGACCCAGGATAAAATAAATTGAGTTATTTTAAATATGGAATTACGCTGCGAGATTTGTACATCTGTAAGAGGGGACCATATACTCAATTAATCCATTTTCTTCTACTAATCTATAACAGCTGTTGCATGCCTTTCAACTTTAAAGAGTATTACGCATGATCATGAGTGTGTTTTATAAAGGTTGCCTTTCTATTTGTATCGTAATGTATCAGGGTATGTACGTATCAAATTTCATTGCAACTGGTCATGTAATTCTGGAGATTATTTACCAAATCTGAAACTTCTCTAACTATAATATCTCAACTCTTTGAATACCAGTGTTAGTTATAAACACACATATATGTGTGTGTATTCTTATATTTTGAGTTTGTATCAAATCAGCGTGCATATGAAACTAGTATAATATTTATTGGATGTTGGAGAAGCAAGTTTAGAAATGTAAAAATATCTGTTCATCAAATTTATAAGGAATATATTTTAATAAAATTATTATTTGGTCATATGGAGCTTTATTTAAATATTTAAATTATTTTAATAAAGGGAATTGAACTTTGAATAAAATCAATATATTGAACTTTATAGTAATAATAAAATTACTTTATAAATTTCAAAACTAATATAAAGTTTAAAGCAAATTTTTAACTTATATGAAATATAGAGCTCTAAACTTAAAAATTAAATTCTATCTAAATGGTCACATTGACCCGAGGAATATTGCTTTCTTATAGCATGTGAACAAGAACTTCTCATGCACAGCATAATAAAATATTAAACAATTAAATAAACTTAGTACAACAATATAAAATGGTAAATTTCATATTTTTAAAACAAATAAAATCCATTTGCCTATAGATTAATTAACGAACTACTAGAAGATTAATCTTTCTAAAAACTTGATTTTTGTAATAACGCCAAGGAAAGGTATACTCTAAAATTCAATAATGATTTTTTAAAAAAAGTAAAACCTTATGGTATTTTATATTTGAAGATTTATAGTAATATGTACACAAAAATCAACATATCGTTTAATCTTGCCTTTAAGTTAAAAACAAGTTTTCATATTAATCAGGAAACTTATTTTGCTCCCCATATCTTTCAGAAAGCTTTGCTATTATCAAAATAAATTTATGGGTTTTTTATATTTTTAATTGAATTGAAATAATATCTGAAAGACGCAAATAGATTCTTTGATATTCTTTGTGCGTGTAACAATGAATTTTTCCTAACATGATTTCAATAATAAGGTCTCATTATCTTTTCTATTTAATTCACAGTTGCTTTGTTAAATATTTATGTGATATCTGTCGAGTAATACTCGAATGATTTCTATTTTTCATTTTAAACATTTCTTTTTAGTTGTTCTTTAGAATTATCTGAAGTTTAATTTTTTAATGCCTTCGGATAAAATGGAACACACTGCTTTAATTTTTTGATAAGTTTTATATTTTCTGACAGTTTAAATACTAATATAAATTAATGTTTTCTTTTCAGTTGAGTTTTATTTTATTTTTATTTAATAACACTATTCACCTTACTTCGCTATTGTTGGCTGTCACTGTTAATTGCTTTGCTTCACTTACAAATGTGTTGCGATACGTATTGCATTTAAAAACTAAATTAATTTTTCATTCTATGGATTTAAAATACTTGTAAGACAAGTGTGGTTTATATTTGGGAATTTATTTCATATTTTCATAACACGTTGCAATAAAAAAACATTTCAATTCAGTCGTTTAAAGGAGTGATTCTAACAATCGTTCTTCTTATATGACATTGTGTATTAATCACCTCTTTAGCCAATTAAAAGCTAACTATATTAACTTTAAAATATTTTATTTTCATATTCTTAAGGAGTTATTTATTTCTTAAAAATAATACCAGATTGAGCCTGCTAAGTACTGAGCTGCTTTTCTAGTAATCCAGAATAAAATAATATAAAACTTAAAACCATGCATATATGCTTGCAGAGTGAGATTAATATCTGTTGTAACAATAATTGTTGTTTTATAACAAATGAAATAAGATAAGTACAAATAAAATGTTTTTATCAATGAATATAGAAGTAAATTAAATATAATTAATTAAATACAAATTTTAAACTATAATGTTCATAGCCATTTTTAATTTTGTAATAGCTCGCCAATTCATTATAAAAAGAAATCAGCATTCAGTGTTGCAAAGGAGAAAACCGAGAAAACTACCATTGACAATCTATAGGATATATGAATCCTTGGTCTAGCATATCCTTACTTCAAGTGAACTTTTTGAATTTCATTATTTGGTTGGGTTTGATTTGGTTTGTTTATGCATCTATTGTCATTATTTACAAGGTCAGGCTGATTCTATATGGGAATGCAGTTTGAGATTAACTCTGACCATATAACATCCAGGTTTGGTAAGAATGTAATCTATGAACTTTTGAGCTAAGTACCAACGCAAACCTTCCACCCACTAACTAAATCACAAAGTATGCATAGGTAGTCGAAGTTCAATACAAAATCTCCTAACGTTCAATCCAGTGTCTAGGCTCAATAAAGGAGCTTCAACTCAAAATAGCAAAATTTTACCACTAGACCATGAAGAATACATGGAACAAAGCATTGATGATGTATATTGCAGCATTTTTTTCTTCTCCATAGGCAATTATGGAATTTACATTAGTTTCTTAGTATAAAATGCATAGTGCAACTAAGAGCACATAATTTCAACTGAATATAAATTATGTTCTTCCAACTTTGTATTTTTATACTTATTGTTTTGTTTCTGTTCCTGTATTCTTTTTCCTCACTTTTTTCTATCGCAAAAATTAATATTATAATTATTATCATGCAGTTTGTTATTAATTCAGATTTAAATTTATTAAATTATAATATAATCACTTTGTTGGACTAAATATACTTTAAATAAATTGAAATAATAATTCATAAATGAAACTATAACTGTTTTCTAAGAATGCAAAAACTTAAAATAACTTTTAAGTCAAATATATTATAAATTTTATTTATCACAATGTAATCTTATAGCAAAATATTTGCTAAAATTGGTAAAAAATGTTTAAATATATCCTTAATGACAACAGAATTATATGAATTTAATAACAGTTTAGAATTCTTTTTAAATTAAACTTCAAATTTTTAAAATATCGTTAAGAAATACAATATGAATAATTATTGTAAAAACAAAAGCAATTTGAGATAACCACTTTGCCCTATGCGTATTATACATATAACAGTGATTCTATATCGTTTCATCATTCCTTAAGAGTTAAATGTTAAACCAAATAAAAGTAAATTATACATACACTATATATTTTCCCTAGAAAGAAAATACATAATTACAAATATTTTTCTAGCGCAATATAAAAATTAAATTTCATTTCTTATGTAGTTTCACGTCTGTTATTGAATTTATCAATTTTCTTAATTGCAGAAAATTGGGTTAAAAGCTTACAAAGAAAGTGTATTGCTTTATTTGTAAGTATTTATGTTAAATGTTCTCTGATATAAAAAAAAATAGTTAAAAAGATGCATTGCATGTTATTTCTTAGAAGTAAATAAATCATAAGTTATACTAAGATAAATAAATTTAGTAGATATAAATATATAAGTAATTATATTTTGATGCTAAAATATTAAAATAAAATAAAACTTAAAGTAAAAATAAGAAATCTCACTCTCACTCTTTCTCTCTCATAGACTAATAATGCAGAATATTTTTATCGAATCTCACTAAAAAAAATTTGTATAAAATCATTTTAAGTATTTTTGATTGTATTTTAAAAATATTGGTAATCATCATGATTTATTTTCTTTAAATGTGTCTCAGTGTTTATTTTTTAATTATGAGCAGGGGTTACTATTTAAAATAGTGGTATAACTGCCAATACTTATAGAAAGTTTCATAAATAAAGTTTAAATTATTCTGATGTTTCGGGATTTTTTCTCAGTATATGAAACCGCTGAAAGCAACAGACCACCGCGTAATTTAAACCAAGCACAAAAATGCCTTAGGTGATAAAGTTGAAACGTGAAGTTGCACCGTCTATTTCATACAATTTCAATAAAGGGATACTAGACCTTTCGAAAATTTTAAGCTTCATAGGTCTATAAACATTGTATACTTTGATTGAGTCAGAAATCCAACTTGTTACTTATATTAAACAAGAGCAAAGTCTCTTACTTAAATGCTGTCTCATCCCATTTATATCTAAATGTAATAAAACTTTGTTTTTGTGTAACATCTTACAGCTACATTATTTTAAAATAAAATTATTGAAATATATAGCACGAAAAGATTGAACATATTATTAGTACACAAAATGAAATTTACAAGATAAATCAGCTTAAATGAATATAAATGAATCGATTTAAATCAATATAAATGAAGTTCCAGCATGGAAAGCTTCATCAGCGAGTCTTGACCACATTGTTACAAAGTAAGGCTTTTCAGCAATGGTTAAAAACTAATGTCTAAATCTAGTCATTTAGTTATCCATATGTCAACATAAGGAAATATAAACCAAACCACGTTGTGTAATCTTGAACTACATTCATGGGCTGAGCTCAATACTTGAGTTTTTATCCACTTTCCAAGTTTCTGTATCACATTATCGATATTAAATTCTAAGATTAAGAAACGTGCATGAGACTTCTTCAAATTAAGGTCTTCATTTATCTCAAGTTATGAGTTTTACTTCAAGCACATACAAGTCACACACTTATCCTGTACAGCATAAACAGAAATGGGAAACATGAGTTTGTTGCAGCATTTTTTTGTAAATATATTGATTTGTTACAGATAGAATTTCAGTAGGAACCAAAACGCGAAGCAATTTGTGTTTGACAAGGGAAGATCTTCGAAGATATTTTAATTATCTATTACAAAACATATGTTGGGGAAATTGAGATGTAGTCTTCAAATTAAGACAATTACAAGTCTCTACATCCGAAATGTAAACAAGCGTATTTATTTAAACAGCTTTCTCTTGTAATCCTAACATCTTGAATAGAAAATTTGTCCATTTTCCAAGTGAATGAGCAAAGTGCCAAACTATTCATCCATTACTCATTTTATTTCTTTTGTAAAACTTTTCGCAGTCTTTTGTAATAAAATCACTTCAATGAGAGAAACCATTTGAGTCTGTTTCGTTCAGGTTTCCAGACGTCTCTCGCAAGAGACACTGTTTCTTCCTCCATGCAAAGAAACGTGCAACTATTTGAAACATGACTTCCTTTTCAAAGCAATGAAGGCTGAATTATTTTCGATGCGTCGTGTGTAGAATTATTTCACGTTCCACTTGAGATTGTTGAAGAGAAATGAAAGGATTAAAAATTCTTTCAAAATTCCAATCCAAATTTGTATTTAGTGCATCTCACTGTATTAGTTTCTTTTGACAACGTAATAAAAATACTAACTTTATTCTTTATATTCCTTTCTTTTCATGTTGATAAATATGGTCGGAAAAAGTTATCTTATGTAATACGCGAAATAATTTTTTCAGTATGTAAATAAATTTTGCAATTTCAAAATATCACAAAAGGTTACATTGTAAATAAAAATCTAAAATATGAATAGTTGTTAGTGTAATGAAAATTTAATTACAGGCATATCTTATTCATATTTTTACCTAGAATTTATTTTACTTGTGTGTATAAAAGAATAAAAATATCCAGTATAGAAAAATATCAGCAGCTCCTATATGTCAGAAAACAATAATTTCTAATACCACTATACTTAATATATAAGTTAAAGTATAGTTTAACTTATTCGTTAAAAATAAACATTGCAATTTTAATGACGAAAATATCCTAGCGTAATTTAGTTTTTGCAACCTATTCTATAAATGACAAATTTTTTTGCATATAATTATTCACGAAATGTACTAAATGATGTTTAAATCATGTTTTCAATTTGTAAGAAGCAAGCATATGTATTAAATAGTGTTGAAATAAATATGGTATACATTTATATTTTAATTAGAAAGAAATAAGTTTCAACTGCACATTTTAACTACACACATTCTTTTTAAAAACATAATAAATCATAGTTTTTTATTTACATATCTATCGTTGAATGATTTCATCTTTCAACCTAATCAGGACTTGGAATTCTGTCAGACACTGTAGTAGATCAATCTTAATACTTGCCAAATGAATGTTAATGTCTTTACAATAGATATATCATACACACATAGATAGATAGCTTTACATAGATAGATTTACAATAGATAGATACAAAGATACATGCGTCGAAATTATGTGAAACAGGAATGGTTATCATTTCTTATAATAACGTCAAATAGAAGATAAATTACGGACAATGCTATAGGAAACACGTGTTTTTATCCCTTAAGAAACTCTCTCTGTCACAGAGAATGGTATTTTTAAGATTGTTTATTACATTACTTTGTCTTATACATCATTCTATCAATTTCATCACTAAGGAAAAATTATTTCTTGCAAATAAACTCACTTCTGCACAAAAACACTCATTGGATGTATATCATCTTTCATCATTACACTTTTTAAGTTATCATATATGAATACATATTTTACATATTACATTTGTTAAATTATTGCTTATTTTTAAAGAAAAAGAGTGAAAATGTTAAATTACTTACATCAAAAGTTTTTATACAAAATCAAATTTAAAATAGAAACTTAATTAAGAATGCCTTTGTTTATCGCGTTTTATAGGGTTGTCAAGCGATTTCAGTATTTAAGATATAATGACATGAATTGAAAAAATGAAAGATAATTGATGAAATAATAATTTAATTTCGCAAGCAGTTTCCAAACCTTAAATTTTGCAATTCTATAATGGATTGAGAGATTCTCTTAAAACCTTTAGATTTAATAATTCATGCTCTGCATAGCAAGAGATTGCAAATATTGAATTACTGTTGTCAACAGCCTGTAAGCAGCATAATCTGTGATAACGGGCACGTGAAACAACGTGAAATTATATTAGTAATAAAGGTAAGCCGTGTAAATAAGCCTTATTTATTTTACCATCTGCGACTTATAAAATTGATAATTTTGCTAAAACTCTTTACCATTTAATGGTTCTTATTTAATATCGCTGAAAAGTAACTAGAAATCTTTGTGATTACAAAAATGTAACCTTATTCACAGAGTCAGTTTCTGAAGTTAATGACCTGTAATTTGATTGATCACTCCGTTACTGTTCATTGCAAGTAATTACGCTATTACCTATTCACTCGAGATTTATTCCTTATGACAATGTGGGGAATACGTAAGATAAGCTTATTAATAAGATACTCTTGATTAATGGAATCTTTCAGTCCATGCTGTGAAGAGGGATAGAAATTTACTGCTGTGAATGAGAGAATTTACTGTTCACAAATGTAAAATATCTATTTAAAATTGCTCGGAAATAGGGATTTGTCAGTTGGAATGGTGTCAGGCATTAAAGTTAGATAATGCTACCTTTCATTTAACCTCAGATTATGATGTTGAAAGTTCAATAATCAATCACAACTCAATGTCTCTATCTTTTTGTAGTTATAAATTGAAATGAAAGATGTTGCCATAAATAACTAACAATCTCTTGACCGCTATTAATTATTGAAGATTATTTAGAAGAGATTTTGAGAAAGATGTATTCCAGATTTTTGACAACATTTCATCGCTTTATTAATAAGATGTAAATACGCAAAATTGGAAACATTCATTTGAATTGTAGTATTGCATATCATAATCTTACGTTGTAAATAATTACTTTACGAGGGTTTGTGAGTGAATCACTATTTTATTTTTCATGATATTTCGTAATATTTAAATTATATCATTTTATGAGATGACATAACATACCTTTTGTCATATTCAGATAAAAATTTGCCTCTTTATCAAGTGTTTAATCAAAAATAAAAAACTATTTTAAACTAGGGAAAAACATTTTTGAAGAAGAGGATTTTCATATAAATGAAATATTTTTCAAAATAAATTATTCAAAACAAATTAACTAATTATTTCTGTTTCAAAGTTATGAAAATGAGAAAGTAATTCCTTTTAAAACGTAATTAATCTTGACTGCCAATCAATATGAAATACGTTACATATAAAAAGGCACCAGAATCTAGATTTTAAACTTTTATAGAAAAGATAGAAAAGAGAGAGCCAATAAATAAAATATAGAATATCAAACAATATTTTTTATGACACTCAAAATTTCAAATAAGTATAAACAGTAGTACAAAATTACATCCTAATAATAACATTAAAACTGTGTTATAATGTAAGCCAGAAATAAACTTTCAGCATTCCAAACTGTGTAAATCTATATTACAGTCAAAGCTAAGAGGAAAAGCAGAACAAAAATGCAGTTTTCTAACGTTGGTTGATTAATTTAAAACATATATACAAAAGATCCAATACAAATTTTTTATTCATGCTCAACTTAAAGATCATAACTAAGCATTGTAACTATTTAAATGAAAGACTCTGAAAATTTACACATACGCTGCAGACCATTATGATATATGAAAAAGAACTATGAAAAAGAGCAAATACAAAAAGATATTTGTTGTACAAAAAAGTAAATCATGATTAAATTTATTAGAAGTTTCAGAGTTTACAAGTGTATTAAATTAGTAGGAACATTTGCTGCTCCTGGTAGATAAGACAGCTTTTACCTGGTTAAGCCTTGACTGCAACTTCGTTTTAATGACAGAAACTAGCAACTTCTTGTATTCTCCTTTAAGTCTTTGTCCTACTTCATCAACCTTAGTAACTGGTGATTGGCAGTGGGCAAGTCTTTCACTAGCCCATAACCAGACGTTTTTAACTGGCGAGAGGTCTGGAGACTTTGCAGTCTAGAAAAACAACCGAATGCCCTTTGTATCGAGAAAGATCAGAAAGAGACTCATCACAAGTGATCTTGTTTTATACTGCTCAAAGATATTAAGTTCGCTTTTATTAATCATATCTGAGGGGTAGCTTTTTAAGTGAAGACCTGATTTGCCATGTCTTCAATATAAATAAGTCGCACATCATCTGAAGTTGATGTCGATTTTTGCATATTAAGTGCCATCTAATACATGATTTTGCATCACGTTATATTTCTAAGGTAGAATTTTATTCTGCCTATTAGTAGATACTTAGAGATGTAAAAAAGAGCACTGTATTTGTGTCAAACTACTGGTTTTCGGGTTAAACTCGTTCAATATCAGAGGAGCAATTGATACTTTCTACATGACGGTCAGGTGTGCCGGTCTAGAACCTCTTCCAGCTATTATTAAAAAATAACTTTTACAGTTATGGGGCATTAAATCCTAAAAGTTCCTGTGCCATAGGATCTGCATCGCAGATTTTTACACAAATAAATTTAATATACACTTAACTGTATTAAAATGGAGGTATACAATTTAAATGAAAATATAGTAGTAGATAGGAATATAGAAACAGAAAAGGAAAAGTTTACTATTCATAGTTTAATGAAAAGTTCACTTGAAAGATATTTGTATTCAGTGGGCTCTAAGAATCCTTACAAGACCATACAGCTGTATGTTCGCTACTCTGATGGCTGATTTTTCCTTTAAGTTTTAGCTTAAGATTGTAGGTTACAAAAATGCTATATTAAATTATTTTTCCACAAAGCATGTAATTTAACGATAAATTCTTCACAGAGGCTTATCGTTGATTATTAAATCCATAATTTTTCATTTACTAAAAAGTGCAAAACAAAAGTAGATGAAATAGATTTCTGTGTCCAAGATATGAATGAATGATTAAACATTCAGAAGAAAATACCTTATTATAGACATACTGGAATTTTAATTTTATGAAAAATTCAATAATATTCGATGAAAAAAATTTACTTTTAAGTTTGATGTTAAAAGATTTTGTGTCTTCTAAATAATTACTTTAGTAAAATTATTAAGGCAAGATTGTATAATATTGTTTTAATATGACTACATTTGACCATATAAAAATGGGAAAAAATTACTGATCACAATTTATTCCGTAAATTTGATTATATTTCATAATAAATAACTTAAATTTCTTTAAAATATGCTAAGCATTAACCGATTTATAATTTTTTTAAATTGTGATTCTGATAGCGCTTTATGAGAGAACAATTTTATGCTAAAAAGTGCTTGAATAAAATGTAATAAGAATATTTCAATAGATCATGCTTTCTTTTTCAGAGACATTTAACATCAAAAAAGTGAACGCTTAATGTTTCATTAATAACATAATTTGTTTGTTATGCACATTATTTTTTTACGTAATCAACAATAGTTTAAAATATGCTTCTTAATATGAAGTAAATGATTTTCTTAAAATTTTCAAGAAAGAATGTCAAGAATAACTCGAGGTTCTCTAAAACCTTTCTCTTGCAATACGTAAACTTCCTTCTTGAAGGGTGTTTGATTAATAGGCTCTTGAAATTAACAAATCATGTACAAAGTAAACTTAATTAGGTAGTAATTTTAAGACTAGTAAAATATATAGATTGTTTTTAAGATATTTTCTTCTTTTTATCAATACTTCACATTTTAACTAATATGGCTATGTACTCATACATATATTATCTATACAAATATATGCAGAGAAATAGATAGATATTCATAAATTTAAATACTTTGTAATAATATACTTGCATAATACTTGTTTTTGATTATATCTTTGTTATCTTGCCTGTTTTAATTTTTTTTCAATAATTTTATGGTTTGCAAATTTATAACATAAATTTAATTAATTTAGTTCCTTATTAAATTCTTTCACATTAAGACAATTCCAAAATACGTTAAATACATTCAGTTTTCTATTTGAATTACCGATTTCATCAAAGAATGTGCATAGTTAATCTGTTGAATAATAATTAATTATATTAATGTTCACACAATTTCTAAATAAAATGTATAAAAGTATTATTTAAACCTTATTATAGATTATAGTAACCTGAGAAGATAGGAGATTTCTGTTTTATTTATAACGAACTGCCTTAACGGATATTAAGATGTATTCCAAGTTAACTTCTTTAGAAATGACAATACAATGCATTTTCTAAGAAAAGTCTAAAAGGAATGTGTAAACGGAGGGCATTACAAAAGCGTTTTATTAAACCTCCAGGCGGAAGTGTAACATTTTGTTTTGCCACTAAACATAGAATTCAATTCTCACATGTTACGAAAGGATTTGATTCTCTGATTTCAATTTAATATGTTTCCTATATTTTACCTTTTTACCAAATACATGCAGCCAAATAAAAGTTTATTCAATCATTTTCTTTCAAGTCAATGATCGATATATATTTTAGAGAAAGCCTTTGTTAACATTATGTTTTATTTAACATATAGAAATATTTATGTATTATCTAATAAAAATTAAGCATATATTACTATATTTGCTTTCTTTGTATTCAATAACACCTAAATGTTTCACTTAGCAAGTTCAAGAAATTACGAAGACACCTTATTTTGGGTTATTTTACTGCGATAAGATTTAGTTCCTTATTAAATTCTTTCACGTCAAGACAATTCCAAAATACGTTAAATACATTCAGTTTTCTATTTGAATTACCAATTTCATCAAAAGATGTGGATAGTTAATCTGTTGAATGATAAGTAATTCTGTGATAAGTTAATCAGTTGAATTGTATTATATTTTTCATTAATACAACAAAATTTTTAACCCATTAATAAATCTAATATTTAATTTATTAACAAATACACATAATAATTTATTTATTTCTTAATTTTAAGCTCGCTATACTAAATTTAAAACAATCAATATATAACTTTATGTGTATTAGTGGGCTACTTTAAATGTTTGTTTTTCTAAAAGATCTTTCATTAGTTAATTTACTTAAATTTGTTATTCAACAAATGAATAGTTGTAAGCAGAAAAAATTATATACTAGCAAAAATAATAGGGAATAATTTGATAAAAAATATATAATTTAGTGCCTGGTGTTTAAATTACTGCAGGTTCAATCAATCCGTTTTTATAAGAATTTCTTATCAAATTTTTTATATGATACTCAATTACTAAATGAATATTTATTAGAACTCCATTTTCATATTTATATTTTATTTAAAAATACTTATTTGTTAACCATTAATTGACTCAGTTTTATTATGATCATAACTTTTATTGCGATATTAAAGAACTGACATGAACTTAATATCATTTACATAAAATAATACTAATGCCATCTTATAAAAGCAAGTCTTTTCCTTGAAACTAAAAGTTATGTCTCTTAAAGCTTCACTTGATTTAATCATTATTTAGTATGGACAGAGAAATCACAGGTGAATTTTATTGTTACATTGTTTAATTTATAAATTTAAATTCTCTTAGAAATTCATTATTTTTATTGATTATTTTAACTATGCATATATATATGTACACATATTAGAATAATTGAACAACATAGAAACACAATTTATACTGAAAGTTGTTAATACAAATTTAGAAAAAGTATGTAAGCCAAACTTACTTAAAAAAAGACATTGATTTCTAAAATAGCAGTCATTTTGCTTGTAGGTTCTGCTGATTTTATTACATTCCCCATTATTGAAAAATTCTGTAAATAAAAACAAATTGATAATTATAAAATTATTAATTTATTAATAATCAATAAAATATTCTGAAAAAAACTTCAATTTCTAAGTACTTTCTCCTTAAATAAAAGTGATTAAAGTCTCATTTTTAAATTATATTATTTAATAAATTTGCAACAAAATAGCATTAACTGAAATCTGTCAGTTTTTTTAATACATTGATAAATTTCATTAAATTAAATATGTGTATCAATAAATACAAATATAAAATTTAATCAAAAATGCTTTGTGTAATACCTTAATTAATTCTACAAATACAAGAATAATTCTCACTTCATTATGTATTTGCAGATACACACAATTGAAATGTTTTTATACTTCTCTAGTAACTGCAAAAATGTAACTTTGCCTTTAGAAATAATAAGTGAAATGAAGTGAACTACTGATATCAATTGATCCGAATAAATGTTTAATAAATAACTTTCCGAGTACACTAGTTTGGAAAGTCTACATAAAAGTTGAACTGTTTCCTTTTCTTTCTCCGGTTTCTTAAGAGTATGTGTCAATCATCTCCTGATCTGTAGGCAGATATCTTCTGAACTTATTGAGATTAATTTGTCCGAGGCCAGCTTACATAAGGGGAACGTGATATTACCACGGGACGACCGGAGATGCAATTTGAGGCGAGCCCATAAAGGTAGACTCTGCAGCCTATTTCTCTGTTCTATATCGAGAGCATTGCAATTTAATTAACGTATGTAGAACAATGTATTACATAGAGGGACACGGGAATGTCACCATTTCAGTGCTTTGTTAATTAACTTAGCACATATCGTGCAGACACTTACCAGGTGTATGTCGACAGTTTCGGTAGAAAATCACATTAAGAAAAAAATCGATTAAGCATTAGGATGGAACTTTTTGAGAAAATTCTTTCAGAATCAGAGAATCTAAAAGCGTCGTTTAAAGATAGACTCTCTTTTGCTAAATTCATTCAATTACAAAAAGCAATTTTGTTCACTTAGTTTTTTCTTTAAGGAATGAAAGTTCTTCTTTGCTATGATTTTATTTTAAATAAATATTATAAAAATATCTATTTGAGAAAATAAGAAAATGATTGTGTGTCGTCATTAGCTGCTGCTTAAAATGCTTCTTTAAACATTTAGGTTATAATGCTTAAATAACTTTTCAATAGATGTAAACTCTAACGTTAATCACTATCTTTGAAAGTAAATACAATATTTAGAAGAAACATAAGATCTTGCTCTCTTATGTTGTTTATTCACTTTTTTAAAACGTTCAAAATTTTGCTAGTGTCAAAAATTTTCTAAGAACTGTTTCAAAATTTTATTCTCTCAGAATCTCTCGCATACACCAAAATATATTTTTACATGACTAAATATGGAAAAAAGTAACTTTTAATTTCAGAAGTTTAGAATTCATTTTCTTCATTAAAAATAACTTCTTATAAACACTGTTTCTGGAGGCTCATTCTATATCAAATTATTTTTCTTTCGAATATTATAAAAACTGTTAGATATATCTGAATTGCTTACGATATCCAATAATTATTCAATATCTTATATTATTACATTTTATCTCAATTAAAACATGGTAAAAAATTAAAATAAATGCTTTTTAATTATTATTTTTATTATATATTACTTTTTATATTACATTTTAGCATTTAGATTTTTTAATATTATATTTTAAATAATCATATCAATTTAAAAAACGCATTATCTAATATTTTATAACTACTTTATCCAACTTTATTTTGTAAGAATAACTTTCTAATGGTCTTATAACTTCATATCTAGTGAGTGCATTTTTAACTATATAAAACTAAACTCTGCCAAAAATTCATTCAAGAATTTAATCACTTACATAAGAAATATAAAAATATATAAAAGTGTAATTTTAACAATAAAATACGATAAGTTTTTACACAATCATTCATTGTATAATTAAGAATTCACTTATTTCAATATAAAATAATCACACTATAATTTTTTAATCAATAGATTAAACAGTTTACACAAATCTAATTTTAGTCAAATATTTCCAAATCAGTACTCTCACAACAAACTTCGAAGAAACAAGTTTGTTGCAAATTTCCTAAATATAACATAATAAATTTTCAAAATAAAGCTGATCATTATCCTGTATTCCAGTTTTTTAATAAATAATGAAGTATCTTTGATTACGATCGAAAATCCTCTCTGAAAGTCATAGGCACTCTTTTTAAAATAATAATATAATAATGACTAAGATAATGGAAAAGATAATAAGTGAGATTACAATATATATATATATATATATATATATATATATAATGTTTTTATAGCTGTCAATATTTTTCTTTCATTTAAAAGCATTTACCTTACAGAAAAATATAACAAGTTAAATAAAAATAATAGGTATGTATAAAAAATAATGGTTAAAAGTATTTGTGAATCAAAATTTGTTTTTTGTAAGAAAGTCAGTAGTAATAAAATATAGTTTTTTCAAATTGTTTTTAACTTTTAATTATGAAAATTTAATTTTGAATTATGAAAATAGCTTTAACAAATAAATTAATAGTTATATTCAAGATTGTGAGGTTTTCTACAAACTTATTTTTAATAAATTTATATAAAAAATGCTTAATAAATTAAAATTATTTTATGCATTTTTTAGTTTACTAAAGATACTTTTATAATTATTTAATTAAATATCATAATTTCTTATCTAAATAATCACATGAATACATTTTTCAAAATATGTAAGTTCTCAAGATATTTTCTTACAAAAGAAACCTACCATTATCTAATAAAACTAAATTCAAAAGCAAAAGTAAATAAGCAACAAAGAAATTTTATAATTTTTTTTTTACTTTAAAAAACCATTATCAAAGTCAACCACTTCGAAAATTATTTTAACTTCCCCACTAGCTCAAATGATTTTTTTTTCCTACCGTAATCGACTTGAAGGATCAGCCAAATATACGATAGGAATATATTTCATTTATGATCCAAGTCAGTGAAAAAAAATGGCTTTAAGGCATCCCGCATCTGTTTTTCAAAAATAAATGCATGTTTTATGTTAAGCAAAATACTGTTCGGCTTCTTCATTGAGTTGTCCTACGCTTTGAGTGAGTTCACTTGACAAGAGCGGCTTTTGAAGCGCCCCAAGTCACAACATTCATCAAAAATGTATCAAATGCTTTTCTTTCCTTTGCCGTTCCATGGACTCTCACCAAAGTTTCTTTTTTGAAAAAAATTGGTCTTTACAAAAACAATAGAGAATGTAAAAGGAGAAAAAAGCTTAAAGAACAGAACAAAATTCCAGGGGGGTGTACATAAATATGAAGCGAGTCACAAAACATCAGTAAAACGCTAACATGAAAAGCGAAACAACAAAATAAAAAGAAAACTGTTATTTACCCAATCCTCCGAACTTATTTTTTTCCTCGCCCCATAAATCTATCTTTGGGAATGGCCCTTTTCCTTAACTCTTTAGCATCAACTAAATCCAGATCGACACCCCAATGCAGGAAGTAAACACAGGCATTCTAAGATGTCATATTCTCTCCTTATGGAAAGACCACACCACCGAAATTCTCTTAAGACCAAGCATTCATCAAAGTATTTTAAAGGCCCGTTCGATAAATTATACATTTTAAAAAAGAGATCTTTGGCTTTTCCGTTACACATCGATAACGTATACTATTTACAAAATACATCACGCAGTGCATTTTATAACTTTCTGTATTATAAACGCAGTTCAAGTGATTCAGTGTAGTTGTCAAGCAATTTCAAAGTTCTGACATGCGTCTTGGTTGAAGCCAAATTTCCTTACATGCCAATACTTTGATATCTATGAGTTTATAATACATTAATTAGGAATGAAATTAATTATTTTCTATTTCTTTTGAGAGTATTTAGGAATCAATGAAAATACATCTTTAAAATATGAATTTTCAAACTATAATGATTGTGGTCTATTTCATAATGAATAATAATAAATAAATGGAATTATAATTCCTTTATGCATCAATTATTTTTAATGTATTCAATGATATCATAATACTATACACTAACATTAAAAACATAAAAAAATAACGAAACATTAAAATTTTTAATTTTTATTAGTACGTTTTTTAAGTTTATGCTTTTTATATTTCTCTAAAGCAATATAAAAAGCTCTATAAGAAATCCTATGTTAATAATACATGAAAACATGTATATTTTCTTAACATTTTGTAATTGTATAAGATTTTAAGCTTTATTTAATATTTTGTCATGAATTAAAAAATTATTTTTGTGATAGAAAAAACTTATTGATTTAAATTACATTTATACACATGTGTGTATAAAAGAATGAACAAATTAACTCATCCAACTAAATCAAATATTACTTCCACTTTTCTCTTTCACGAAGTTTATTACCTTCAATATTTTATCTTATCTCATAAAACGCTGCATTTTCAGTATGCATATGTCATGCGTAGATAATTCATCCACTTCTTGCATGAATCTACGATGTTTACAAGTTTATGATATTTACGAGTTTATGATATTTACGAGTATATTTTATTTAACTCAACAAACTAATTAATTAAATTTACATTTAAGTTATAGAGAATATATATCAAATACATTATACCTAATAGATTACTATGACAGATATATAGATTATAGTGACTCAAAACTAAATAACTTATTACTTTGTTGTCATTTACGTTATTGATAGCTTTCAATGGTTGATCTGATCTAATAGTAAATTATATATTAATTATAAATTAATTATATCAATTTTGCATCCCTATTAACAAGGTTATAAATTCAATTAATTTTACAATATTAACTACAACTAACTCAGTTAAATCAGTATAATAATTAATTAATATTTGATTTTCATGTTATGGGAAATGAATATAAGTTATATCTGATACTTTTTTATGCAGAAATAGGGCATAATCTGTTGAATATTGTTTCAGTACATTATACAACAGAAAATAAAGCAATTTTCTTGCAACTGTTTCATCTTTTCGAAGCCATATCTAAAATTGTTTGGATTGTTTCATATTATTTATTGTTTCGGTACAACATTTAGTAGAATATACTAAAATTTTACAGTAATTAGTTAATGATATTCTCAATCAAATACGGAATATCTTCAATGTTCAGTAATGGAAAATTGTAATATTATTAATTGAAATTATTACTATAAAATAATAAATTGGTTGGGAAAAAAAGAATCCCATTGAAAAACTGCAGGGGATTATTTAATGGAGAATAAAATTTTATGTAAAAATGGGAATAATTTTCCTAAATGTATTTAGGTTAATTATTATAAATTTTATTTTAATTTCTTATGCAAAAATCTATTTATATCTGTGTGTATATATAATATACTATGTATTAAAGAAACATATAATTATTTAAATTCTAATTACTTTAGGCTCTTTAAGAAAACTCACTTTAAAAAAAATGTTTTTTATTTATTTTTAAAATTGAAAACAAGTCACATAATCAAGTGAAAATGCAAATATCAGATTTGGGTTGTTTATTCATAAATACGTTTCAAGTTAGTGGCAGTCAAAATATTTTAAACATACATTTTCCTATAATCATTAAAAATAATTAGAGAATGCATTAGTTCCTAAAAACTTATTTTAGTTTTAGAGCAGTTCTAAAATACTTTTAAAAGAAAGTTTCAAGTAAAAAAAGGAATGCAATGGTTAAATTGAAACTCAGCAAAAGTTATTAATATATGTGGAAGAACTATTCGATATCGCATTTTATTTAGTGTGAGATTCTGGCTCTTTTATTAAGAATTAAATGTGCAATTCAATTTCCAATTTTTTTCTCTTTTCGCAGGGGTATTTATTTTTATCCTCTATGTGATCAGGTAATAAAAATAAATAAATAAATGTCTCAGTAGTATTTAAAAATATTAAATTTAGAACACATTTATATTTCATTTTATCTCAAGATGCATAAACAATTCAATGTATTTTAATAAAATAAACAATTCTTAACTTTCAATAAATATTATCCCTACTTGAATATTTAATTTATTCATATTTTGTAGCAAATAT
The DNA here is from genome assembly GCA_026290005.1 of Latrodectus geometricus. Taxonomy (NCBI): domain Eukaryota; kingdom Metazoa; phylum Arthropoda; class Arachnida; order Araneae; family Theridiidae; genus Latrodectus; species Latrodectus geometricus. The sequence goes on along the minus strand of JAPDSC010015907.1, from coordinate 177,564 downwards.
GATGTTATATTTTGTAGCAAAATTTCTAAGGATTTAATATGTATCATTTTCTGTAGACATTAATACTTAAGTATTAGAAAGGAGGAAGTAAAAATAGTTTTGAAGTTATTTTCTTAGCAGTATATCATCTTTTATGAAATATATTAGATTATTATAAGTTGCACATTTTGAGCTAAATGTATGCTATATTAAAAAGCTTCACTTTTTATTGAAAAATGTTCTTGCATAAATTTTGAGATAGCTTAATATAGACAAAATAAGAATTTTCAGTTTGAGATATTTCAGATAGTAATATAATACAAAATATTTTTTTATCTTCCTATTGCATCTTATCTTTCAACTCCAAAGTTAAGTTTTTCAAATATTTAAATAATGCAAACTTCTCTGCGCTTTACAGGAAAAAAAATTTGAAAGTAAAATTTACTGAGAACTTTTTTTATGAAGTATCATAAATTTCTCGGTGGTATTTAGAACTATTGTCCGTAAGATTTAATACTGCATATCCATTCTAAATTCTGAATTATTATGAATATTCAAAATCATAATAAAATTATGTATGCATGTGCTTAAATTGAAATTAAATATATAGGGGCTCTTATAAATGCGTGTCTAACCATCAAGTCAAAAATTAAAGGGAATCTTTAACAATTCCCTTTTATGTCTCCTAATATATAGAATTTATTTTAAAACATAAAAGACTATGTATTTCAAATAATAGTTCAACAGAAAAATTTATTTTTGTTCTCCTTTTGTAACAATAATTGCAAAAGTACAATATTTTATTTATTATATTATTTTAATACAAAATAAATATATAATAATATTTACAAATTTAATTCTATTTTTTATTTATTGGAATTCATGAATAAAATGAACCCTTAAAAACCCTCCAAGTGCTTATGAAAAATGTATGACTGAATATTTGTATCAAAAATACATATAATGGACAAATATATTAAGTGTATCACAATTGACTACATATACATATATTTTACTTGATGAACACCAGTTTTGACACGCATTCAGAAACTAAATGAGTTACAGTGTAAGTTAGCAAAGTCACATCCGCAATAATAAAATAAGCCGAGTCCATAATCATTAATTTTTCAGCTCATTTTATGATAGAATTCATTACTGTTAGATAATGAACTGAAAAATTGACACAACTAAAACTCTTCTTTAATGTTATTCAAACTTTTCTTTGACCTAGATGCACTCTGGCACTAGATCAAAACTGCCTTGTAACTTGCGTAACGTTTCAAACAGTTTTCTTTTTTGAATGATTCAAGTTTGGTTCCTTATGTATTTTTAGAATATTTTAAGAATTTATATTTAGTTTATCGCTTTGTTATTAGATTTTTAATGAAGATTCCACATGATGTGTACTCGCTATTTACTGCATATAAAACTTTTTTAAATAAACAAATAATGAAGTCAAGCAGTTGGAACGAGCATTCCATTATTTTTATTTTTCATGCTGTTGATATTTAGATGAACATAAAAATTTACTATTTTTTTTCATATTTATTATTTTTATCCTAAACATGACAACAAATTTACTTCAATTGTACAAATTAATCAAGCACTTGGCGTTATTAAATAAATTAACAAGCATTAATGAATTTACTTAAAATTATTATTAAAGTTTTATAAAATACATTTTGAAAGACAAGTTCAAAGACTTACAACAGTTCATATGACGTACTCTTTAACTTTAAAAATACTTAAAAAAAAACACTTCCAAACTAAAAATCCACCCAGAGATGAATTTCATACAGGTCATTTACTTTCATATCAGAAAAACAAAATTATTTTAAGCCACAATTTTTTTTAAAAATTTTAGTACATTTATTGTAAATCATAAACTATATATATATATATATATATATATATATATATATATATATATTATAATCATTTTACTTAAGGTTCCATATAAATAATCTATATAAATAAATAAAAATTCAGATCAGTATAAAGCAGTTTTTGAAAATTTAGATATATTTTATGATTTTAATGCGATACATTAAGCAAGATGAGCATATTCTTTCACTTATTCCATAAAACTTCAAACTAGTATCTAAATGAACAAATTCATTATCTAAAACAAAGTATCAATAAATTAAATATACAAACACATTGTATGCAATAGTTGAATACATTTTATTAATTTTACTGAGATATAAGAGCCAAAAATATCTTTGTTGTGATTTTCAATGGAAAATATTGATACTGAGTAAAACATTTTGTAATTAATTCTGGAAATTTTAAGTAATTAACATAAATCATTTACTTGCATGTGTGAAATATGTTTATTATACATATTTCCAAGGAAACAAAAAATGCTTGCAGAAGAAAAGGATTTATTTCTTTGAAAGGAGATCATATGAAGGATGTGTCAAGGATGAGATGCAACGCTCTGAGTTAAAGCTCCGAAGAGTAAACATACGCATTAATTCCATAGACAGAAATGTTGCAACCCTTATACAATAAATCCAACCCTCACATTGATAAATATTTACATAAATTCAAAAATCAGAAGACTTCAAAGGTAAGTTTTGTATATATGCATCTCTAAATATAGAAAATTATAATTTAGTTTTGTAATTAGCTGCGGCATACTATTTTGATGCCTTTGGAATGTCTTCGGTGGCACTGAAGCAAGTTCTTCCTCAGAAAACTAAGAATTTTGTAAGTCAATGCAAAAGGGAAAAATTTGTGACTACATATTTTTCAGAAAAGCTATTAATTCTACTTCTCTTTGAACTCAAATATTTAATCTGAGTTAAGTAATTATGAAACTACAATATTTATCTTCATCGGCAACATTATAAAAGCCTGTAGTAAATATTTTCCGAAGTATTGACATTATATTTCAACAAATTTGAAATAGAAAACATGTCATTTGTGTGTGTGCTAATAAATTAATTTGTTAAGCAATGGCAACAAGAAGTGTTACCCTAAAACACTTTCTACAGTTATATTGATTTGATTTACATTTTTCTATAATTATATCCATATAAATTGTAGCTGTTTTAAATTATTAATTATTTCAAAACTTATGAGAAATATTTTTAATGTATTTTTTATCTAGAATGAGGAGTAGTACCGTGAACTAAGACATGAAAAATATTTTGAATGAAATGCTCATTAACGTACATCAAATCCATATTTTTATTAATTTTATCAGAATACATATTACTGCAAAATGGAAATAAAGTCATTGCCATTTTATTGTCCTACTATGGTAGGAATTAAATTTAGGTGTATATTTTTACAGTAATATTCTAAACATAACTACAGTAATGAAAGGAAATATGAAAGAAATGGATAAACACAAAAATCATCAATGAAGGAAATATTTTGGCAAATTAAAAAATTTTCTTCGCTCAAAAATAAGAAATTCAAACATTTGTGGGAAAGAATATTAAGCAATTTTTCAGCAGCATAAAAATGTTCTCTGAAGATGAGAAGTGTAGTTTTAATTGTGATTTATTTTAACGGGAGATAAGGCATTAAGACTAAAATATATAATCTATGATACCTGTAATTTCTTACATGCTAAGAATGCATACAGAAATAGATACATAAATCAGAAAAGTCAAGAAAGTTATCTTTTGTGCATAAATTCAAATTAACAAGAAAGTATGTAAAAATTGGTAAGAATTTTTGCTGACTTCAAAAGTGTGAAGTTTGACTTCAATAATGAAAGTCTTATTTTATGATCACTTTCAAATAATGTTTACACGAAATATCTTAATTTACGTCATCTCAAGTGCATTGTAAGATATGTTTGCCTATGTTTGTTTTGTATTGCTTACCTCCATTTATTTGTAACTGTAATTGATATCACCGCTAGTTAAAAGCTCAAATTTAAAATAAAGTGTTTTGGAGCAATCGGTTAAGGAATTTAACGTACCAAAGATATGTTAAAACTGTAAAAAAAAAAATACGGTTATATAGTTTTATCGCTTTAGTGCCAATACATTTATCTAAACTCTTCCATAAAATACAATCACTAATCTTAATTGTAAATACAAGATAATTTACAATTAATAAGTAATAATATATAGTACCTACTAAGTACTATAGTTCGTTACTCTTACTCAGTAATTAGGATCAACTCTAAAAATATTGTATTATGTAATAAGCAAGAGCTTTCTGCTTACATTCATAATTTTATTTCATAAAATAACTTTTGATCAGGAACGTTTATTTTTTATCAAAAATACTATACGTTTAAAGTATTTATAAGCCCAAATTGTTGTTACTTTAATAGGTGAAGAACTACATTTCTTATTTTTAAAAGTTATATTGCACAATCTAGTGAATGATAATCAATACATTGATAACTTCATAACTGCAAGGATAAATAATTGCTTATACAACAATGTACCAAAAATACTGTTAACTTTTAAGGAAGTTAGTCAAATTTAAAATAAGGAAATTAATAAAAAACAACTTATTTGTTTTTTGTATAAAAATATGAATTTAAACTCATAATGATGGTCTACATAATAATATGTGATTATTTTGATGCCAGCATAACCAATATTATTATTCACAATAACATTGTGTGAATTAGAATTATGCATTTATATGAAATACTTAGATAACGGTTATCATTAAGAATCATAGAAGATAGTTCCCACTGTAATTAATTTCTATTGCCCTGCTGCAAGGATACTCCACTTTTCAGCTTTATAAGGGGCAGAAGTGATGGCACTTTTTATTCCAGTGGGTGTGCTATTAATAAGCAATTCACACTATTATCAAAAGTATAATTTTGTTTTTTGTTTTTTTTTCGTTTAATGTTTGTCTATCAACCTATCGAAAATTTTTCAACTTTTTTATTATGATAACCTCAGTTATTATCATAACTAAATGCCACTGGTGATTGGTATTTGTTATCGTAACTAATGTGGCATTGTGATACATTAGGAGCAGTAAAAAGAGGCACCAAACCTGCATCTTCCTTCTTAAAGTAAACCATAAATCATATCAACACAATTTTAAAGAAAAATGGAACATAATTATGTTCTGCCTTTTTCCTTCTTTAAGATATATTTTACCTATCAAAATGATCTGAGTTAAATTTTTTAATTGAAATATGTTGCAGGAGTAAGTAAAACAGATAAACATCAGTTAACATATTTAATGATTAGAATCCCATATATTTAAGGAACTAGAAAATATTAACGTTACTACTCAGTTTAATTTATATAACTTTAGTACAATAATCATAGTTTTCAATGAGTAATCATTTTGCAGGTTCTTCCACTACATAAGAAAAATCATTAAAAACCAATCACTCGTGATTTAATAAGTCAAAATGTAGTTTCGGGATGAAAAATACAACTGTGTGTGTGTGCAGGTGTATTTCATTTATGATTCAACTTAGATTGGTGAACTACGTACACATTTATGCTTAAATGTTTTAATTTACTATTCCCTTTTATAAACCACAGTAAAAATTATCACAACTCATCTTTTAAGCAGTCCAATGTGTCTCACTATTTTTCAATGACAAATCTAATGAATAAATGAAGAGTTTTTTAGTTATGTTATAAAAACAATTTTCAGTTACACTTTCAGCCTGAACAAATCTGAAAATATGTCACTCAGATTTATAATGATTTTTATTTAGGGAAAATTTTAATATATTATTTTTTTCTAGTTTGGTACAATTTAAAATTTTAGCCAGTAAGGTGTTTCCAAAAAAATTATGAAATTTAAAGGTAATAATAAAATCTAAAACTTAATCCACAAATTATGTTTTCTTGATAATTTTTCTAATTTGTTACTTGAAATTCATTTTTAAAGCTCTTTCCTCAATTAAGAAAGAATTTCATTCCACACACACACACACACACATGCTTTTTTATTTTATTTTATAATTGCATATCAAAATGAGAGAATATTTGTTACTTTTTTATTATTTTAAAAGTAAAAAGCACCAAGTAAATAATAATTGTAATTGATTTTTTCTTATTTTTTGAAGAAAAAAACAGATTACGTAACAGTAATTTGGATGCAATAAAACAAATTTTTTGTCTGTAATAAGAATTCATATTTCATCATTACCATAGCAAGTATATAAAAAGAAATATTAATTGCTTGAAAATATCACTAAAAATATATTTCTAATTATAATACTTCTTCAACTGAATACTGTATTTTTATTTTCAAATATTGAATGTTTAAAGCATTCTATTTCAATTAAGAAAATGATACTCTATGACAATTAAAAAAGATTTTACATAAAAATCTCTCAGTTCTTCTGCTTTTTTATCTTGTATATTTCTTAAATCTTTTACTTGAAATTTGCCAACGCTTACGCTGCATATAATCATATACTTTTCTTTTTCCCTATACGTCAAATATTTAACTTTGTAATTTCTTAAATCAACATTGTCAAACAGAGTAAAAGTAAATAGATTAAAAAATGGTTCACATCTGCAAGAGTCGTTACTAGCAAAAACCTCATAAAACTTTTTGTTGTACCTTGTACTTACAAAATTTGAATAAAACTGGAAGCATCATTGAAATAATTTTCATAATTAAAATGATAAGAAAATAAATAATTATGAATGTATTTTATATTAAATTATATAATCTTAGCACAATTATGTAAAAACTATTCAGAAAATTGCTTGTCTTTCTTACTTTAAAAGGAGTGAAAAGAAGCTAAATAAACAGTTGTCAAAAGCATTTCATGTGCTAGTTAAGAATAGAATCGAAAAAGAATAATTTATTTATCAATTTAAGAAAATAGTTAATATTAATTGGAAAATATAATTAGCTAAATAAAATTAGTATATCCAATGACATCAAATGGAAAAAAAGAATAAATCATTGTAATCTATATAAAATAGTAATTTAAAAACTGCGATATTATTAATAAATATTTTTCATCAATATTTCAAAGCTCCCTTTCGTAAAGAAAACAATGTCACCTTAAATTTTACTAGTAAATTGGGATTGGTAATATCCTAAAATTTTTCATTTTAGATAAATGTAAAATCTTTCTTTGATTTATATAAAAAAATGGAATTTTTCTTTACAATTTTTATTTATTCAAAAACTTATTGCACTTTTTTATTCAAAAAATTTTCCAAGCTACATTTTTGGGCGTACTTTAGTCAAGTGATAGAACATGTTTTTGAGAATTGTAGGTTTCAAATTCTATTTCAGCTACTGTTGAACAACAGAAGACTAGTGTTGCTTCTCTGCATTTAAAACTGTTAAAAATAATTCCTGGAGTTCTCCACAGGTTTCTTTCTTTATTACTTCAATTTAGATTAATTTTTAATGATTACATTAATCATTGAAAAACATTTTGGCTGAATAAATCAGGACTTTGAGGTGGTTACTTAGTGAAGAAGACTCATTGTCTATAAAAAGTATTCCTAAAATTTAATAATGAGTAACGTTTATTAGTAGATCTATATAAGGTATTCAGAGTCAAACACATTTTGCGTTATTGCGAAATTGCATTACATAAATGCATTCTTGTAAGCCATTATGAAGTGTACAAAAAAGCAAATGTTAAATTCAAAACAATTGAATAAATAAATTGAATAAATGAATAAATGGGATAAAAAAAACTCATAAGATTATGGAAGTAATACATTTGATTATAACATGAAAATAATAACTTCGTTTTAAATAACGATCAGTCTCCAGCAGATAACAAAAAGCACTTCAAATGCATTCCCTAAATAATCAACAAATGACATCACTGTAAAAACTTCTGACATTCGACAATTTTTTTTAAAAATAACAAAAATTAATTATTTTTTCAAATGTAATGTTAGTAATTCATATATTTTCTATTTTTTTTTTAGTTCAGGTGAGAAATTATGTGCACAAAATTCTCATGCAGGAGTAATTATGAATATAATAATTGAAACTTTGAAATTCAAAATAATACAAATAGGTAATATAGAAAATAAAATAACAATACTAAATAATTAATATGCAAATATAAAAAAGTTAGTAATTATTGTAAATATAAAACGAATAGATTTCTTAAACGCTACAATAGTTGACTCAACGAATAAACTATTTTCTATTTTTTGCTAGGGATTATATATCTATTTTGGGCGCAAAATCATTTAAGCAAGTAATTATATGCAAAATATAAAAAGTATTTTGCAGAATATTTTTTCCCATGAGAAATTCTGATGCAATACTCTGTTAAATATATTATCTGCCACTCTAATCGAATATAAACGGTTAGAGAATGAAGAACGATTGATTGAGTAGAAGAATAAAAATGTTGCACGAATGTTGTTCACTCATTGCAAGGATGATTTTAACAAAGAAATAAATTTGCATAAAGCATATCTATTCTTAAGCGTACTCTTTCTATCACAAAATAGATATAAGTGTTTCTTTGAGAAATGTCATGATTTTTGTATTCACTGGTTGAATTATGTTTTAGTTGCAAGAGTTGCATTTCATAAATAAACATAGGATTTTTATATTTTTATTTGAAAGAAATAAAATTTACATATATATAATTCATTTATTTTGAAAAATATTTACGATAATGGGTATGAAGTGCTTACACGTGAAAATGTTTTTGAATTGAAATTTTTAATTCCCTTCGTCATTTAAATATATTTAATATAGATAAATAGAAATGCTATTTCTGTTAGAAATTCAGAGAAATTGAATTTAAATTATTCTAAATATAAACATGCTTTAAAATCATAATAATAATACATTTACTATTATATAGATTATAAATTATAATGATCATCCTATTTGGAAATCATTTAAATAACAGACACGGGAAAATATTTGAATACATTTATAAAGTAAGAAATATAAATGGTATAATAATCCAGAAATAATTTGTTAAAATAAAAAACATAAATCAACTTAAAATTAAAATCAGTATGAATTTCATTTTAGCCTAAAATGAAACAGTTCAATTAATTAAGGGAGAAATTCTTCAAAACATAAAATAAACCTCATACAAATTAAAATCACAAAGCAAGAGAAATATATTTTTGTAATATGTAATTACTTCAACATAAATTTCACAATTGAAGTTATTTACGTACAAAAATATTCCATACCTCGTATATATATATATATACCTGTGTATACTTGAATGTCATATCCAAAAATTGCGATTTTAGGACTCAAAATCATAAAATTTTCTTTTCTGTTATTGAGTTTGCTAATTTTTGTATTCTTACCATTTGAAAATATTTTTTATAATTTTGATTGAAACAAATTTCGTAAAAACATGTTTAACAATTGGTGGGAAAGAAAGCGTGGATGAGTACCTTTCTTTTTGAGAAAAGTAATTTTAGTGCTTAAAGAAACAAATGAATTATTCTGTTTCGAACAAAATATAAATTAATTTTTCAGAATCAGGAGAATCAAAATTATTCTTCATCAACATTTTCAATCATTACAGTTCAAGAAATTATAAAATCTTATTTAATGAAATTGATATGCTCATTTTAAAGCTTATTTTTAAAATATTATAAACTAAGTTTTTAATTTAAATTAAATTATTTAGCTTTTAGAAACATAATAAAGATAAAATTGTCAATCGTCTGTCAACATCAACTGGCAAGATACTTTTTTCTGCATTTGTAAGAAATGACCTTCATAAGGAGAACATTTACGGCAAAGCAGCAATTCCCAAATCATTTGCCACAGAAATCAATGACAAATATCATTTACATGGGTGTCACACTCACAAAACCTAGTTGATTGATAATTAGAAGAAAGCAATATGGTTTGACAAATCTTTCTTCTCTCATTATTCATTACATATACACGCATGTACATTATTGACATCTTCCAACTGTCAAGTATCAATGGAGCTGACTCTATCGTAATATGAACAGACGTGCGTGTAATTGTTTTCTGGTGAACCGGACATAAAAATAAGTATTATTTGGGAGAAATTATTGAAACATTTTAATTTATCATATTCTTTCTATAATGCAAACTTGAATTTCAGCAGGAGATAGAAATTTTCAGGATGATAATTCATCTATCCGCAGCCCAAGTCTTACTGCATGGGCAGGTGCATTTTTTGTTCCTTTTTCTATTCCTCCAATCATGTAAAATTTAAAAAATGAACAGATAAAGAAAGATACATATCCTCCTTTGCCTACACAGTCACTCGACCTTAATACAATTTAACCGTTATGGTCTATTTTTAGAGATTTCAATAGGGAATCGAAATTTTCCATCAGCATCTCTCACAGAACTTCTATAATATCTCTATGAATAATGGTACAATTTTTATCTAAACACTGTTCATCACCTGTATGAATCGAATCCTAGATTAATCCATGCTGCATTACATGCCAAAAATGGTAATTCATCTTATTAATAAGGAATTCTTTATTAATTTAAGGTGTTTCTATTCGTTCAATAACTATCTACATTATATGCTACTTAATAAAACAACGATTTTCAAACGATCACAATTATATGTTGCTTTATAGTGATGAGCAAATTTAAATGGAATTCATCATTTTCAATAATCCAAATTCAAAAAGTAACTAAAAATAAAATATATGATAAACTAAAAGTAAATTATAAAAAAATTTTCTCATATTCAAATTTTCTACTTATTGAATTTTAACTAAACAAAATTATTTTACAAGATTAACTTCTACATGTACTCCAAATTTGCAAATAATTATTTTAAAACAACTTATTCTTAAATTATGAATCTTGAGTAAAATGTAGAGCCGATTAATATTCAAAATTTTTATCCTTAGCGAAAATTGTATGCATTTTAACTTTTAAATTTAAAAACTTAAACTGTATACCAAATTCACAATCCTTTCAAATTATTGGGATAAAATTGCTCATTCAGATTATTAGGTATAAAATTTATTTTTACAAACAAAAATATAATTCAAATATATTTATTTATCCTCATAATGCAATTCCAATCTCAGCAAAAAATTTATTACTTAACAATACACAATGATTAGATTGTTGACAGCTGACAGAATCACTATTCTCACAGATGTTGATCATAATGAGTCAAGGAACTACGATCATAATGAATCGAAGAATGTTATAACTGATTTCTTCTTTTTCCGCATTCTGCCTATCAGTTAGACTGCTTAATCCATGACAGTTCTTTTTAGTTGGATAAAGAGCATAATAAGGAAATAAGTGAGAGACATAAAGAAAAGAGTAATTGGGTAGTTTCCATAAAAGTTATACTTTTATGCCCTGTTTTGAAGGTTAGGAAGAAATTCTTAATAAATAATGATTTTAGATTCGAACCAAATAATTCTTAAAGCAAGTGAAGAAATGCTTTAAGAATTATTTGTAAACGTATTTTTTGAAAGAAATCCTTTTTTTTAAACTTGGATTGAATTGATTTTATTTGATAATATTTTTATATATCGCATGAGAGAATATTCGTATATTTTCACAACTATATTTTGTTAAATTTTAAAACAAGTAAAATATATTTAATACTTATTTAAAATTTACTGATTTCATTAAAATACTTTTGTTTATTTAAGCAGAATAAAATAAATATATGATTTAAAGGATTTACGTGATTTTTTTAAAATCAAATTTATGCTTGTACTAGACGTCTGATAAGTTTTTTATTTATTTTCTAATAAATATAAAATATTTGCTTATTTTTCTTTTTTGCATCTTTGCATAGGTGATGTTTGTTTTCTTTGTTAAAATGATAATCTAATTGTGCTTATTTAAATTTATATTAAATAACTGTATAAAAATATTCGAAGTTATAAGCACAATAAATGAATACAAATGCTTCTCACATACATTATGCATTAAAAAAATAGTTGAGTTTTGAAAATTGTTTTGATTCTGTGACAGTCTTTGTAAGAACAAGAAATTTAGTACCAATTAACATAACTTCAATAGACAACAGTAATAAATAATAATATGAAGCGAATACATAATCTTTCAAAAATATTTTATTAAATTATTTTTTTCAATGCAAATAAATTTTCAGAACACTTTCTTTCAATCATCTATTATCGTGAATACATTGTTGAATTTCGAATTTTATTTTATGATCGTCTGATAAATATTTAAATTTTAAATATAAATAAAAAAAACTATCGTGATTTTTTTTACAAATAAATACCAAAATAAAAGTTTTGATTTTAACAGGAGAACTAAAAAATTTCAGACTCTTGAAATTTATTTTAAAGTTATTTCACTCTTTTTTTCAATTCAATAAACAAAACCGAAAACTATCTTTTGCATTAGAATAGAACAGATGAAAAGAAACAATGGGAACTCCTTGAACTTCCTTTCCCACTTGGATTCACAACTAATGGTGTCTCCCAAGCCACTTCCTTTAGTTAATCTCCATTAGTTTCCCAGTTTTTCTTTGTCCTTTGCACTTTTTTCTACTAGTAATTTCATTCCAAGTCATTTCCTTTCTTTCACCTTCTCGGATTATTTGAGGACATTTTTTTCTGTTTCTTAAGACACGAACCTATGATTCAGTTGATAGAAGATGCGCTCTGTCTGCTCTCGAAGAAAAATATAGGAGTTGCATGAAAAGGTTGAATAAATTTGGAACTTTTTCTGATACATAGTCTTCTTTCTAATAAACTGGATAGTTTTATTAAATCTATTAAAAGGTGTATAAAATAAATAAACATAAAATGTTTATAATATAGAATTAATTAAAAATATTTTTTTGAATAAAAGTTGTTAATAACTATTTAAAATTTCTTAATATGAAATAACAAAAATTTTATATAATTGCACTTTAATGAACTTCATTTTCATTTTTAAATTTTATTTAAGGAAAAGTTTTTTTTTCAGAAACTTTTTAATGCATAATGTCACAATGTATTGATTAAAATCTTGAACGATAAATTTCATGTAAATTTAATGCTTATGTATTAATGTTTGTTCAAATTCCATTAAGAATTTTTATAAAGCAAATATTTAAAATAGTAACGAGTTAAAATTTAAAATAATTAAATATTAAGTAAAATGTATCTTGTAGAGTATTTATAAATCAAAACACTCTCTGATTCTGTCTGTAGCTATTTGCTGTTTGATAGATATTTTGCCTTTCTGAGCTCAGCTGACATTCAGTTATGTTATGTATGGGAGTGACATTGTAATCAATCTGTTTTTATATCCATTAGATCTTATTTCTTTCTGTTATACATGAACTTTAAACAAAAAAAATGTTGTATATTTTAGTCCTCTTGTACAAAAAAAGTCTCAATACACTAAAAATCGAAACCAGTATATTAAAGGTTTTTAGATTAAGAAATAAGGTAAAAAATCTAAAAAATGCCTTTAAAAAGTTAATTGATATGATTAAATTAAATAAATAAAATGACTCGTGATGGTATAAATAAACTACATGAAATACGTCTATCGTTCGAACTGCTGTATGCTCGTTTGTGATAACTAAGACACTTAGAAAGCAAATACAACTTTTCTAAATTTCGTTATGAGTTGTCAGATAATTCATGGTTTATATAATTGTTTCATAATTAAAGTTTCAAATAATTGCTTATGTAAGTTATAATTACTGGTTTCATATAATTGTTTCATAATTATAATTTAATGTAT
>JAPDSC010015907.1:136192-163964 GCA_026290005.1 Latrodectus geometricus | reverse complement strand
TAATTACTGGTTTCATATAATTGTTTCATAATTATAATTTAATGTATAAACTATAATTCATTGGTTAATGTACTCACACTTGAATCCATCATCAACTGAAACTTTAATCATTCATTATGATAAACCACTTATTTATATGCCCCTTTTTTAATTATAATAACAATGAGTAAGAAAAACAGATTTCATTTATAAAATTCCTGAGTGATTGAAAAGGGAAGAAATTAATATATATCACTACACCGAAAAGATTATCATTTCTCAAGTTCAGGGAATAAATTTCCTACCAGAAATGCATAGTGAATGTATTAAAAGTAATTGGCTTTCATTTATTGAAATACGTGCAAATTTCATAAAATATATGGAAAGTTTTATAACTATGTGAATTAAAACTTTCATCTTCTCTAATGAAAAACCTGACTTTTATGATAAATATAACCTTGAAGTAAATGAATTTTCTTTTTTATTTTTCTCTATTTACATTGTTTTATAATTTCTGTTCTAAAAAATGTTATTCAATAACAACTATTATTATCATAACACATTTGTAAAATTATTGCATTATTGTAAAACATTTTGTAAAATTATAAGACTAATGAATTATAAAATCCAACAAACTTATTATAAAATTATTTTTAATGAAACCATTGTACCTTCACTTAGTTTATTAAAATATTCATGTAGGGTAAACAATTTATAAACTTATGCAGATTCAAATTTTACACTTTTGATAAAGTTTGTAAAATCAAAAAAATTAATTTTACGCTCTTAAAAAAAATATTTTTAAATTTACTTAAAAAAATAACTCAAAACAATTATTTTATTTTAATTCAACTAGACACTAATCTTTCATTGAGCTTAAAAACTATTTTAAATTAAACAAGTCTTAAATAAACAGTAAAAACAGAAATATGACATTGTTTATATATCTTTCTGGGTTAATGTTTCGCAAATCAAATAAGCACAAAATTAATTCTTGAGAATTAAAATATTGCTGGTGAAAGCAAATGATACAATATGTTAAATAGACTGATAGGTAAGTAGTATTGTAAATTACACTATCTTGTTGTTGTTTAAAAAATTATTCCTTTATACAAAATATTTAATTCATATCAAAATATAATTCATCCTTTCAAAATCATTTCTGCTAATTTGAGAAGTTTATTAAAATTTATTTGCCTAAAATAGCCAATGAATTAATTCTTTGTGCATTTCCCACATTATGTGCTAAAGCTCTATAGATTCAATATGAACATTAATCAAATGGTAATAAAATCAATCCAATTGTTGTAGTTACAATAACTCATGTTTCTTGAATTGTTTTATTTATTTATTATTAAAAATAAATTCTTAAAATTTTAATATATTTAAAAATTGAAAATCATATTATAAGAAGAATTTATTACTCTTGTTGCCCATAAAATACATAAACATAGTTCAGAAAAAAGACTTTAATATTTTCTATATGTACAAAATAAGTATTGAACCATAAGGGAAATGATAACAGTCTTTTCTTTATTTGTTTTATTAATGATACGGCATTTACAACAAAAAGATAAACATAAATTAAAAACTGTAATGTGCTCATAAATTTAAAAAAATAATCAGTAGGGAAAACATTTTCTATAAATTAGAGTAAGTATTTAATTTTTGTCAAAAGCATTAATATTGAATCACTAGCTCCAATTTTTAAGCAAATACTTTCACAGTATACACCTTAGAAAAGACACTTTTATGTAAAACCAAAATAATTAATGAAAGTCCATCAATTTTTAATCATTAGAAACTTGAGGTGCAAAATCTTTTTTTACTAAACAAATCAGATCAATGAAATAAAGAGTGAACTTTTGACCGAAAGGGCGCCTGAGGCTCAGGTTTAGTTTATCATAGCCATTACAGCGGCCCGATTCTTGGTTTAGGCCGGTAGGCGGACAATCAAAGAGCCAGGCACGTTTTACTTTTATGGCTGTCTGTTACATCTTACCTTGAGTGATTTTGAGTAAGAGTATCTAATTCTACTTCTTTTTACTTCTTGTTTTTTCGACAACCTTACCTAAGTTTGGCGGACAATTTATAAACTAAGCTAATCGGACAAAAAGAAATTACCTTTTTTTATTTTTTATTTGTTAGTGAGCTGTTAAAAGTCTTAAATTTTACTTAAAGAGTGTTAAATGAAGAGCAGAAAAAATGTAGTTTAAACCTGAAAAAAATTTAGATGATCACTGTAACTACGACTCCAAATGCAAACCAATATTTTCTTGCTTAAACTTTCATAATTATATTATTCATTCGTTGATAGTAAATAACTAACATACTATAGAGTACGTAAAAAAATTGACATTATTTTAAATTCAACTGCTTTTTGAAACAAAATATCTTTAGTATTATAATGTATACAAACTTTTTATTAAAAATGATTGACAATTTTTAGATGTTAAGATTTGAAAAATGCATACAAAATATATATTAGAAATGCCTTATAATATATATTAGAATTCAATCTATACAAAAATTTGTTCTTGTTTATTTATGTTGAATTTTATTAGAATTTAAGTACATTTATTGATGCAATGGGCAATTTTTTAATTTTCTTTCAATAATTTATGTAATCCCAATATCATGTTTATTTTTTCACCTAATTATATAAATAAAATATTAATTATAAGGAACATCAAAATATTTATTCAAGTATACTTCTTCAATTACATTTAATGATTGTGAAATGCTAAAATCCGATGAACTATCTTACGATATATATATATATATATATATATTCGATTTTTCTAAAAATGAATAAATGTTAACAATTATTTAGAAGCAAATCTAAAAAAATTATATTAAAGAAATTAATTCCATTAAAAATGTAAAATATTTTAAAGTATAAAAAATTATTGAATTAACCTAGAGTAAAAAATAACTTTATCTTCGTAAAATTAAATTTATACAATTTATAAGATCCGCCGAAACAATTAGAAACTTCTTCAATAAATTATGGAACTTATCTGCCCTATCCTAAGTAACAAAACATGATAGGAAGCTATTTTATACAACAATGAATTACTTTCTTTTATGCTCAAAGCAAGTTAGTAGATTTAAGATGAAATATCGCCAGCCAGTTTCAGTTTTCACGATAAGAAGTTCAGTAATGTAGTTATTCTATCTTAAAAAATTAAGTAAAATTCGTGAAGGATTCATTCTATAACAGCTATCTGGAGTTACTATAAATATTAAAGAGATAATAAGACTTCACTTGATCATTGCCCACAAATGAGAAAGTTATTAGTTTTTAAAGTAATTTCCTTAAAATATATAAATATTATGAAAAATTCAAACTAAGTTACTTTTAAATTATATTTTATTACTATTTTGTGATGTGAATAAAATTTTCATATGAGATGAAGAAGCACAAATCAAATTATTAAGGTTCTTATTATAGAGCAGTATTTACTTATTACAGAATAGTATATAAATTATTGAATAATGGTAAATAAGTTTAAGTAGAAGAATATTAAATTAATTAAAATGAATGATAAAAGAATATTAAATTATATATTTTAAAAAATATATCTATCAATATTTATAATCTACTAAAGTATATCTAAAATCTAGTAATAAAAGAAACCACTGTATCTTAAATATCATGAAAAACATTGATTAATACCATTAAAAATATCATGAAATTTAAAGTAGTATTAAAAACTAATTTATCTGGTTCAATGATTTGTAAAATCCCATACAAGCGTTAGTAAGTTTTTTAATTGATCAAAAATTAATTATTTATTTTAAATATTATCTATTTTATGTAATGATAGTTTACAGATTTTTTTTGGCTATAGCACTATATAGTAATATTTAAATAAAAATATGATATTCAGTTTGAATAATTTAATTAGAAATATATTTTATGAATGAATCTTCCTCTTTTGAATCAGCTGTCCTTTGTTCAATCGATTACGATACAAGAGATTATCGTTCAAAACTTTCCTATAAAGATTCTGAATGCTAATCTAAATTTGAATGCTAAATCTTTCAACTTTTCATGTTTTTCAAGACAATAAGTCCATTTGAGACTTGGTCTGTGTAATAAATCATAAGAACCACCTCAATTTCCATTCATATAGAAAATTGTTTAAGTCATTTTTTGGATATTTGTAATCGATTCCACCTGTATATGCGATATCTTTATAAGTTTAATGATTTGAAAAAAAAACTTTCTTATATTATGTTAAAAATGTTTTGCAGTTTTTTTTGTGAAACTTTTTAAAATACAGTTATTTAATGTAATTTAGTTTTTCCTATTTTTGCATGCATGTTGTAAAAATTATTTCTATTTTATAACTAACCTAGTTATTTTACATAAAGGCAATTAGCAAAAACCAAGTCTTATAATTGTATTACAACCTACAAAAACTTCCTCCAGTTAGAATTCTCAAGTTGTTTGTCACAAATAATAAATTCATCTTTCATATAAATGACATTTAATTTTAAGTGTACATTTTTTATCTGCAGGGAAAAATATTATGAACTGTGCATTTTATAAAATGATACACGATCTCGATTATACCTTTCTTTTAAAAACTATTAAAGTTAATAAATTTAAGTAAAATCCTCTATTAAAAGAAAGTAATACATTTATTTTTAAAATATTACTTGTTTATTTTAAATAATTATTGTTCACATCTAGAATGATTCAAGATAATATTAAAAATATTTAATCCATGGAAATGATAAGTTAGAGCATGCAAAATTAAAGTGTAATCTAAATTTAAATTACCGTGAATTTTGATTAGGAAATTAAGTCACTCAAATAACAGATATTATCTCCATCAAATCATAAATTGACTAAGATGTCAATAAATACGTAAAATGAATTTAAAATGATTTATTTGTAACCATAAATTGAAGTATAAATCCAAATGTAATGATTATTTTTAAAAGAAAACACTGTCATTGGTGTAACTGCATAATTTACGCAAAGTTTTTTATAACGTTATTTAAAGCAAATATAATATCTAGATTCTTTTATTACGTTATCTACAATAGTTCGGAAAATATGCCATCAATCACACAAGAAAATTATTGGCAGGTTTACCCTTTTCTATCTTATGCCAAAATCACCTTTATTGTGTGGGTATATAACTTACAACATATGATAATTAAACACAATAATACGCTTCATAAATATCTAATTAAAATAGGTTTTATTATGGATGTTCATTACGATTAGATATTTATTTTATTTTCTTAAAATTATTCGTAATCAAATCTCTAAAGTTACTTCCTTTTGCTTATACTGAATTTTTTTATCAGTGAAAATTTTGTGAACTTTATCAAAAAGGTCAAAATTATGACGATTTTAAGTATTAAAACTAAAGTGATTTTCTCATTATCTATTAATTAACAGAATATTTTACTATAAAATGAATTATTTGAATTGTTTTAGTGTTTCTTTTAAAGTTTAAAAATAAATTTCTCATTGAATGAAAATGAAAATCTAGGTTTATAAAGAAATTTGTAACTTCAAATGCGTAAACCATTTTACTTTCGTTAATTTTATTTCAATGGGAAAAATCCCTGATTAAACAGAGTTTTAGACTGATGGAAGTATCCCCTGTTTGAATAACCTGCTTACAAACTGAGCACACGGCAGACAAGTTTTCTACTTGAATAAAACTTTTTTTAAGTCTCAATTATTTCTCCAAATAAAAAAAAACATCGTAAATTTCAATAAGTATTCTTGTTTTGAAAAAAAAACACACAACTAAATAAAATGAAATTTCTAAATTAACTTTTATTTTTAATGAAGTGAAAACCACTTTACTGTAAAACATTCCATAAAAACAAAGACGAAAACAGCTGGACTTCAAATCTTCAGTAGGAGCAATTGAATGAAATAGGAAAAAGCGAAAGCAAAAATAACAGCGTTTCGTGATTTTTCGTGAATCGCTCCGATCTGAATAAGAGAAACGAAAAGTTAAAGGTTGCTTATTTTCTAACGCTACAATAAACTCAAATGCATTGAATGTTCTGCTCGTTAAAATTAAGTGCAGTTTATTCCAATTCAGAGAAGTTATTCATGTTGCTTATTTTACTTTTACGAGTAAATTTGGTTCTCTTTCTCATTATCTTTTATTCCTGCCTCTGTGGTCATCTATTGTTGTTCTCTTCGTTTTTTGGACCAAAAGCATTTTTTTTCAGGATGACAAAAGTATTTTGATTACGTATAGGTTTATTTCTTCCTGAGGTGTACGTTCCAACTTCATAATAAGCCCATCAATTAGATTTTCAAAAACACTCTTGCCTTTTATTCTTAACATAATTTTATCATATAAAAGCATTTGTGTTTAACCTTTAACGAATCATCAATAAACTTTTCTGCAGTATTGATTAAGTTTGTAAGTTAAGAAATTTCAAAACAAAATATTTGACGGTTTCTGGAATAAGCATAAATTTTTTAACATTTTAAAAACATTTCGAGAAAGATTCAGCCTAGTCTTTTGTGCTAGCATTTTAAAAATAACTGAAGTCATAAAACAATTTAGTAACGAATTATGTATCCAAATTTTTACTAATAAATAAGTTTCAGTCAAATTTAGAAATTCTATTGCATTCTTAAATAAACTAGATAAAGAAGAGATTAATAATTTTTCCTTCATTATTAAATCAGTTTGTAAACCTAATAATATGTAATAAATTTTATTTGTTTTTAATTTACCTGTTTGACATTGGCAATCATATAATTATTGAATAAGAAACAGTTATCTCAAATCTGCAATTTAGTTTAAAATTATGTGTATAGATTTCAAAGTCTTTTATTAAAGTTTACAAATTGAATATTCATAAAATAAATAATGTTAAATTTATATAATAAATAATTTAGAGTAAATTAAATAATATTAAAACTAAATTAGTGACACAAATGCCATGATATAGGTTGAAAAGACATTATAAGAGCGTTAAGGAACAAACGAATGAAAATTGTAAAGAAAATGGCAAAATTACAAAAAAAGTGTTTTATTAAAATAATACTGGTAACAAAATTACTAGCATGTTGCAAATCACATTATTGTTGGTAATTACTTTGAATTACTTAAAAGACTTTTTATAAACTGCCTATTCTTGTTATCCTGGTGATTATTTCACATCAGATTTGGTAGTGATAAAACCATTTACGAATTTATAGTCTTTACTCAGTTTCATATGACACCGCTGTTCGCAAAAAAAGAATCCTACCTGTTTAAAATTACTAGCAGTTCACTCTCCATGTTCAAAAAGTAATGAAAACAAATTTCTTGCTAATCAAAACACATCCACTCTAAGATATTTGATAAGGTTTCTTTACACGTTTCTTATTGTAGTTTCATGTGTACCGTAATGTTATATAGAACTTTAAAAATTATATATAATAAAATAAATTATAAAAAAATGCTCAAAGAACTATATGTACTGGAAAAAAAACAATTAGAAATTTTACTATTGAGAAAATTATATATTATTTATAAATTTCTTAAGCAAATTTTTGCAACAGTGCAATAAATTCAGATTTGAGAGAGAAAAAAATAATCGAAATAATTAATCCAAAATTTTATCCAGCAAAATGAATGTTTCTTATTTGAAAATACAATAAAAATATGTCATAAATAATTAGTACTAATTTAAATGGTATAAAATCAAAAAGTTTTGT
This sequence comes from Latrodectus geometricus, assembly GCA_026290005.1. Taxonomy (NCBI): domain Eukaryota; kingdom Metazoa; phylum Arthropoda; class Arachnida; order Araneae; family Theridiidae; genus Latrodectus; species Latrodectus geometricus. The sequence continues at coordinate 156,283 of JAPDSC010015907.1, read as the reverse complement.
GGTTCATTTTCAATTTAAATTGCAGCAATTCATCGTTCACGCATTAAGATATTCATATGCATTAAAAAATTTTCGAACAAAAATATTTTACGGCATCAAATACTTTCGTTAGATAATAAATTAAATTTATCAGAATTTATTTCAATTAAATTCTTTTTTGATCTTTAATTAAAAAACAAATTGTTTCCAAGAAAAGATAATTTATCATCTTCTCGAGTTTATTGGGCTAGTTAAAAGAATTATTTAAATTAAAGTCGGGTATAAATAATTAACTTTAAGTGAAATAACGTGGAATGAATCACATTCACAAAATGTAATTTTATAAAGCTTGAAAATTATTTATTCAGTCATCGATCATTAGGCTTTGTGTGTGCAAATATTAAAATAATCAGATTAAATCAATTAAATTTCCCAGCCGATTCATATTAATGTTTTTTCTTTCTATTTTTGCTTTTATACGCATTTGTAACTCTAAGATAAATTGTTGCAAATACAAAAACATTTTGTATGATATTAGAATTATTTTAATTAAATAATTAAATCAACAATGATATTTAATGAATTGTTCTACAAAAAGCTTTAATTTCATTTATAAAGATTAAAAATTTAGAACCAAAAAACAAATTAGTTATCATCATCTTTAGAATTTATATATTGCAAATGATTGAAATTTATTAAATGCAAAAACTATTTTATTTTATTGAAAAACAAATTCCATGCAAAAATTTTTGTAGTGTGAATAAATGGTGATAAAACTGTATACATTTACATATATTCATAAGCACAAGAAAGACATGTATAAAAATTAGAAAGAGAGAAACCCAGAAAAAGCCTCTCAAAATTGCTTATCGATTTCTGAAATGAGATTAATTTTTCATTAAGCAAAATAAATTTAAAGTCAAGTATAAGAAAGTGGAAATCTACTTTTTAATGTAAAATACTTACATTACATCCTTGGAAGAAAAACTAAATTTTGAATGTTTTTGCTCTAATATTTTTTTAAGCATTCCAAATTCTGTAAATTATGCAATATGTAATTATATGTTTATTTAAAAATCTAAATTTATGTACACACAAAACCAACAAAGTAGAAACGTTTAACTACATTATACTCAAATAAATATTACATTTCTGAGAAATATTACATTATGTCTAAACAATTAATTTGTATGCCGCAGGTGTTAATTTTGCTTACATTTTGTTATTTGTTCCCTCAATTAAAACAAGAAATATGCAGTATAAATCTAGGTACTTAAATATAAAGTGATATTTCTATTAATTTGAAGAAAGTAAGTGGTTTACACAATTGTAATATTCTAGAACAGTTCAAGAAGAATTATATTGCCGAATATATTTAAATTATAAAAGTTCTTCGAGATTTTTTCAACCCGCAATTAAGTTTTATAGCAAAATACATGAATAAAATTTAACTTGATCACTAATACAGCACAAGGGCTATATATACAAAAATATATGCCCTAAAAAATATCCTGAGACTGTTTTATTTGGCTTATTATAGGAAAGTATCTAAAAATTCTTTTAAACGAAATATGCTCATTACCATTACATAATTTAAATACCCCAAGTAAGTTCATTATAAGTTTATAGTGTTTATATCATAGTACATTTTTAATGAGCTCTTTTTTACTGGTTCAGTTTACATTTCTAGTACACTATAATTTAAAATATATTAATAAAATAGTCATAATTAATCCCCTTTTAATAATTATGTAGTTTAAAATTAATATTTATTAACAGTATGAAGATTCTAAGATTAGGTAATGAATCTAAAAAATGACAATTAAAAATATAATTTTAATAAATTTAGATTATAATGTATTTTATAGTTCAATATTCCTTCACATTTTTGCCAGATTTGTTTTACACTTTATAATCTACTTTACAAAAGTTTAATTTAAATATGAAATACTGTTTAAAGTTGATGAACATTAACTTTCCAGATGAGAATCGAACCCATAAACAGTTTGTCTATTGGTTACTAAGCTAGCTATTAAGTAGCAAATCTGGAATATTTTGAATCAATTATGTGACAAAATCATTTCACATGTTTTCAAATTTCAGAGATTATGAATTAGGGGAAATTTGTGATTTTTAAAACAATAACGAAGAAAATATAAATTTTTTCAATATGTCAGATTGAAATTTTGAATTTAGATAATTACTATATATTTGAATATTTCCTGTGCTACTCAAATCTAGATGACCCTATAAATTACGAAATGAAACTTCAAAGAGTTTGCTTGGTAAATATTTTCTAGTTTTATTTCCTAGTTAATCTACGGTCATCTTTTGCATACGATTACTAATTCAATCAGGGATTACTCTTTAAAGTGGATTTCGAAACACTGCTTAGTGCTTCGAAATCCTCTCCGAAGTGAATGTTCAACTCACGAACTATTGAAATGAAAGCCAGAGGAAAAAAAGAGGAGGAATAACGAAAGTAACATTTTCTTGTGGGAGCAAGTAAGTGAGAATTGAAAGGAATGTGTTTATTTTCAAATATCTATCTCTTAGATAATTTGAAAATCGGAAGATTTTAAAAGTCTTTTGTAATATTTATATAACATATTTACAATTTATATAAAGCAACATCATAAAATATAAATGTAATTATTCAGGAAAACAATTTTCTTCAATCTTAGTTGCAAAATAAATATTTGATGAGAAATAAAAATAACTTGGGTTTTGTTAACATGTTAATTTTGCGTAAATTGTACTTTACATTTTAATGTATTTTATATAGTTTTGCATACAAAATAGTTTAAAAATGAAATTTTATCAAATATTTTATCCATATTCATTATTCATTCATATTTTCCTTATTTAAAGTGTATCCCTAACATTAATATATATATATATATATATATATATATATATATATATATATATACATTAAGAACACATAAGATAGACGCATTAAGAACCTTCGCTTTCTACTATGAAAATAGTGTCAATATTTAAGTTTGAAATGATCCTTGTCAAATTTTTTTCAAGTTTAATGCAATCCTACAATACTTACAGTTTGTTCAGTATTTGAGTCAATAATTATTTACTAAAATTCTCTTGATCCATTTTGAGATCAATATTAGCTGTTTATAAATTCATAGATATTTATAAATTTTATAAACCTATAAATGCAGATATTTGAATTTATAAATTGTAGCAGATATTTATAATTTAGATAAGAAATACATTTAGAAAAATAAAATTACCACATAAATTTAAATTAACCTGTTACAAATTAATAGTATCTATAATTTCAAATTTTAAAATTATTCAGTCAGTGTTTCATAATTAAGTAGTCATCAATATCCCATTTCGCAGAAATTTTTGAGAGTCAGGAATGAATAAAAGTATTTCGTTAGTAATGAAGAAATGTGTATTTTTTGCTCTAGACTGTGCCAATCCAATCTTACTGTTTTGAAATATGGCGTCACATTTACTTTTGGTCAAACAGAACTTGATTTTAAAATACATCGATCAGATCAGTTTCAGATCATTATTTCTGTGTTTTTTCATTTATAATATAGAATTTGACGATTCTGGTAAAATCCAGCATTTTTTTCCATAAAAAAACATTGTTTATTTACACAATAAGCTGTTTTATTTGACCATTTATATTAACTACGTTTTAAAGTAGTTTGATCTGGTAAGTGATATTTTCATTTCACTTTCGATTATTATTTAAACCTTTAATTCTGATAATTACAAATCTCGCAGTATGGTAACTAAATGATTTCAAAATTTATAAAACTTTCTAAGCACTTTCTAGACCATAAAAGAAAATGTAAGCCTAAATTCAGGCATTACATTGAAAGTGCTCAATTCTTAATTTTCAGGTTGCATGCTCTTAAAAAGGAGAATGTACGTGTAACAAAGTATTGTTCAAAAGAAAAGACAAAAACTATTAAAGTAACTTTAACCCTGCTACACATTAGAAAATACATGAAAATAGGCTTCGACACAATAATTTAGTTATGCGTAAACGAGAAAAAATGCACATACTTTATCTGAATGTGTAAGGATTATAAATAAGACTATGAGATACTATTCCACTTTTAAAGAAGTAAAGTCTCAAATTCCAGGATAGTAATAGAAGGCCTTGGTTTCGTATTAATTCATCCACCCTAGTTTGTCTTAAGCATATTCATTAAGATTTAAGTTAAAAGCAAGTTGACTACAGAATAAGACACAACAATTATTCTCGTACCTTATCTTCATATATTTGTATCATTATGTATTTTGAATGATATCTAAACGTAATACCTATTTTGCAGTAGGAACAGATTGCATGAACTAATGCCATGGGATATTCCTTGAATAAATGTGTTGTTATTTCGAGTGTCCCTATGTGTCTACATTCTGAACAGAGACGGAGTTCATCGCCAAGCAGTATTTGATTGGGCTCTTATGTTGATATTTAGTAGCTAATCTTATCCGTCGGCATGGTGTCTAAGGTTAGTGGAATAGAAATCATTCATCTACGTTTATTGAAACCCACTAATGAAACATATTTTAGATTATATGACTTATGAGTTTTTGCCTTTGCAGCAGAGTAGAAAAGTTTGTTCTGTCTAGACTAGCTGTAAATAGGAAACTAGTCTTTATTTATTATAGAAGAACGTAAATGACCAAGTTCTAGTTAACATCTTATGTTCCTTTTTTCTGGGTATCAAGTCCACAGCCATCAAACTTTTCAGTGTTTGCTTTAATTAAAGCTCTGAATAATACTTAGTGCTGTAAATTCCTGCAAATTACATTAGCATGAAATTTTCAAATTACCTGTACACACATTTAAGGCAAAGCAATTGTATTATGCAATAGAGAAAAAGGGACAAATTCTATTTCATAGAAATGACAATTTCCACACTTATATCCTTCTTACAGATTTGATATAGAGTATATTGATTTGTCTGCCAAATTTTCCTTCTGTAATTGATCTACATTTTAAAGTTTTTGGTGTTTTATTTGGTATTAGATGTCGAGAGAATATTTGCATAATCCTTTAAAATCATACACTTTTCTAAATTTTTATGTAATATGTTTGAATGTAATATGCTTAAAAATTATTTTTTATTACTAAAAATATGTGTTTATTATGTAAATAACTCACAAATATGATTTTATTAAATAACACAAATTATTGAATAAGTTACATAAAAAGTTGTGTATAGAAATGATTTTTTTTTAAATATTTGGTAGAATTATTTCCGGGCACATTCAATGAATATATCTTAGCAATGCGTTATCAATATCTAATGTGTTTATGATATTTTAAATTTAGATTCAACGTTATCCATTATAACAATTATTTTATGTGACTCAAGTAATCTTAAATTTCAAACATTTTATCTCTTAAACACTTAACACAATAAAAATATTTATTAGGTAAGCAAAGCACATATAACAACAATTATACACATAGAAAATTCGGTATATTAACTCTTAGCTATTTATCCAAAATGTACTAACTTAGAGAAGAGAACACTTGGAAACATGTCCGGAAATGAATAAGAGAAGCTGTGCACTAACGATTGGGTCAGCACGCTCAGCTTCCTATGTAAAGCAGCCACTAAGTAGCGTTTGACCAATGATGTGTCAGCGGAAATCCTGTATAGCCAAAGGAAACTGAAGCTATATGGGGGCATCTGGAAAGATTTCAAAGACGAAAGGCTGCAACTTTGAAATATTCGTTAACCGATGTGATGTCAATGGGATCTGCCTAACTTAACTTTATCTATGTGATAACGCCCTGTGGCTGGCGTTTGTGACTGACATTCGATTCTTTTACCACACTTTTAAAATTAAGTGGAAGTTTTAAAAGTAGATAAATAAGACAATCAATTAATATAAATACAAATTTGTTTAATATTAACTATTTTTCTATGTATAAAAAGTAAATTATTTAGTAAGTAGAACAAAGTTTGACCTAAACAATTTATTCTCTATTCCTGAAGACAAGAAATACAAATTTTTGTCTGCGTACTAGCTTTATTCAATTGATAATAACATTCATTTTAGTCAATAATCGACTAATATTTTTTTTATTTCTAATGGCGGGCACCTTTGAGCAAGTAAGTACATTAGCCCATTTGCCGCAACAAGGCCGAAAACTGCTACTCATTTTATCGTTACTCGGTGGGCTCCTGTGAACCAAGTCACGGAGGTACAAGTAGCATTGCCCACACCACCACAAACACGTTTATAGGATGAGCCACATTCATCCATCATCTGAGTAAGGGACAAGAAACACACAGAGGGAGAAAGAGAAAGTACATGAATGCCCGAGCCGGGATTCGAACCCAGGTCCTCCTCGTCAGATAATTGACTAATATTATATCGATAATATTTGTAAAGTTCTTTCAAGGTTTTATTTGTTGTGTAATAATAAAAAATTTTAAATTATTTTCATTTAATTAAAATTTTCATAAATAATATATATTTCTCTATAATTATAGAATAACATGATGAAGGATTAATTAGCAAAACCATACAATTTAGTATGACATTTATAGTCTTTCGATTTCTATTATTTTTATTATCTCATCTTATCCATTAACAGGAGTAAAGTTACATATTATTATGCTTCCTTATTTTACATTTTTCACCCTAAATAATCCTTCCCCATGGAAACAAATTCATTATTTTTGAAAACGTTTTATTTTTAAAGAGGAATAAATGAGTGCTGTCATTGTGTCAACAAAAGCAAATAAACTCACCGCAATTTCATCGTTATTCTTGAAAATGTTGGCTATGCATCTCCTAGATAACAATAACCAGAGAAATGCTGCATGCTGCTTCCGTGACAACTTTTATTTTGGCGAGAAATTTTTGCTTTGTTTTGACAGCTTTTGAGAAAAGTTCAGGGATTTTTCCTGCTTTCTTTTCTTAATTTTAATTTATAAGCTGCTTTTAACTCGGATTACCACAAGCGCTTTAACTTGTATTTAATTCTTATTTATTTTTAAGCTTACACAATAACCTAAAAATGAACAAAAATTCTAACTGTTTCTTTCGTTTCCAATATATCCTTATTCTGGATTTCAGAACTAAGTTTCAAATTTTCCCACATATTTATCATTTATAGATGTTTATAACTGATTATTAATTTTTGAAGCTTTTATAGTTTTTACCGATATTTTTGGCTTCCTTTCTAACTAAATTTTCTATCAAAAACGTATTTTAATTGTTATTAATAAAGTTAACTACATTTATAATTCGTTTTATGTGCTAATCTCTCTCTTTGTCTAACAAGCGTACAAACACATCTTGAATGAAAGAAACAACTGAATTGGTTGTTCTTAAAGAGGATTGCCTGCCTTTATATATTATTTCCTAAATTAAAATAAAACTAAAATGTTTTGCAAACTTAAAATACTATCTTGCAAAATATAATCAGTGTAGAAAGGGCTCTTAATAATGCATCTATATATAGTTAAATTATTAAATAGTTTGATGATAAACTGTAATTTGTACAAAGGGGTCAGCTCTTATTCATTCTTGGAAGTAGTAAGCGTGGCTCCGGTAATTTGCGTGAAACAAGTTTCACTCAGAGTTTCCCTTATTTCAAATTACATGTTAGAGTGTGTGATTCATAGACTCAGTTACAGCCCCTGCTCAGAAAAGATCTTCTGTTCTTGCAATTCATGGAGCCAAATTATATCAGTATATATTTTTGAAAAGTTTTGGAAGATACACTGATTGCCCAGAAAATTACTCTCAAGTTCTCAGCAGTATTTCTTGAGATGGATGACAAGAAAAGTGCTTAGAATACGAATAATTTAAATTTATTGCAGATAAATGAAAGAATTTTTTTTTCAAAAAATATATTTTATGCATTATTTATATAAAAAATATAAATAACTCTTCTGCTAACTAAAAATTTATTGAATGATAATAAAATTAATTCTATAACGTATGAATTAAAAAAAAATCCATGTAACTTTGGATCACTGTATTTAGTTGAAGTTATTGCTCACGTTAAGTAATGTAACTACCTTAAGCACAAAAACGAGACTACATAAAAAAAATCTTAAAACTTGTGTAATAGTTGTTTATATTTTGTTTCAAAATCTGAAATTTATAAATTTCTCACGCACTCTTAATATAAATCTCATAGTAACAATACACTTTTATATTTCCTAAAATATTTCATAAAACAATTCATTACAATAAAACTACAAAACTAGCATAAATTCTGCAAGTTCACAAATCATGTTAAAATAATGAGAATGAAAAGTTATCTTTTTAATAATTCAACTTAATTAATCAATGTTAATTTTAAGAAATTAATGCTGTTTTTTTGGTAGAATACGTTACGTACTATTTTATTAAGATAAAATATGTTGGGTAAAAGTTACTTCAATGCATTAATATAAATAAATTTAAACTTTTTTTATAGCTGCAAAGAAGAATATAGCCCTAAAACAAATTTTAAATCAATAATTATTTGATTATAATGCATATTTTTTCTCTTAATGTTTTATGTTACTTAAGGAAAAGGAAAGAAAATTCCTTAAAACTTCTGTTAATTCAGAATAATTCTGTAGTTATAGATATGTGTATCTTTATGTTTGTGAAATATATGGTATTAAAATTGAAGTGCGTCAAATTTGATTTGTCCAATCTGTACTTATTCTCTTGTTAACATATTTTATACTTCCACATTTGACAAATATTGAAAATTATTCCTTTGGGATATGTAAACATTCCTTTATCAGTATTATTCTTACTTTGGAAATTTTACCTTTACAGTAAAATCAAATAGAAGATATATTATAAATAAAAGATGGTTATGAAATGCTACTGAATTTAGTATAGAAATTGTTCAGGGAAAAGATTGGTAAGAAATCAAACATCTCTATAATAACGTTTCTTAATTATATATATTAAAATGAAGTAATTTAGTTTATAATCGACAAATATTGAATGAAAGATAAATAAACTTACAAATACCTAATCATAATTTATTATGCAAACTTAAAACCATATTTACATTGTCTATTAACAGTATAAAAATAATCATTTAGAAATATGTCTTCGAGAATAAAAGATCAAAATAATTTAGATTCTGGTGAGCAAATGAATTAGTTAATTTATTAGTATAAATAAGATATATGACTGTTACCTCGCATAAAGGAAGTTAATTTCTTAATGTTTCAATGAAGAATTTTCTTTTTCTTACTCTGTAACTAAGTTAAGATTCGTAAATAATAAGATTTAAATTTTTTCTACAGAATCCGAAAAAGAATTTTAGATACATAGTAAACTGAAAATGTTTAAGAGTTAAACAAAAAAGTTTAAGCAAGCATTATGTCAGCAAGAAAGTTTGATAAAATGCTGTTCAAACTGTCTATTCTTCCTTTTTTTGCGAAATTTCATTATATGTATGTTTACTTCCTAAGAAAAGGCTTTACACTTTGGTTAATACAGTTATAACCCTTTTTGAAGCAATTCATTCGGATTTAGTCTATGAGACAGACATAATCTGACTTAAAAATTCGTAATTTAAATTATATTAAAACAAAATTTGTTACATATTCACGTACCAATCAAGAAATATGAGCAATTTGGTGTTTAACTAAACTATCAAGCAAGTCAAGGAAATTTACTCCATTGAAAAATGATTGTTGTTTAAGAAAAACAAATTTATTAATTTAGGATTGGATTAAAACTAGAAAAAACATATTCTATTTGCGAGTATTAAGTGAAACTCCCACAATTATATTTACATTACCATCTTTTGTTATTTGTTGGTTCTACATGATGTAAAGTTTTCCAAAATCCCAAACTTTACTGAATTTTAAAACATTATTTCACTTTATACATAAAACTAACATTTTTTATCACAATACAAAATAATCCTAACTAGTATAATAATTAATAGAAAATTAAGATACCTGAAATAATATTCATTACATTCACAATTTAGATTTTTATTTTTCTTTCTTTCCATTAAATTATATATTTTTACTTTATTGGATAAATCTCACTTATATAAAAATAATATGAATGAATATTATTTTAATCATCCTTTTTTATCAATAAAACGACGCTGACAATATTTATTTGAAGTATATTTATGAAATAATGATAATTGCTTAAATTGTATTGTTTTTATTATTGCTAGCTTGAACAAAATCCTCTAGTTTATATGAACTACTAGAAATATTTACTGGAGAATAGAAAACTCTTCATAAATCCACAACGTAATTAAAATATTTATGCTTATAATATTTGGAGATTAATTTTAAGCTGTGAGAGATAAAATCTGGAGTTATTTTGAAGCCATGACAAATTACTACTTTATTACGATGGCAATATATCTCTTCAATCTGTAACTACAAAGGCTTCCTTATAATGATCTAAGTTTTCTAAGCTGCTTTGTGTAGAATCTGTATTGATCTGAGACTAATTTAAAAATCTAATATTGTTAATGGAAATGGATAGTATCTAAGGAATTATAAACTGTTTTCTCTAATTTCTCTAATATCATTAAATTAAAAAAATAGGTTTTATAATATTATCCAATTTGATGAATAATGTAAAAGAAATTTTTTTGGTAAATTTTATTCCAAATGATTGAGAAATTCAGTTATTCGAACAACTAGTTATATTTGTTGTACAATAACAATAACAAATAAAGTTCGTTGAACAACTAATAATGTTTCTCTGTATGCATAATTCAGAGTGTGCTTGTGAGTTTCCCAAGCTTGACATGTAAATCTTTAAAAAGTTATTTTAGAAGTCAAATATGCTGTGAATGCTCAAGATATTTTACGAAAGTTTTCAATTGTTAAGTTATATTATTAATTTTTAAATTATTACATAATGTAAAACCTATATCATGTGTAACTTTTACTTAAAAAACGAATTATAGATTTTAATGTACGAGTTTTGGTGTGTTTCATTAAATGTATTTTTTCTGTAATATAAAAGAATTGTAAAGAACATTAAGAATCAGTTTCTTTCACAATTTATGAATGAGCATAATCAAACATTTCATTAATAAATTACAAGAGAAGTATACACGAAATATGTATACTTCTATAACTTATGCATTAATATATGCGTACACTATCCATAAATGTTATGCATATACCAAACATAGGTGACAAGTATTGCAAAATGTATCAATAAAGTATACAACTTGCCGATTAGTATATAATTAACAATAAAATGTTTATATACATGACAATAAAATGTACAACCAAATTCTTTTTGAAAATTGAGAATAACTTATCTTTTTTAAAGATTTATTAAGCAATATACTTCCGATTATGACTTTCAACATTCCTAAACACATCATATTGATCAAAAGTAATATTTATTTAAATCAGAAACAACAAAATATTTACAAATAAATTAGATTTTAAGTAAAATGTTTAAATGAATATCATGTAAAGTAATAATAAAGTAATTAGGGAAGTGAATTTATAATTCTAGATGAAAGCATCAATAAAAATGTACCTTCTCATTTAAAAAGTAGCTATAGAACTATTGGAGATTATTGCGTTAAAAATGATATAATTTTAATGTAGCAGTAATAAACTTGTAAGTGTAATAGATATAATATTAGAGTAATACATTATTATTAGAAATTTCTTTAACGGATTTGGTATGTAATTATTTAGCTGTAATTATATTGGTATTCAAAACAGCTTACAAACTAGTAATTTTTAAAATCAATTAAAATAATTTCCCTTGAAAAAAAATTACATTATTCTTTCATACAATTATTCTTCACGATTATTACAGTTATACATCACGATTATTCTTCCTCCGGTGGAGTTCCAATATATAAATACATTTTCAAGGGGACAGAAGTTAAGCTTTAGTGAAGGGTTTAACTACTAATGAATAATTTAAAATTCTGAAATGAGCTCTTACTTCTGAGCAATAAGTTTTGATTTCGATTTCAGCCTCAGTTGAGCAACAGGAAATGGATATAATACCTTTTGCTTTCATGTCTGTTGAAGTGGGTGCTTGGGAATTTTCAGGGTTTTCTCCCTTGTGATACTTGAATAAAGTCCATCGTTAAGGAAAATTTCTTCCTGAAGGCAATTTATGAGCTGCTTCAGCATTCGACTGCTATTTTCTATCCATTTCCTCGGTTTCTCCCGTTACTTGCTTTGTCATCCATCAATTGGTTTCTACCTCCACATGCCCAAGGACACGTTTTTATCTAGCATTGTTTGTGAGATATGTATCTATTCACAAACTTATTAGGCGAACCTGCTATATGAGATGATCATTTTTACATCCCTTCCTTTTTTCTTCCAAATGTCCCTTAAGGAACACTTTTAGTACGAAGGAATGGTTTTAAGATAGAATTTAAAAACTTATTTGCTCAGTTGAAATGACTTTGTAGTAAAACTCCATGAATATAGGAAAAATAGTCCCCAACAAAAGGATTAAGGGAAAATATTTTACTGATTCTCTTGTCAGATTTTATTTTATGCTCTGGTAGTATTAACAGTGACTTTCCTGTTACAAATAACCAATTAAAGAAACAAATTCTTTTAAAGAAATAAAAAAAGAATAGATATATTATTTGATAGTAATTTCATCTTTCATTCGATCTTAATTAATAAGAAAAATAATTATGGTGCAAGACTAAGAAAATATTTGTGACTTTTTTATTTTATGACATTTCATGTTTAATTAATAAATTAGATAAGGAGATATTCAGTTTTCTTTTTTACTTCCCTCTGAAGATATTGAGCTAGAAATAATTTGTAAGTGCTTAGTAAACATATTAAGAATTAATAAAGCTCTTTCTTTTACAATATTTATTCAGCAAGATGAGTCGAAGATAGAAGGGGCATTTTGAATTTAATTTTCTCATTTTTATTTTTTGAATCTTTTTATTGTATGCCGTATAAAATTGAAAATTAGGATAAAAGTTCCAATGGATTATTGATATGTATAAAACGTTGAAGTTTGTTTTATAAAATATTTTATTTTTCTCAAAATTCACTATTTTTCGTTTCACTCCTTTCATGCATTTGCATAACAAAAACTAACTTAAATCTTACATTTTTAGTTCAGTAATTGTGGTATTTATAGATGTTTAATTTTTTATGCAGGAATTTATGAAGTATATTTTTTTATTTTTTATTTTTGTACAGCATTGTAGGTTTATTCTTAACTTGACGATTTTTTTGTGAAGTAAATTGAGCTTTAGAAAGTTTCGAAAATAACTGAAGCTCAAGTTCAAAGAAAATTAATTTTAAGTACTAATTCACAAATTTGAAATTTTTTCCTTTACTCTTCTAGTATTTTTAAATACACATCTCAAGATATTCTATTAATTCTATAGAACAGATTATTTTATTTACGGATTAAAATTATTCTTTCTAATTTTTGGAATAACATTTTCAATGAATTAAACGAATGAAAAAGAAAGATTCTGATACTTTCGATAGAAAATGTTGTTACGTAAGCAAATATTTTTAATTCAAATCTCTTTCTCGATTTTCCTGTTACTTTCTTCAATGAAATTATAATCAATGTAGAATGTTTTAATAAATTTATACATTGCTGATATACCATAGGATGTTTTCATTGATCTATATTTTTATTCTTTTAAAAGGAAGAAATGTTTCAGGAAAGTTAATGCGGATTGTTTATTGAGTGTTACGTATATTATTTATTTAGTTGTAAAAATTTAATTCACCTGAAGAATAAAATGACGTAATGACCTCAGCATTTAAGAGAACAATTTATTCTTAAATGAATTACATATGGTTGTAGAACATGCGAAATCTCACGCTCTCGAAGAAACGATTTACCATGATGGAGAAAAGAGATCGATTACAACTTTTTAACGAGGAAAGGAAATTTTACGTGTACGATAAAGAGTGCTAGTTAAAGAACTTATTTTTAAAAGCTTAAGTGCAACATACTAAGAGGAGTTTTAAGTACTGTTTCTATTCAACTATAAAACAATGGATAAAACTGTTTCGAGGGAATTGGAGGAAGAAGAGTTTTCTAAAAGTTTTCGGATAATATGGTTTAAGGAGTGTTTTCCAAATTTCCGGGTCCACATCCTGATATTTAAACGAAGAAGATTTATAGTTTTGTAATAAATACCTCCATTTTGAAACTCTTTTTAATCTTCATTTATACTTAGAAATTATCACTTTGAAATGTTGAGAATTTTAAAAATGTCATTTTGTTTCATTTAAGCTTGGTACAGCATCATTCCTCAAGCTTTTAACAAATAATACATTTGCCATTATTCTGAAATTAAACTTTTATATCAAGACTTAACAAATTAAAATATTTTGGTCTGCCAAAAAGGGATTTAAAATAATTAAATTCATTAAAAAATATATTATACAAGTTAAAAAAATATTTGAAATATAAATTTATTTTTCTTACTAATTGACCTTCTTTTTTAATGTACTATTTTGCAAACTATATATCTATAAAAGAAATAAATTTGCTTCTGAGATAAACAAAATAAGATTATCAAAATTCCCTTAGAATTGGAATTTTTAAAATTATTGTACAAAATGATCGAAAAGAAAACACCATATTTTTCTCACAATATTTTCTGGAATCACAAATAATAATACTATATTGAATCTTGTATTTATAAATAAATTATAATCCCTGATGTAACCACATCACACACTTTACCTGTATATATTGAGAGAGAGAAAATTATATTTAATATGAATAACATAATATTGAATAAAATGGTTTAGCTGATAAAAAATATGAAATTTCAATGTATTCCGAGCACTTCGTTATTATTGAGTAAGTCGGAGAAAATGACTAATTAAAAATTTTCTACTTTAATGATGAACATTTTGTAATTACACAAAAATAATTAATTACTCCCGTATATTAACATTATCTGACATTGTTACCATATCATTATACTGCATTTTCATTGGAATCAAATTACTCTACTCGGAAGTTTTCTTATTTAAATTAAATTTTAAATTATTAAACGAACGAAAATTATTTTTATTCATTTTAGACTAGTAATTAGAAGATTGAATTTAAAATCCTTAATGAAAGTTACTACATTAAATTACGGGGGAGTTAAAAATTATCAGTAAATAAATATTAATTATCTCAGGGTACTTTTACTTTTATATTATTATTTTATTCAATTGGATATCCTTCAGGGCATGAATATCAAATTTAAACTTTTAATTAAACATTTATATAGTGTATTACATTCAACACCATATATTCATATTTAGTACAATTCAAAAACTCTTTTTTTTGAAAATCATAAACTATTTTAAAACTATTAGGAAATTAACTTAAATGCGTTGAGAAAATAGACACACATTTTAACATTTAGGAAGGGATAAAACCTGCTTTTTATACAAAATTTTAATGAATATCGAAACAAATTAAATGATAATAAATAATCATATCAAATTAAATGTATATTAATTATATTTTACGTAAAAACATGCAACATGTTTCAATATTTAGAAATCAAATAATTTTGATGCAGATATCAAAAATCAAATAATTTTGATACAATTATTGATACTTTAGTTTTTAGCAAAATCCATATACCGACTCCTGGAGACAACAAAAAATATGATTTTACTTTAAAAATTTTATCTATACTAAGTCTACTTTCAAATATATTTCAGGTGTAACAGTATGGTTGTAGTCTTTATTATGCAAATATAAGTTGTAGTCTTTATTTTGCAAGAGTAATCATTTGATTCCCAATTAATATTTGTTCTGAAGATTTCCAAAATGAAGGTGTTCGCTATCTCCTTATTTGACAATTCTAAGATTATTAGTAGACAGCCTAAAAACCTAAGATCTTATAAATAAATTTTCCAGAAAACGTTTCATACATCATGGACAGTATTCACAAATCGAAGTCTGGAAAACTTCCAAGCACCTTCAATGACAGGATCTATGTAGAAAGAAGGATCATAAAATCCATGTCCCATTGTTCATCAGGGATTGGGATCAAATCCAGGACTTTTCGTTCTGAAAAAGTAGCCATATCACTTGGCCACGAAGAACCTAAAATTTAGAGTTTTAAAACCATCTAGAATAAAAAAGAGAGAGCAGCATCTTTCCAACAGTAAAATAGAACTTTGGCAAGTAAACATCACTTTTGTTATCTCATACTCTTATTTAAGATTTGTTTCTCTCAACATTAGAACTTTTTCATTTCTGAAATTATAAATTTAATTTTTCAATAAAAAGGTTGCATACAAACTAACTTTCCTTATCGTAAGAGATTATCATCTTTTTTCTGACTATTTTTATTCTTCTATACACTAAGATTTACATATTTAGTCAAGCATTTATCAATAAACTTAAAAAATTGTATTTTCTTATAATTAGTATCAAAAACTCTTTTATTAAAAATAAAAACTCAGTTTTTCTACACAATCTTTAAAAGTTACAGCAAATTTATCTTCAGGGTTTGAAAGAATTGAGATTTTTTTTTTCATAGTGATAGCTTGTTTTTGAATGTAAATTCGAATTTGCTAATGTTCTCACATTTTTTCTTCGAAGTCTTTTCAATCCTACAAAGTATGATTTCGTAGTAGAACCAATTTATTAAAAAATATCATTACTTTTCTTAGATTGTTTTCCTTTTTGAAATCATAGCTACCATCATGTGTTAATTTAAATACTTGAAAATACTTCATTTTTTATACTCAAACAGAGATATTGTGAAACTGCTTATTGAAAATGCTTCTTTTTATATCCTGAATATTTTCTTTCAACCGTTGAAGTTTTTTTAGATATCATATTTAAGGATCATCTTTTATTTTCTTTTAAAACGTAGTACAAAAGACAATCTTTGAAAAACCGATTTCCCAACTTTTAATTAAATTCAGTTTTTAAGTTATTCAGGTTAGTACCCCTTTGATAGCTTGCTAAATAAAAGTAATTTGATACTGTTTGAAATAATAATAAAATTTATCTAGTAACTTGTTTCCTCAGTTACATTATTCAAAACAGAACAGAAGAGCAGGTGATTTTAACAAAACTATTAAAATATTTACCTAAAATTTAACATCAAATAAATTATTTAACAGAAAAAAGAAAATTAAAGGGAAACAGAAATAAAACTGATACAGAAAACAGAAAAAGAAAATTTTATTCTCAAATCAAAATTTTCCTGATTCGTAACATCTGAAACCAGATATGTCAGAAATGAGAAATAAAAATATTCATTTGTTTTGACAAACATGTTTTTAAAACTCACGATAAAGTGATGTACCAAGTTTGATGCATTATCTAGAGACTTATCCGGATAAATAAAAAGATATGTAAAGAAACATTGGAATAACAAAAAAATATCATTCCAAGGCAATCAATATATTAAAAAAAAGAGATTATTATACACTGGGCAGCGAAAAGTCAGGCAAATGCTACTATTCAAAGTTAGACTAACATATCTTTTTAATAGTTTCACAGAGTCAGAACAAGCAATGCTATTCATCTGCGACAGATTCTTTTGTCAAAAAACAATGGATCTCAGGTCAAACAATCCAAAATGGGTTTCATTAAAGTGATCTCCTTTCAAAGCCAATGATGTGTATTCAATTGACCTCAAATACAATGGGAATAGATGAAAATGTATTGCTGAATGTATATATTGAATGTTAAAGATTAGAGTCGAATATGGTTTGCTGATGAGTTCCTATTTATTTTTAATAGGGCTGCACCAGACGGAGTTTGCTATGACATAAATGCATGTAAAATTGCCCTTCATTAATACCTCTTATTCATTAATTATCCCATATAAATTTAAGTTTAATAAGCATTTTAATTCGTTCAAAAAATCACTTTAAATAGTTTAATGACATACTCTATAACTGACACGGCTTACAAATCATTCGAAATGATAATTTGAAGGCTCAAAATTAATCAACCGGAATGGGGAAATTTTGTCATACTTTACATTACATTTTCAGTGGTCTTCAATAAGCATATTTTACTAACGATTGAACAGGGTGCAGCTCATCATGTTTAGTTTTTCTGTAGTACAAATCCACTTTATATGTTTGAGCTTTATGATTCGATTGGAAGATATCTCTTTTCTGCCATGTTTTTTATGCAACTTATATTTTATGTTTGTTATATTAAATTTTAAAATATAATAGCTTTTGCTTATATAATATTTTTTTCATCTAATTAACAATCCTCTAACATTAAAATTATTATGAATCATCAAAAATTCTATCTCAATGAAGTAAAGATCTATTAGCAGTTCCTTTCGCTTAATGAAAGATGATGGCAGATTTCATATTGTTTATTTTGTTATCAATAAGTTTGAATATTAAAAAATACTTATGGAGTGACCAACACGTCCTGATCAAGTTTAATAATAAAATTTTTTAACATACAAAAATAGCGAATTTTTATTTATTGGCTTGTTAAAGAAATCTACTATTTTTGTTGTTTACATTAGCATTACTTCATATTTAAACTATTTTTTGTCGACTAAACATGATGTATTTACATGAAGAACATGTTTATCGTTTTTTATTTAGAATAACCATGATTGAAATAAGTCATTCCTATGATTTATTATAGATTTATTATTCGGTGACAATTCAATATCTTTATTTTCTATTAGCGATTTGTGAGCTTTCCTATCTTAATCATAAATGACGTTTACTTTGAATTGCTCTTTCATTTGCGTATACAATTTTTATATCTTGTATATACATATTTCACATATATCTTTTATACACATATATATCTTGTATATATATGAATATACAAGATACATTGCGCATATATTTTGTATATACATATACGTATTGCGCATATATATACAGTAATTTGCGCATATCATATCAGGATTTCATCCAATAATATAGAAAATATTGAGATGGTTTTTAAGAGGATATGTTTTGTTTTGTTTTTCCCTATTTAATTTTTCAATTCTCAGTTTAGTTAGCATAAAGTTGTAATTTTCTTCCAAATCGTAAATCAGAAAGAATATTCTTTAAAATCTTTCTAACAATAGTTTATGGTTTTCTATATATTAATTTAAAAATACAGATATTTTTCTTTTTTCTCAATATTTCATTTCCGTATTATTTCACATTTATTTTTGTGATATTCCAACAATCTCAAAATTTAAGGTTTGGAATATATCTGTTGATAGTCATCTTCCTCTCCATTTTTGCAGTTTCTGTATATTCTGTATTTACATATTTGTTTATTTTCAAAAATGTTTATTTATCTATCAATAATCCATTGTACTTCTTGTTCGCGTAAATCTTTTAACTTGACTCGCTATTTAGCAATTCACATTCCATAAGTTTTAAGAATAAAATATTCCCTTTTTATCAATCTGTTGTATACATATAAATTACTTCAGAAAAAATTTTATTTATATGAGCTCTTGATACTACATAACAATGAATATAAATGTTTCCATTTTCAATATCAGTTCTTTCATTACATTCGTATTCAAAATCTTCATTCATCTTTCATTCAAATCAATCATTTTATACCGTTCACTACCTAATAAATTGTATTTATATTTTTCCTTCAGCTTTAACGCAATTTGTTGTTTTCCTTCGAAAATGACAACTAATATCGCAGATCATTTTTAAAATATTTTCTTCTGTATAGAGATTTAATCCTTTTTTCAACTTGACATTATTTTGGTATAATAGGATCAATCCATGGAATACCAACATAATAAAAAAATCCATTATTTTTATCAATGATATTATGCAAGGGAATACAAAATGAAAATTGCAATGAAACTTCAACATTTTAGGAAGTTTAAAATTTGTTGTTTCCCTTTTCTTGAAAAGGTTTCAAAAATTCAACTGTAAACTTCCTTTTTCCTCTTCTAGGCATTTCTAGTTTCTAAAATAAAGTATAACATTCATTTTCTAAGCTAAAGACTACATTTTAAAATATAAGTTAATTTAAAATACTAGAAGTGCATGTTATTTCTGCCTTAAAATTTTTAAACATAGTTTAAAAAATAAATTCATATTTCATTTTTCTTTATGTAAATCTATATTCACTGTGAAAGAAACAAAATAGTCTACATCTAAATTAAAATAGTGAAAAATTAATATATAT
>JAPDSC010015907.1:99458-136092 GCA_026290005.1 Latrodectus geometricus | reverse complement strand
ATATATATATATATATATATATATATATTAACCTGCCAATAACAACATACGAAATCTTAGGTAATAAATCTGCGGTATATACATTACTCATCATATCTTTTAATATTACTTTTTTAAAATCATCTAGTTTTTTTCATATTTTTTCACTCATTTTATTACATATTGCCAATTTATATATATATATATGTTCCACAACATTTTTTTTAAATCCCAGATTATCAAATTTGATCAGATACCTTTAAGCCCATTTAGATACATCATTCACAGCACCACGTCTAAAAATTATTAAACTAAGACATTTAATACATCTCAGTTTATTTTTATTTCATTTTGAAACATCTCGTAATGTTCTGTTCAATAGTTATGGATTTTAATTTTAAGGAGAACAAAGGCAAGAAATTTTTCTGTTTTAAAAAATATTTTAATGCTTAAAAGTAAAAAAACTAATTATTCTGATTTGAATAATATAAAAATAAGCTTTTGATGAAAGGAGTATAATCAAAATTATTCAATTTGTAAAGGATTTTGAATCTCTTTATTTCAGAATATAATAAAAATTATTTCTTAAAATTTGGTGTATTTATTTTTTTCTTTATTAAATTTCTTAATTTTGTTTTCAAAAAGTTGAGAAACATCTTTATAATTAAATTATTATTTTTTGAAATTTTAATATATAAGATATATATACATAAGAAAAAGGAATTTTGAGAAATAAAAAATACTAATAATAAAACAAATAATTGTAAGAACAAAAGTGTTTTCAAAAACCATTAGGCAGCTTCTTTGATAAAATATTTTTATATTTTTAAATAAAAAAGTGGTAAATATTTTTTTTACTTCATTTATTAATATAATACGTAAGATGAAAAATCATCAAAGACATTTTAATGTAAAAAAAAAAAATAATTATCTGCCCTGGTTCCCATCAATTATAATTCTCTATCAGACAGAATTTCATTTTCTTTTTATACTACTTAACTATCTGTAGAAATTTCTTAAATAGATTTCATCTATTTTATAATAAAATTTATTATTTATATAGTTACAATAACACCTAACTGCATCACAGATGTTTTGGTCTTACAAAGATAAAATTGGTATGCGAAGAAGAAATGTAGGTTATTTTCTATGAAATCGTGAAATATATCTGTACACAAGAAATTTATTTACATTGAAAGAAGCTCAATTGTTGGTTTTTTCTATTTGGAAGATTGCTTTGTCTATATTTTCTGGGTTGCCTTAGAATTATTAGAGCCACTGTGAATTGTTCTGCGATGTCGTCAAAATGAAGAGTGAGATACGAATTACCTCTGTCGCTCATTCTCAAAAAACCAACTGGATGGTATCGGCGTGTCCTGGGCCGTGAAATTTGTAAGAACCTCAAGAAACCACTCCAAATCATTTATTTATTGCTAGTTTCAGCTGACAACAGTTAATCAAGACCTTCTTAATTTCATAAAACTAAATTTTTAGTTTTGATTTTTTGATATTTAACATTTTTTCTGAATCAAGTAATAATTTAAAAATTTTATTAGAATAAGTAAATATAAACAAATATTCCATGACCACATAAGACCTAACTTCGATTTTCTGTAATGCTGGTTGTCAACACCTATTAATCTGAATACTATTTATAAACTAATTTTCTTCAGATTTTTAGTTTTTCCAAGGAACTACCATTATATTCATGTTAATCCGTAACTCACTTTACAAACTGAAATTTTTCGCTCAAATATTGCTTGTTTCTCAATGTTGAATTTTCAGTTTTTTAATCTATTTTTATCAATTTCATGTGTGTTCTTATTTACTTTCATTCATTCTAGAATTATTAGCATTCTTTTATCTAAACTCATGCCTGGGTAAACAATTTTTGGCAAGAGAAATAATCATTAAAATTAACATGCATTTTTGAGAAAAAATTTATTGATCGTAAGAGACAATTTCGTTGGCAAATAAAAAAGTACTTACTATTGCATACAAACGAAAAATTAGGAGATTAATTTTAAATGGAAGTATTTTTTGGTAGAATGGGGAACTAAATATAATTGTCAATTTATAGATGTCTACAGATATGTTATTAAACTAAACCATCATTTATAAACACTGTATTTATTTATAAATAATCACATATTTTGATGTCAGTACTACTTACTTCATTTATCATTATTAACTGAAAATCTAGCAAATGGAAAAATGCCTCAATATCTTTAATTTTGAATTTTACTCATGATGTCAATTTAAGACTAGTTTGTAAAATGAAGTGCAAAATAAAACTGCATCAAAAACAGTTTCTTCCTCTCAATGAATTTGAACTACTATTGTACTAAATACAATTTGCAATAAATCCATGGAAAAACATATTGTATGTAGACTTCAATATTCGTGGTATCGCAATATATGTGAATGGTTCTTTGCAAGAAAAAGAATAGTGCTGAACAGTTATTTCTGTAAACAACTGTATTGTTTTTGACTTTGAATACTTATCGACTACTGTAAAAAGAAAGCAAACAACTGACAAAATTGTAAACAAGTGTTCTAAAATTTCTGGAAGTATCAAGGAGATAAGAACGTGAGCTACATATTTATAAACACTCGAAATCATCTAAAAACGTGCCTTTGTAAAATGCCTCAAAATTTAGAACTCAAAATGGTTTTTAAGAATTAATGAGTCAAAAGTATATGACGTGATTATGATGTAAAATTATTGCAATGTGGTGGTTACATCAAAAAAAGAATAAGGACAAGACTAGAAACTTACAAAAGAGGTAAAAATAAAATAAAAAGCTTTCCGATGAAAACACAATTTCTGGACATGGGTGATTGACTGGCTCTGAA
This sequence comes from Latrodectus geometricus, assembly GCA_026290005.1. Classification (NCBI taxonomy): domain Eukaryota; kingdom Metazoa; phylum Arthropoda; class Arachnida; order Araneae; family Theridiidae; genus Latrodectus; species Latrodectus geometricus. The sequence continues at coordinate 133,257 of JAPDSC010015907.1, read as the reverse complement.
ATACTACTAAGATAAGGAAAATTACGGAGTGGGCCTTACAAGGATATGACGAAAAAAATTTCGAAAATTTATTTCTCCTAAACATTTGAGTTATGAAAAACCTCAACCTATATGTATTATGTCTGAAGATAGTCTAGATTTTGTAAAATTTTGGCTTCTGCTGAGAACTTTACTCATAAGCTTACTCTGTTAGAGAACGTGCTCTTAGCAATTGTCACCTAAAAAGCTTCTGGGAAAATGCTTTCATTGGCGTATGAAATATTACATTGGAAAATATTTACATAAGAAAATATTTTTTTAAATTTTAACAATCGTGTATAGAATTAGAATTACAAATATCATTTTTGTCGAATCCGAAACTTTAAAAATTGAAGCTATAGATCATGTATATAGATGACAGTTATTGCACAAACCATTTCCAGACGACTTGCAAAATTGAATCTGATATCCAAGTTGCCTTTTCATGTATTGCCTTCAACACAGCAACATTGGCTGTTCTGTATACAGTGGTGACAAGCCTGAGTGGAATATTGTAGATTCCCAAAACGTGGTGTTTAGTGATGAATCCCAGTTCGTTTTGGGGACAGATTGCAATCGCATATGAGTATTGAGGAGTTTTGGTGAAGGGTGCACTTCCACTGAGACTGTCACACGACTCATTGCTTGCAAAGCAAACTTAATAGTCTGGGATTCCATGACTTATGATAGCCGGTTCACTCTATTTGTGGTATGTGGAATCTGAATAGGACTGCGTTATATTGATGACTTCTTCGTCCTCACGATGGCCTTTCTTAAGTGGTCTTCCAGGGTCAATTTTACTTCAAGCAAAATAATTCTCATCCACATATAGCTCGAGTTGCTCATATTTCCTAAGTCATGTTTAGACTCTTCCATGGCCCTCCGTTCACCGGTCTTGTCCCCGATAGAGCAAGTTTGGGACCAGCTGAAACACCAGACGCCTTCTTGTTACTAGGTAAATGATTTGGAGGTGAATGTTCCAGATGTTTGGTCAAATCTGTCTCAGGACAACATCAGACTACTAATCAACTCGATGCCGGACCATGTGGCACCATGTATTGCACAAGGAGGTTCAATGCACTATTGATGTTGCATTGTATTTGTCTAATTGTACTCACTGTATTTGTTTAATTGTCCTTATTTTGGGATCAAGTGAATCTCACATCTGTATCATTATGTGCATTAAATTTAATTACAATCCCATACTCTTTTCTTGGTTAGCTATTTTCATTGTTCCTGAATGTATATCTTTATTTCCATTTTTTCCCTTCTATTTCTTCAAGCATTAATGTTTTAGAATGATAAATCTTTTAAATTAGAGCATGACTATAAGATGACTGTTCCTTTACAAATTAAATTTTTGAATATATTATATCAAAACACTAAATTATCTGATTATGACTGATTGATGAGTATATCCATCAGAATCACTAGATTATGAAATAATTTTGAGGAGTAATGCAATTTTGTTTTTAAATATACAATATCTAAATCCTATCAGCAACAAATTTTACTTCGAATTTTTTCTTAGAAAATTCCTTTTTTCCTCAACTGCTTTTGGTTTATGAAAGCTAATCTTTTGAATTGCATTTTGAAGTGATTTCAAGTGTAATTATTCCTTCCTTTCAATTCTTCATTAACTATTTCATGAAATTCAGATATATATTTTTGAATTTCCTAACTCCTTTTCAATCTGCTTTTTAATTTTTCTTTTAATCTCTTTTCTCACTTTTAATGATTTTATATCATATCTGATTTTCTCTTTGTGGAAGAGGGAAATCTTTTCTTTCTATATTTTCTTTTATTTCCTTCGAAGTAATTTCAGAAGCTTAAGAATTTTATTTTGCAAGGATAAATTTTTATTACATGGTCGTAAATTTTTATTTTATGGATACAAATTTTGATTTAACAGCAATACATTTAAAATTGAATAAATATAATTGCAATAAAATCTACTTCCAGCTTAAGAATTTATTGATTTAAATCAAAATAATTTTATCAGCTAAGTGCAGTGTCAGACTTAACGAAATTAGCTTAGGAAAAAAAACTAATTTATCAGAGTTGATCTTACGTAATTCTTCAATGTTTGATGCAATAACCGTGCAGTCAAAAGATATATATGAATCTAAAAGTATATAATGCAACATGATAATTTTATAATATTTCAAGTTACATAAAAAAATCAGATATAGTTACTCAAAATTTCATAAAAAGGCATTTATAATAAAATTTGTTCAAATATAAAAAAGAATTGTATTTTCTTTTGATTCAAAGGAATTTTTAAAAGAAGATAGCTTTAGGTTCTCTTTATAAAAATCAGATAATATGCAATAATTATCCGACAGTAAAAGATCAAAGTTATTTAATTGAATTATGGATACGTGCCAGCCATAATTTAATTAAATTTGTTTCATTATTCTATACTTGTTAATATAAGAAAAATTCCAACTCTTTTATTTGTCCTAGTTTATATTCAAAAGAAATCCTACAAACTATAGTAGAAATAGTTAATAATTTGACTATGGAAAAATTTTAAAAATGCAGGAAAGTAGTTAAAAAACGTTTGAATATTTTTTGTTTGATTTGCAGTTTTTTTCCCTCTTTATTATGGTTTTGTATAGATTATTTATATGTAGAAATATATTTTCTTGGCTTTTTACATTGAAATAAGTATTTCTTATTTTATTATAATTTATTGTAATATTTGCAAGCAAGTTTATTTTTGTAGACTGTTTATTGCTTTCCTAAGTTACCTTTGAGATGTATCTACCATAATAAAATTATTTTCCATAATTGCATTTTTAGACACTTTTCATACTTGGTTTAGAAATTAAAACTAATAATATAATTAATGCCATCAAAATTATCATATTAAGTAGAAAATATGGATTTGTTATAGCTTTTACAGACAATTATCAAATATTATATAATCAAATATATTTTATAAAGGTACAACGAAAAATTTTTATTAATAAAATAAGTTTAACACGCCTATTGATGTAGTTAATTATGTATTAATAGTAATATTTAAAATATAATACAGAAGTAACAATTTTTATTGTATTTGGTGCATTTCATGTATTTCTTACTTATTAATTAATTTACTTTTTACGTTCAAATACATTCTTTAACAGTATTTAAGAATCAAATACTTAAAAGAACTTATTAATGTAAAGTCAAATGATTGAATACTATAAAGAAAGAAAGTTATATGATACTGCATTATTTGAGTATTGAAAAACTTATAAAAATTGGGTTTTAAAATTAAATGAATGAATCGTATGATTGTTAGAAAGATTGAACTTGCTTGGATACATTCATTTTTGACAAAAACTATATTATTAGAAGAAGAGTATAGTATCATGTTTTTTTTAAACCATAAGACTGTACTCTTTAAAGGACTTTTCAAACAAGAAAATCTGAACTTATGATAACAATGCAAAAATATAGATTAAAAACCCTCATGACGTGTAGTATGGTACGTTTGCATATGAAAAGGAAATATGTGAAAATTAAGAATACAATGCATACATACTTAAAATATCTCTCTAGAGGTACCTAACTAGGCTAAAATATTCAGACATTGTGTAAATGTATTTATCATGGGAATTATAATTGAAAAAATGGATAGTAAGAGATGTGATTAGCGTAGGAGGAGCGTAGGAGGATACACAAATAATATTTTGTCTTTCTAAACTTAAATAAGAATATAAACTCCGTAAATATAATTTCATATGATCAGAATTGTTCTTTTAATGTAATCAATTAATGTTTGATTAAAAAAATTTTGAAATTGCATTTGCAAAAGTGTATTTTCTCCCATTAAAGAATCTAAATTATGAGGAATTATTAAGAAAGAAAATTGAAGAAGACATATACTATTTGCGATTTCAATTACTTCCGCAAAACTTACAAAATGCTTACAGTTTATGAATAAGTTATGAGATATATTGAGATTTTAGGTTTAGAAACTAATCTTGAATGAGAAAAATTCAATTCGGTTATCTAAAAATCTACTAATTTTGAAAGTGAAAAATATGGAACCTGGAAAATATGAAGAATGATGAAAAAAATTTAAATGAGTATTTACATCAATTGCGAAGTTAGAATTTTGCCTTAATTCAACAGAATAATTTACCGAGTGTTTTACTTAAGAAAATTATATTCTAAGTTACATAAAGGTTTTATGTATAAATGATAAATATTGCATTATTATAATATAAATTCATTAAGCACTTTTTGTGTTTCAGTTTTATAAAAATACTCATAGTGCCTTATCTCCTTATGGTTTTTTAAAATAATCCAGTTTATATATAAAAAAATTCAACTTATTAAAAATTTTACTTTTTTATTTTCCTTTCTTGTAATTTTGAACCATTTGTGATAAAAAGTAGAATCAAGTAGTGCAACAAAATAAAGCTTTAAGTCTTTTAATCATATATTCGGATAATTTCATCTTAAGTATTTTTTATTAAAAAACACCAAATAGAAACAGCACTATTTTATTAATAAAAAATAATCTTGCTAAATAAATCTTTAATTGTTTACATTTAGTTTGTAATAAATACGATAAATTTTCCATATTAATTTATTAGTTAATACATTAGATATCAATAAGAATGTTGAGGTGAATACTTCATAAAATAAAAGAATATTTTTTTCGGATTGTCACTATTGTTTTTCAAATAAATTGCCGCGAGTTAATTCCTTTATCATATACAAAATAACTTTATTTTTATAAATTTATTAAATCAAGAAAGGTTATAAATTGATGTAATTAATACATAACTATAAATTAGTTAATATTGGAATCAAATAGGTTTAATAAATAAATGCTAGGCAAAAATATTTCGGATTCATAGCCACTAGCACAAAACTTTTAATCATACTTAAAATAAAAACTTATATTAACTTAATTTAATTTTTACCTTCAAAATTCGCAAACAATTTTGTGCTTTTTCTTAACTTTCTTGTATTTGTTACTAATTTTAACTGATTTTAGTGTCCCTCATTTTAAAGAAAGTTACATTATAATAAATAAATCAAGAAAAATTCTCGTCATAATAGGTAAACCAGTAAATCAATCTGGTTTATTGGTTTACTTTATCGGTCACAGTAAATTATCTATTATACAGACAAAATATCATTTTACGATAATATAATCAGTGAAATCATTTCACCAAGTTACCAGTTACCACATTTCTTTCTCTTTAATAGTTTGAAAATAAAATTGATTTAGCTACTCTCTATTTCATTTTTATTTCTTTATAAAAAATAAAATAAAATAAAATAAAATAAACCATTTTCGTTAATAAAATACAATTGCCTATTCGTAAAACATTTTATCTGAATTGATAAAAACACAACTAATACATTTGTAACAAAAGAAATGCAAGATAAAAAAAAAGAAAGAAATAATTGTTTCCGAAATATTAAGTTTTTCTTCGAGGTTATTCAGGCGAAGAAACTTCACCCAAACACATTCTATGAAAAGGACAAAGCTTTGAATTACAAACTTGAGAAGAGAAACGCTGGACACATAAGGAAAAATTGTGTGCGTGAGAGGCACTTTTGGAGGGAGGAGCATGCGATCTGAGACACATTGCATGTACCAACCTGATATATGATGATGATGGCATCGCGAGAAATGCCCGCTGAAAGGATGTGCCACTGGAGATGGATGCCTGCCTCAACTTAAAAAGCCGACAAAATACTTTTACGGAAAGGATTTTCTGAGAGTGAAGCACTAATTCATTGCAAAATCTTTTGCTCATATCGAATGGAAGTTTCGGCCCAAAACTTGAAAAATGAAAGACATTTTAGAAATTATGTTAATTATAATAATGAACTTGTGAATATTTTATACAAAATGGTTTTCAAATTAATTAGAAATATTTATTTTTGTTCATTTAATTAGAATAGAAACCTTGAATATATCTGAATATGTTTTCTAAACAAAAGTCTATATAATTTAATAAAAAGCATTAAAAATTATTGTCACAACATTCTAATATCAGACTATTATTTCTAGTCAAAATAAATAGATTTTTATATAAAATGGGCATTATAAATTACAAAATTATGATTCACAGCCAATATTAATGTGAAACGCTTAAGATTCATAATCTATTTTCTTGTTGGAAAGATATGCATCGATAAAAGCTTTTAGTAATTGCAAAATATATTTTTAAAAGCATGTTTACACTTGCTGAACTTTTATTAGTTAACCAATTTATAAATGACTAGAAATAAAAGAAATTATATACTATAAACACAAAATTATATACGTTTAAGTATGAATCATTTAAAAAGTCATACAGAATAGGTTTAGAAAATTATATTTATATGATTTAACAAAATCATATGAAGATAGTTTGCTAAACATATTGCGTTCTTTTGTAAGCTCCTCTTTTAAAAAAAAGGAAGTTAATATTTATTCATTAACATGACAAATTTGCTTAAATTGTTTAATACAAAAACTATTAAGATGGATAAAAGTATATAAAGTGATTTCTTGGTAAGAACCAGCCAGTCTGGTGAAATATTCAAACGCCTTCATCAAGAGTTTTATGTGTGTGGATCCATTTATGCTTCCAGAACTGATACAGCCATTAAATTATATCCCAAAATGTTTCCTAACTTCTCTTTAAAGTTTTTTTAAAAAATAAGCTGTAATATTCCTTTGTCTTTACTTTTCACTTACTTGTTGTTAATACTTCTCTACCTACTAAAACTTCAACACTGATTTTCTGTATCTACATTTCTGTATTAAATTTACTTATTTTTGCCCTTTTTGAAAATTTTCACATTTCTGACGCGTATTTATGAATACATATATTATTATATAAATGATCAAATATTAAACGTTCTTCAAAAAGTTTATCTTAAATTACAGCCTCAACAGAAGATGTGTCAAAATTATTGCAGTCAAAAACAAAATGCAATTGAATATGCTTATCAATTAATTTGTTGGTTTCATTCATTATTTTTTGTAAACCTAAGTCTATGATCTTTTCACAAAATAGAGTCCCGAAATGAAACTTTCGGTGAATTAACAACAAGCTATAATAAAAACAGCAAATATGCATAATTAGTAATTATTTCGTGATGAAATCTTCTCAAAAGTTAAGAACGATAGCCATATTTTTATTATTTATAATATTTGTTATTGTTGTTTTGATCATGAATGGTTAACAAGCATTAATTATTAATTGCGCATATTGAAGGGTTGTAAATTCTTTTAAGCCATATTATGTCATTTAATAATTAAAATGTAATGTCAACAATCAATTAAATATGATTTGGAAATAATCATTGCTACTTTTAATTATTTCACAGAGTTGATGTCATAAAAAGATATTATATATTTTGTCATAATATTGTTATATTTATAACAATATGAACATAGAACTTAAAAGGTAAATCTAACAATGATATATATATATATATATATGTTTCTAACTTAACATTAAATACCCAAAAAATGTTCCAAAACAGAGAATTCAAAAATGCAATAAAACAAACTGCTGTAATAACCAAAGATAAATAAGTAATAAATTAACACCATTGCGGTGTATAATAATATCCAAAGGAACTTCTTCCAATTAATTTATCTCGCTGTTGAATATTTATGCGACATTGTCTTAATAAAGACTCTTGAAACTTTCGTGTTTGGTTTTGTGCAATAAATTACCATTTAAAATCATGTATGTCATATCAATCTTTAGAAGGAATTCTTCAATTAGTTATAAGCTGTAAAAAATTAGAACATTATTTGCTCTTAATTATAATAATATTTAATTATAATAATAATGAAAAATTTAATTTCTTCATCTGATGGAATTAAAATTAATTTATCTTGCTATTGAAGATTTGTACTTAATTCCCACTTTTAGAAAGGTTTCTTGAAACTTTCATGCAATTTTTTATTTCTTATTTTGCTATGAATTACTATTGGTTTTTTCAACTTTAAATACCATATTAGCCTCATGAGAAACTATATTTTTATGTTGTTGATAGCTGCACAAAAACTTTAATTCATAAGTTGGTATTAAATTTTATTTTAATGCAATGTAAATAAAATAATAGACAACCTTACAGTAAATTTCATAAAAAAAAAACTCTAGATTGATATGCAAATTTACAAGAAAATTGACGTTCAAAATATTATTTGTAAAATAATTTTGCAAAAGTCAAAAAATATAAAATATGAATCAAAGATTCAAAAGCCCTCTCTTAAAACAGTATGGTGACAAAAAAGTGTTTCTCGAAAAATTAGAAAACCTTTCTGAGACTAAATACAATAGTAATTAAGAAATATTCCTTAGTATAAATATTCTTCTTCTAAGTAATTAAGAAGAATATATATATTATGCAATATGAAGGAAAATAACTGTCTCATTACTATTAGATAAATATAACTTATCGCATTTAATACTTATCGAATTTAATAGTTTGTTGGCAAAAAACATACTACTGTGTGTGTGTAAACTCTTAAATATATATATATATATATATATATATATATATATATATATATATATAAACTTTTAATTCATTTATTTATATTTAAAATTTAAATTCTTATCTAATTATTTAATATTTAGTTATGATTAATTATCTTAAAAATAATTATTCATATGGTCAAAAATGTTCAAGAGATTAATTTACGAAACTCAAATGATGAATTTACAAATAAATCATAGTGAAATAAATCATAGAAATTTCATGAGCCATCGATATTGATTATTGTTACAGAAATATATATATTTATTTATTTGTTGTGAATAAAATTTTAATTAAAATAATATTTCTTTATGTTTATAAAAAAATTTGAAAAAATAAGTTTTGAGAATTATTTTAATTGCCACTCAAATGAAGAACTAATCTTTTTGTGAAACTATTAAGAGCTTCACTCGAATCCAAAAGTTTAGGAATCAAACGTATTTCCATGTGCAATAAAAAAATGAAATTTGTTCTACATAATAGTTTTTTTAGTATGCTTTAAAGTATATATCATATATGGGTTTTAAATAACCTACAAAATACAATATTTAAAAATATAAATCACAATTTTCTCAATGGAAAATTTAGATAGTACGATAAATTATTGTCCATAGTCGTGTGTGCCTGAATACGCAATTAAAATTCTGAAATCGGACGCAGATGAAAGACGCTGGTTATAAATTGAGAAATCTTTTACTCGTCCGAGGAATCTTATCTATATAATTCTATTAAAAGCAATTTTTGCAAATAAAATCAAAATCTTAAAAATAATTAATTTCAAGCCAATAAAATTTAGAAGACACTAAAGACAGGTAATTCCCCAAGTGTTGACTTTACCTCCTGTATAGATCGAAGTCGCTTGCATCAAAAATATGATTCCTATCTGAATTGAAAAAAACAGATTGCACATGCGTCCATAAAATAAGGATAATACCGGAATTGCCAATTAAACATGCAGGAACAAAACAGACGTGATTTATTCATAAAATCCATGTATTAAACGAATGAGAAAAAACAAAATAGAGATGGTGCATATGCATAATATAAGGCATAGAACGATGATTATAGGTACTTAGCACTTGCACCCCATATAGCGGAAGAACACATTATCGAGCTAGACTTGGGACAGAGAATTCCACTCAATATGCAATGCTTTATGAAGGTCCAATACAGATGTAAGAAATAGTTGATGGGCTGCCATCATTACCCAAGCATGTCCCATACATTGGATTCAAGTCCGGTGAATATGCTGACAATTCCATGCGGATGATTCCATGAGGGTCACCATTCATGGTACCCCTAGACAAACGGACATGTTCTAGAATGATGTTCCGAAATATTTGATCTGTCATGGTTCCGATTTGAAAATGAAGATTTGTTCTAGAACCCAGTATTATGCTTCCACAAACGAGCGCTACTGTACCTCCAGAACGTTGGCCTTCAATGATGTTGTAAATCATAGTCTCAAATATCTGGTCATAGTTTTCTTTAAAACGGTCGTACCAGTTGCTGACTCGACAGGTACACAGATGTGCTCCGTTTCTTTCTTTTAGTGGTTACTGCCAAATGTCATTCATAATTCAATGCTGTCACTCGGGGGCCACCCGTACTGTAACATCTATTGATATTTCCATCATCTTAAAATCGTTGTCACAGCTTAGTGATGACACTTTGGGCACTTTCAAGTTCTTCTGCTGCTGCCATATGCGTACTCCGGCATTCCAGGCAGTTGATAATTCTACATCGTGAGACTCATCCACAAGAATTTTATGTGTCATACCTATGCTGTTATGGTACCAAGCATGGTACGGATCAGTTGTGTACACACTTTCCTACTTATATTCTTCTCAGCTGCAGGTTCTTATAAACTTTTCTCTTACGCTATCGTCATTCTGGTGTATGCTCGGCATTATAAGGTGCCTTCCTGTAATCTTCATACAATGATTCAACATGTGTGTAAAATTTCTTTTGGTGGCATTTTTCTATTCGCCTTCGATTCCTTTGTGCTTCTGGATTCTCTTTAACTTATGGACATGTGTGAATAATCCAGCCTGGAATAAGAATACATCCGGCTCTAACATAGAATGTAATGAAATCACAAACTTATGTAATATGAAGAAAATGAAGTATGGTAAAGAAATGGAAATTGGAAAGTCCTGATGGCTGAAACTACAATTGGCTTGATTTGTGTAAAGTGTCAAAATCTTTAGCGAGGTAACTGTGGAAACTCATTATTAATTTGAAAACTTTCTCATGGTATTTTAAATTTCAAATAGACAAAGTCATTTGCCAAGAAACATAAGTAATATTATTAATCAACTTTAACCCGCAGATTAGGAGAAATTGTTATAGCAGAAGGGAAAAAGACTACAAGAATATGCCCAGTAATTCACATGCTGTATCACGATATTTGAATACACCATATTTGATAGTATGCCAGATTTTTAAATTTTTCTTTATAAAATAAAGCACATTTTTAATTTTTTCTGGATATCACGATATGAAGAATGCAATTATTGTAACGTATAGTTCTTGGATATTGATAAATGATTCATGATTCTGACAAATTGAGAGAAGTGATGAAATTTACTTCTTTCTGAAAGGCATCACAAAATTACATCTCCTCAGAAATTTGCCTGAAAATGATTCTTATATCTTATATATACTTTTTATTACATTACAGTAATTCAAACGTCGCATCACGGCATACAGTCAAATGTAATTGTGTGGTATGGCTTTACTCCATAATCCTTGTGACTTTGCATCGTTAATTATTATTCTTTGCATCATTGAAGAATTACAGCAATAGAACTAGAACATATTCTATTAATAACTTGTGGTGAAAAATTTATTTCAATATGATGTAACTTTTCAATCCTACAACAGAGCAATTATTTTTCAATCACAATTATATGAAAAACTAGTCATTTCTTCTGATTCTTTTTCTTCATTCCGATTTACAGATTTAATTAATTTTTTTTGGGTGGATTCAGTTTTTACGAAACATTAGAAAAGATTTAAATCAGTTATACATGGTAATTTTGTAAATATACACATTAAATTATGTTCCTTTACTTCAAATATTTACGAATTATGCTATTTTGTTTAAATTGAAACTGGTATGTTATTAGAAACATTTTCTGTTACATATAAACTAATTAATGCTATTAATATTGGTAAGCACTAAGGAAATATAATTCTAATTATTTTTAAAACCTATCTTGTAAGCATTAATGCAGAAGTCAATGATTTATATAATTTAATTCTCTCTCACATAATATTTTAAACCAAAAAGGTTTTGTAAGAGGAAAATTTCTTAAAAGCATATACGAAAAATGTAATAAATAGTAATGATTAAAAAATACAGTCAAATGAAAAATACTTTATGGGCGTGTTTCATTATAAATAGCATGCGATAGTGACAAAAATAATTCGAATTTTTCCTTTTTTTATAATTGCCAATTAGTAATCCTATTCAAATACAAAGTTGATCATTTTGAATGCAATTTAAAAACTTTAATTTGATGCTTAAAAAGCACACTTGGCTTTATGAATAAATTAAACACATATTTTTATTTACATGATAAATTTATGTATGTTGTTTCACATATTTAACACTCATAACTTCATATTTTCATATCGTAAATTAATTTTATTAGTTATAATAACAATGGAAACAAAAATTGACCCTGGTATATATATATATATATACACGACTGTGTGTAAAAGCAATAAGAAATATCTTAATTCTCATAGGTAACTGACAAGAATGTATCTACGCTTGACCAAAACTTTCATTCCACTTGCAAACTGCAGTCAATGCATTAAACTTATCGATTATTGTATTTTAGAGGCAGAATGCGGTTACACAAATCATTTTTTATTGCTAAGACATTTAATCCTAAGCTTCCTGAATTATTAATATAAAATATATTGAAGCATTTTTTTTTCAAAAAAATGCCAAAAAGTTTCATTTTCTTAATTTAGTTCTAAAATAAATTTCAGTAAAAATTTACAGTTAAAAAGAGACAGTTTTAGAGGTATAACTTCTAAACCAATTTAGTTTTTATTGAATTTTTATTTATTTCATGGTTTTGCGGATTTCAGATTTGATATATAAATAACATATCACAAGAAACTTGAGAGTTAATCAAAATAATACATTTAACTTGTTGGTTTATTTTATAGAGAAAATGATTTATATTTATTTTATATGATATATAAAAACCGTTTCATAATTAACTTATATTTGTGAATCATTATTTTTAAATAATTTTATTATTTCTAAGTATTGAAATGTTTATATATTATTTTGAACTACACTAAAGAGAAATATAATTTTCAATATTTGATGAAGAATATAATAATATTTGATTAATATTAATAAATCCTATAATATTTGGTAGAAAAAAAGAATTTACTTCAATTTATTTTAATTTATGAACAAATGAAAATTTTAGAATGCAGAATATATTGAGATGTGGAATATATTTCACCGATATGCCCTATTATTTTAATTAAATTCACTATATATTCAAATTATTAAAATTTGCTGTAAAATTTTAATGAAATTTTAAAAAAGAGCTATGAAAAATACGAAAGAATAAAAATAAGCTTACTAAGATAGTTTGAAAAGTAAATGGACGAGTTTAAGAATGCCTTTGAAAAATCCTAGTAATAAAATCGATCAAACAATTGAATTGATTCATATAATGTCATGATGAAGGAGCTGTTTCAGGACTATAAATTTAACATATTTTAAATAATTTCCTTGAAGGGAAAGCCATTATCCTTCCATGAATCGTTGAAGGTACGATGTCGAATATGTCATAAAGATGTGAGGCCGTATCATCGTCATTCGATAAACTCCTTTATCAACTTTGTGGAAATCCTATTTAGTCTTGATAAATAGGTCATTTGATACATTTTAGATAAGCGCGAGTTTATATTAATTTCTCTGGATAAGAGCTAAAAGCTATAGAAATCCTCTAACTATTGATTCAAACAAATTGATAAGTTTTAGCATAATTTTCTTAAGCTGTAGTTATAATTCAATAACTAGGCTGCGCTTTTCAGCTTATCCATAAAGTTATAAGATCATGTTTATAATCCAGTGAGTACACTGAAACCCTGACCATATTTCAGGATTCATTACAGACCATAGCAAGAATATAACTTAGGATTGCTTATAAGTATGAATATTCATTTCCTTGTATATATACATATAAACATTATACATATGGGTAAACATTACACATAATGTGAATTCTTATTCACAGTTTTGTGAATAAGAATTTTTAGGCTGGTGTTTTTTAAATATAATTCCCTAAATGTTTTATCTAACTATTTTATATCATGAATATTTATTATTTTTTATATATATTTACATACATGTCTTAATTTTACATTTGATAACGTAAACTAATAAGCAATATTAAAGCTGTTTATTCAATTCAATGTTACATGATTTTCTATTATATATTATACTTCATGTTTTATTTTAAAACACGTGTTTTGTTTATTATTATTGATATCCTGGGAATAAACGAAGTGCCACAATTCAATAATACCTTTAAGCTAACAATGAAAATTAATATTCATAATCGTAACGAAAACTCGCCATGATTAAAGTATTACTGATAAAAGTTAAATTATTTATTTCATACTAAAGGTGAATCAGTTGTATTTATATTTTACATTAAAAATAAATAAAACAAAAGAGAGAGAGAGAAAATAATTACTATTGTTTTTATTTTTGCATAAACAATTTTTCCATTTACGTTTACCATATTTTGTCTTTTTATTGCCTAAGTACCTTTAGCGTTTGCCTAAGCAAACTAGTATTGGCCTTTTAAGGCACTAAATCTCTTATTTTATTAAATTATATTAATTATTTTTACATTTTGAAAAACTATTTTAGGAAATTGCAGTATTATTTTAAAAAATGATATGCTAACTTTAAAAATTGTTATATATAACATTAAAAAAGTAGAAATTTACAGTATAACAATTTCAGTATAACAATTTCCTGATTTCAAATGTATAGATATGTATAATTCTTCCATACAATAATAGCTCATACATTGACATTTTCACTGAATGCTTGAATTCGGAAATAAATAATACAAGAAATATAGAAACATTGATCTTAAAAAGATTATTTATTTTGAGAATTGTAAGCATATAAGGAGACCCTGCGAAGTGGTAATTGCACGATAACTGTTCCGATATTTATTTTGACGGTATGGTGACAGCAGTGAAGTATCAAGACTTGTTAGAGTGTCATTTTGGCCCTGAAGCGTTCAATCTCAATATGACATGGATGCAGCTGTGAAACCTATCCTGCATACCTCTGGTTCATGCGGGTTGGGTTTCATCACCGTAGCACTGCTCTCGCTCTCATGTGACATAGAACATTTGCTGAGCTCTTGACTACATTAGATGCAGGGAAATTTGCTGGATAGAGTGGATCTCGTTCAGCTCAGACTGAAATCCGTGTGACTTCTTATGGGGATGCATCAAAGACAAAATCTATAGCATGCTTCTGAATGACTGAAACACCTGAAATTGACCATTAGAAGTGATATTGATGCATTTGATTCCAAAAATCACCAGATTTTGTGACAGATTGTACCTTCCCCGACTATAATGCTATAAAATCTCAGTCTTATAACATTATAGTCGGGATTGGTAGACATTTCGATCTTCAGGTATGATAAATGTCATTTATACCTTTATTCAAAAAAATGTTTCATGTTCTCGCGTGCTGTTTTTTCTCCACAATGGTAGCTTACTTTCTAATATGGTTTTTTTGGACTAGGTTTTCTTGAATCATGCATTTTAGAACTTTTTTGCGTGTTATTCTTTTTTAAGGATGGTTTTAAGTTTCAGATTCAAATTTATTAAATAAGTTAACTAGAGTAAATGTTACATCTTGCTTTTATGATTATTTTCGTTTCAATATATTGATTTACTTGAAATTAGCATTTCTCTTGAATTTTAAATTAATTTAAGAAATCTAGAGTCTACTGAAACAATTTCAAAATGTATATTAACATTCATTTCAAATTCAAATAAGAAATCCTTAAAATTAATGATTACTTATCATAATTATTTAAAAAAAATGTGCAATGCATCTTTAAGAGTAATATACATAACATATATAAGATACAAAACACCCATGAAATTGAAAACAAATTGAATTTTATTTAATATTATTTTCAATGATTATAATAAACTAAGTTGAAAAAAATATTCATAAAGAGGTGATCTCTTTACTAATGTTGAACAGTTTTTACCATCTTACATAAAGTCTCTAAAATTTAAAGTACTTATAAGTAAAACATACAGTAAATTTGTTCTTTTATAAAAAAAAATTAAAGCAAACTAATTTCCATGAGACTCATGAAACAAAAGACTTTGTAGACTATATTATTCTTTTACGAAAGAATGTAGAGCTCTTTAGCAATATTATCGCATCAAGCGTTTTTCACTTTTCCTAAGCAAAACATTTTATTTATTAAAATTCATATTTTAACTTTTGTTTTTTGTATAAGATATGTAAGCTTAAAAAAATCAAAAGAGATGTCCTTACCTAAACTATTTGACAAAAAATACAAAAAAAAACTTGTCTACATTTAAAAAATAATAAAAACCTTCACCAGATAATGACATGTAGTTATTTTACAAAGAAAACTTGTTTTTCTTCGATTTGCATTATAAGAAAATCTTCTTATAAAAAAAATTAATGCCTTCCTCTTTTGTAAATTAACTTTTGAATTACTTTCATTATATGCAAATTTAAACTAGAAGACTAACTCCTAGTTCAAGACTTATTTATGCTCCTTATTTCTGAATCTGAATGGTAATCTATCAATTTAAGGTAAACGTAGAAATTTCCAACTCTTTTGTTGAAACGATTATATTATATTACGATTTCCTTCATGATTTTCATATTTTTAAACTGCCTAACAATGCTTTAATATTTAATTAATGTAAAACCCCATTTTTTATTCAAAAACAGAATATTAGTCGAATATTTTTTAAATTCTTATTATTTTTAATTTACATTGCTTTAAATTTTTTATTTGATGCATCATACACACACAAACATTTTTAAAACAATATTCAACATATTTTATTATCACATTTATTATCCATTTAACAAATCATTTGCACTTATATGCAAATTAGCATTATATGCAAGTTCAAACTTGAAGACTAAGTTCTTGTTCAAGACTTACTTATATTCCTTATTTCTGAATTTGCATAGTAATCTATATCATATATAAATTTTTTAGGGGAACTCTTGTTAAAAAGCCTATATTCGATACAATTTTATTTATAAATTTCCCTTTTCCAAAATAAGCTTACTTGTCGAAAGAATGCTTTGTTAAGATTTAATAAATGCAAGAAAATTTACATTATTCCAAAATACAATATTAATTATTACATTACTTATATCATTTTAATTTTTTAATACATCAAATATTTTAATGCAATATTCTACAATTCTTATAATCATCTTTAAAATCAATTTAATGAATTAAAAAGTTTTATTAAAAATAAGTGACTTGTATAAAAAAGAGTGGAATATTTTGTAAAGTAGGATTGAAACATAAGACAAAGATTACAACTTTAATTGATTTTTAATAATCTTGTTAATCATAAAAGTTATACCGTAAATCACTTCATCAGTACGTTAATGAACAATGAGTTTATTTGCTATACAAGAAATACTTTATCAATAAAACAAATGAATATTTATATATTTGAATTTAAGTTAAATCTGTTTCAACATAATTCTCGTTTAAATTAATGAATAATTTAATCTCACATTTTAAATTATTGTCAGTGAGCTTTCATTTTAATAATGCAAGAAATTTTTATATTCCATTACACATATTCCAATGATTTATCATTGAGGTAAAAAATCTCTCACACAAGTTTCGCAGAGAGAAGAGAAACTCGGTAAATACGATTTTTGCGAAATTTGCTGACAAGCTCTCGGGAAAAGTGCGGTTGCAACGATTTGACAACCCAGACGGAAATAAAGAAGGAAGATAATTTTGATCATCGTTAGATCCTTCCCCTCTGTAAAATTCGCTGATTTTGTGTGTCATTACGACAAGCGACCGAAAAGGGACTGTTGAATTAAAAAGAATAAAAGAATGTTCAGTAATATAGAAGATCCAGCATTCAATGGAAATTTCATTTAATAGATGGTTTCCTACCGCATTGGGATTTTTATTCGCTTCAAAACCAGTTGTTCACAATACGTAAGGCTTTTTCCGCGGCCTGCTAAGGAGATTACAACTTAAAACGGCTTTTTACATATAGGGAAGCGACATTCATTAATATAAACCATTGATTTTAAAAAACTTAAGATTTTCTTACATTTTTAAGAGCACATTAAATTGATAAAAAGCTTGCATTAAAAATTAAAGGAATAAATTGTCCTTATGCATTGTGGTGGCATTATGTAGTTCCTCTTAGAGAGATAGCCGCGTTATAAAGTAACATAGAATTAATTCTAATATATTTTATTTTATTTGGATATTTTATTTTAGGTTTAACAACATGAAAATATTTTAATGCAAAAAGATTTCAAAGTATGTGTAATTATTTTTAATTCAACAATTTTAAACTATATGATATATTATTTTAAGAATAATAAAAAAAATATGATTTTTGTTATGTTATAATTATTAGTTCGAAAATGATCATTGATAAAAATAAAAATTGCTAAATTTTTGATAAATAAATACCGACAGCAAAAAAAAGTTTCAAAAATCTACTCTTATAGAAAAATGCTTAATTATATTTTGAAAAACTTTAATAAGCATTTATTTGCAAATTTAACTGTTACACACTTTTTGCATATTTAACAAAAATTAATATAAATATTTGCTTATGCAATGCATTAAATAAACAGTATTAATTATTTTTTAACGTCTCTTATAAAATGTTTGAGAAAATATTGACTTCCATTACTTTAAAATTGTAATAAAATGCCATTTAAAAATAAATGCATTGCTATTGAAGAAAAACATAAACTGATTAATGTGGTTAGCTAATTTTCTTCCAAATGAATGTTTATTTAATTAATTAGATATCTCTTTTTTATAAATAATTATCTTTTTCATGATCATTTATTATTAAGTTTTAAATTGAAAAATTTGAAACTAAGCATTTAATACTAAGAATGGAAAACAAGCAGAATACATATGTAAAAGCTGATCGAAATTAAATGTAAATATATATGTATTGATTTTAAAATTCGTATAACATGATTCGCCATAAATTAAATTCAGAACATCATTTCATGACAATTTGGTAGTGCTTCAGATTTCAATCAAAACAATTTAATCTGTCGCAGCTTTTTAACCCTTAATTTATCATCCATTATCTGAAAATTCAACGATTCAATATGCATCGGGAGGAAGTGCATAATAGGACGCTACTTAGCGATAGCACAAACTCAATTAGCAGTTTGTCATTTCAAAATTAATAGTCATTTTCCTTCTGAATCACTGATCATTTATTAATGGGAGTGATGATTCACAATCGCATTTGACATAATCTCTTACTGAGCAAGTGGACTCGTGTTCCTATAAAGGAAGACCGATTGGAAAATGCTATCAATCAAGCAATAAAATTGCATTCTTTTTCATTAATAACGACTTTGAAAGTAAAAAAATACTAAATTATGTTATGAAATGTGGAAGCACTTAATCCATTATTATAAATAAAACATATAAAGCACAACATTCAATAATTATTCAGAAGCAGCTTTTAAGTTCTAAACATTAAAGTGTAAAATACATGTTTCTATTTTTTTATTAAAAAAAAAGAGTAATTCAATGCCTAAAAAGGAGCAGAAATAGTAATTAGAATACTTACAGGTTATTAAGAATATCTATTATTGATGATATATTTGTGAACAGAAAATATTTTTTGTATGTTATGATCTATATACTGAATAACTAAACATAATAACTTTCTCATTAGAATATAGGCGAGCAAGCTGCCAAATAAATATTTAGCGCTGTAATTAATTCCTGTGTGCCAATAAATGATCGTGTTAAGCGACAAAAATCAAATAAATCTCAGAAGAATATCTTCATAAATATATTTTGCTTGTACAATTGGTATACCTTGTTTTAACGTTGATTTCATGGATTGTTTAAAGATATAATACAAAATTTGAAAAAGCACATACATAAACTTTCCTTTCATGCTATATTAATGGAATACTTCAGTTCATTTCAGTTTGATAGTAGTTTATCCAAATAACTGATTTTTAAAGGAATCATTTTAGCTCATATTAAACAGAACTGCATTCTGATTTGAAAATGATACTTTATAAGATGAAAAAGTAAACACTCCATTTTTAAATTAATCCTTTGCAATGTCAGTATTGAGTTTGATGAGTAGTAACCATATCTAACAAATTTAGCCATGAAATTAAAAGCATCAATTTTAATGACAATATTATTTATTTTATAATGATTGACAATGTTATGTATTATATAATGATTGACAATGTTATTTACTATACAATACGCAGTTAGTCCTACAGCATAGATAGATATAAATCAAGAAATGAAAAACTTTTCTCAAATCATTATGTTGTTTCACCAATTTCAAAGATAATAATCATTCATACAAGCGTAGCTGTGCACGCAAGTCCAGGACTGTATCTTAATGTCTATGGGTTTGAGATCTTCGCCAATCATCAGGCAACACGTCAGATGACGAGGTTTCCTCCTTTAATCTGTGACATCTTCTCTCCACATTCACACCTCACTAGTGGAAGAGTTTTGGAAGACACAGATTAAGGTAGATACGCTCCAAACCTAAAGAACTTCAACAACCTAGTGAGGGAGAATGTGGTCACCTTACCAATCACTCAATGCGATAAGTGATGTTTCACTTTGCTGAACTTTACGGGAAATGACATGAAGCTGCGGAGCCGCTAGGATTCTAATAGTCATGCAATCGAAACTCAGGATTTATCTAAGATTTTATTCTTCTATTTGAATAGTTTATTTGTAAATAGGACTCGTCATGCTATATAATGCGTCTGTTCAGTTATCGTTCTTTTTGCTTTCTCTCGTCGTTCGCAATATTCAGCCCTTTCCTATAACGTGAAAGGAAATGCAAATTTCACTTGTGAGAAATTTTGATTTACGGTCATCGCAATTTTGGTTGTCTTGGAAACAGCCTTTTTTACATGAAAGATGCTTTATCTGTTAAGACATATAAGGTTCAATAATATATTTTATAGTAGACAGTCTATTCAGCCGAACCTTCACCATAAATTTTTTAAACATTTCATGAAGCCAGTTGTTTTGTCTACGACTACATTAGCGTATAAGTTTATAACTATACACGCCATCAATCACCCCAATTTTAAATTGTGTTAGTGTTGAAATCAAATTGCTTTTATAAATAAATTTTAAAATATATCCCAAGAATAATAATACTACTTCACTGCAGAATCAATGCATGAATATAAATGCAATGATAATAATTATTTAAGGAAATAAAAATGCTCTGTACAAAAAGATAAAATATACAAAGTATGCACTTTCTTTCCCTTCACGTGACAAAAAATGTGTTCCTTCTAAAATACATTATTTATTTAACAATCTCAAGTGATCAGAATTTTTACTTACTAGAAATAAAATATTTAAACAAATATTTTACATATATCTATAAAAATTATATATATATCTTTAAAAATTACTATTATTTGAAAGTAATTTGTGAATTTTTGTACTTCGATTGACATATGTTTATATAATTTCAGTACATTTACATAATATTTAAAAATTACACCTTTTTCTATTGATTGAGTTCCTTACAACCGTCAAGTATTGATGTGGATCCGTGATGATACGGATTTTTTTCTTTTGATGGAGCAACCGTAACCCTGAAAGTAAGGATCACTGAGAAGTATAGAAAACGTTTAGCTGACTAGAGGTACATTTTATGATACAAGATTTGTGACCCGCAAAAGATAAAATTTTCTAAGGTGATAATGCAACTATCTGTGCAGCGGGACTGTTCAGTTATGGTTAGATGACCACGAGGTTGAAGTTAAACATCTACTTTGACCCGCACAGTGAGCCAACCTCAATATAATTAAGCTATCATAGTATATTTGAATACGTTCAGGATGGAATCGATATTCTAAGCCGGTATATCTCTTCTAAAAGTTTCACAATATCAATGAAATATGATGCAATATTGTTTTCTAAGCACTATTTGGCACTTTGTGAATTGATTCCTAGACGAATCTAAATTGTATTATACGCAGAGGCCGTCCTAATCCATACTAACAAGGCTTTCTCTATAAACAGTGTGATTCCATTATTTTCATAAGTTGCATTATCA
Source organism: Latrodectus geometricus (assembly GCA_026290005.1). Taxonomy (NCBI): domain Eukaryota; kingdom Metazoa; phylum Arthropoda; class Arachnida; order Araneae; family Theridiidae; genus Latrodectus; species Latrodectus geometricus. The sequence continues at coordinate 111,333 of JAPDSC010015907.1, read as the reverse complement.
CCTTAGAAAATTTTATCTTTTGCGAGTTACAAATATTTATATATATATATATATATATATAATACATATACATATTTGTAAACGCTCATTCTTTCTCTGTATATTTAGTCCTACTCTTTTATATTTAAAAAAAATACAAAAGATAAAATCCATAAATTTACCATATACCTTTCTTTATTGAAAACTTAAAAAATATATTTACAAAAAAATTTTAAAAAATTACAAAAAAGTATTATAAGCTTATATTTTTTCCTTATCAAAAATTTAAGAGTCAAGTCTTTCATCTGAAGATGTTATTATCGATAGATTCTAGGCTGTAAGATGACTGAGCTGTGATTTATTTTCAATGCGAACACTTGAAAATTACTTATACCAAGGATGTGATCTTTAAATCTGTACCAAAATTCTATGAAACTGAATAAACCGGGAGCAGTTACCCAGATGAATGAAGAACTTCGGAACTATTTACTCAAAAAATATTAACACAAAAATGCCTCTTAAAAATTGCTTTCTATAAATCAATAATATACTATAATTTTTAGTTACATTACATTCTATTACACATTTTTAATAATAATAACATGTTATTTAGAAATTCTATTGGAAAAAAATAATACTATATCAAAAAAATTGGCTCCTTGTGATCACTTATTAATATGTAATGATTTATAAATAACTTGTATGATAAAATACTTTTCCATTTTAACAGATTTCCATCAGTATGCTGAGGTTTCACTTCCAGATAGATGTTTTATTTGAGCTTATGTAAACTATATATAAATATACCTCTCAAAAAATAAATTGTAAGAAACAATCGTGAGAATGGAAAATAAAATTTAAAAAACACCTTTTACACAGTAAACCATTTAACACCGCTTATTGGGCATCCTAACAACCGGAAACCGTTGTAAGTCCTACAGAGCATCAAAACGCTTAAAATACACAAAAGTAACTTCAGTGGAGGATCATGAGTTAAAAGAACATACTTAACGATGTTGCATTCTGCGATGAATTCGCACTGCATATTGAAGTCTTATTTTGCAAAATGAAAAGTCTGTTTTGATTTCCTAGTGTATACAATAAACGTTGTAACTGGACAGATTTAAGTTTAAGAGATTGTTAAAAGATAGTAGGCCGTATGTCGAAAGGGGGTAAATCCAGAAAATTCCCAAACATCTACACTGACAAAAATACATGATAACATGTATTTTTGTAAAAATACATGATAAGAAAAATACATGATAACAGGTACAACACAACCTAACAAATGAAGGCTTCTGTAAAGCTTTTAAACATCTGAAAGGAATTGTGAAAGGCAGGGGGCTGTATTCACGACTCGCAAGCGAGAAGATCTGGAAAACTTCCATATACCGTTACCGATAGATGAACCTGCAGAAAACAGAATTGCATTATCGATATCACATTATCCCTCAATAGATGAAATATTTTTTTTAAATAGAATTTTATTATTTTCATATAAAATATACAGCAATGGTTCCAAATAAAAAAATTGTATTTTAAGTGAATTAAATATATCCCCCTCTTTTCTATGTTAAATGACTCCGAAAAATGAATGAATTTTTCAAAATAACATTTTAAACTCGAAATGCAAGTATATTTTTATTTTTAATTTTAGTTTCATTCCAAGGTAAAAAAATGTGATAAATAGTAAGAAAATAACTTGCAAAACTGCAGTAATTACAAAATTTATGCAAAAAACATTTTAATTTACACAAAAGATATTCATTCCTTATGAATTCTAGAATAACTATTATATTGTTCCATCATTGTAGCACCTTTTGTATTGCCATGCACATTTCTCTTTAGAATATTATATTGCTTCGAATCTTATAGCTTGTAAGAATTGATTCTTTTCATGTTTAAATGTAATCTTGAATTATTTTAGAATATTTTCTGAGTTTCGAGAAGAAATCATTGTATGATTCACAAAAGAATAAAATGCATAAATTATCTCGAAAAAATTAATAATTCATAGTTAAAAAGAAACATTAATCTCCTTCTAATAGAAATAAAGAGATCATTTTTTTATCAAAATGAATTTTTTTAAATCTTTTTGGGTTAAACAATAAGACGAGTTGTAACTTTAATATTGTATTTTTTTATTTTGTTTTTAACTTGGACCTTTTAGTCTTGGAATCCGCTCTAAGCAGTGTCAACTTAAATTCTTTGCATAATAGTGGGTAAAAAAAGAAATTCTCTGCCAAATCGAAGAATAATAATTCTATTTTACACTGATAATTTTTAATTGTCATTGCATTTTATACTTGTAATAATATTAAATAGGCATTAAAAAATTCATATTTTTATAAAAATAATTAATTGATTAATTGAAAATTTTTATAAAAATAATTTGAAATATCAATACCATTTTTATAAAAATAATATTGATCGTTATTAAAATGATAATTATTTTTAAAATATTAATTAAACTATAATTTTATTTTAAAAATGAAATAAAAAAATAATATTGATCGTCCAAACTGTTGCTTCAGCAGGAATTTATCAAATTCAAAATAAATTAGGTTCAAGACTTTGAAGCTTTAATTAATTTAGTAAAATTCTTTAAATTTAACTTACTACTTCTATTAATTTTTGAGTAAATTATCAATATTCATATATTCTATACTATGTGGCTAAATTGAAAATGTATTAATGCTTATATTCCTAAAAACATAATTAATTATTCTTTAGACCACAAGCATATTTTAATTTTAAATAATAAATTTTTCACATAGGAAATACATTATAATCACATTTTCATTAATATTTTAGTGATATTTTTTTAGTATTTTTACTTCTGGCAGATGTAAAATGCTTTAAAATGCCACTTACTTGATTTCCTTCCTGAATGCACTTCTCTATGACTTGTGGGCTTATTTACACAATTACAAGAGAGGAAACCTGGGAAATCTCCAAACTCTACTGACTAAGAAGGTATATGGCTAGGTTTGAACTCAAGACCTTTCACTCTGAAGAGCAGTATCTTACGGCTTGGTCATGGTGAGCTTAAATATCTTCTTAGTTTCAAATATCTTTTAATATATTGCTCACAATTCAAACTTTAATATTTTACAAATTTAAAAAAATCATTATGCCCAATAGTAAAATGCATAAATTCATTCATATGAAGCATTTTTACACTGAAATATAAAATTGAGATTTTTAATAGAGTTAATTTGTTGCAAGTTTATTTATAAAAGATAAAATATCTGCTGAAATAGTTTCAATATATTCAAATTGATCACAACACATTAGTAATGAATTACTGAAAAGAATGTGCCAGTTAAATAATTCAGAGAGTTAAGGAATTGAAAAACTAATTAATTTCTTATCCAAATTAATTAGTGATACAGCGTTAAAATTTATTAACTTCACTTTCGACTTCCAGAGATTTCGAAACGTAAAATTTAAAATCTCACATACCGTAATTTATCTAATTAATCATATAGTTGATTAAATTAATAACTTTTGTCTAAATTAGGAATATTCACATTCATCATGAAACATTTCCACATCGTACAATGTGTTTCAAATATGAAATGAAAGGAATAATAATGAATTCTAAATCTATTATTCATAAACTGAAATACATTATCCAATCATACAAGAACCACATGCTCCCATTTTTGATAAAATGTCATCAAATTTAATTATTGCATTTTTCAGTGGTGTTTCAAAATACGGAAATTTTAATAATGTAATAAATTTTCTTTATTGGTGCTTATATCATTAAAGGAAATTTTTAATGATATAATCATCATTAAAAAAACTAATATACCATTTATATGTTTGAGCTGCTTACATAAATTATCAAATACGTCAATGTTATATAAGTAATATTCAACTTTAGTAAGTTATGGTTATTAAATGAAACACTATGGTATACTTTCTGTTTTTAATTAGTAATGTATATTTCCTGCAGTATGGCTGCATTAATAACATATTCCAGGAATGATAAGAAAGAAATATCTCAGTTGTGGTGTGCGTGTGTGATTCAATATTCATAATATAATATTTTATACACCAAATAAAATCTTATAAGTTTTTTTTATTTATTCAGAATGAGTGCATATTAATAAGCCTAAAATGCATTAAGTCCATTTAAAATTTTCACATTTTGGGGCAGTAATCTAAAGAGAAATCCCATTGAATTAAAGCAAATTTTAATTCATTTTTTAATCATTTAATTTTCCTTAAATGTATTTCAGTGATAAATAAATATGTACTACTTGTATAGAAAAAAAATGTAATATTAATAAATTAAAAATAAACTCAACTGTGAGCTTTTCATGCAGAACAAAATATTAAAAATAAGATAATGTATTTAACACTAAAAATGTTTAATTTATCTGAGAAAATCCATTTATATAAGAGGATTTAATATAATCTATATTCGATGCAAATCAAAAAATTCCTTTCTGTCGTTTGTAGAATCCTCTCAGGAAAAGTACCCTATGTTTCCTTCGGTATGTTTCCCAGATGCAACGATATAAGATTGAAATGAATCTATACAAAAAGAAAATGCTAGTACCTATCCTCCGACCCCCGAGATTCTATTCTGTGTTGCGCAATAAACACTGGTGACTTTTCCACTTCTTTCGCAAATAATTGACTCACGAATGATCTTTACGATGCGCATTTCAGCAATTCTCTTTGAGAACGCTTCGGTTAACCTCGTTGGAAACTATTGGCTTCTTCAATGCAAGAAGACATTCAATATATCATCACAATTGAAAGAAATGTTTCTTTTCTGCTTTATGTTTTCGAAGTCTTCAAATTCCTCTGTAATCATCGACAAAAAAGAAAATCTTTATTTGGATTTTCCATGATATTTTTGGATTAGTGTATATAGAGTGTAGCCAGCATAAAGGAGTGCTTTTACGATGTTAATTGAAATGTAGTTTATTGTTTTTGTCTTCTTAATAAATGACGGAAAATTTATTTTATAACACAAGCTTCCTGCATTCTATTAAGTTATTAAATAAATTTAAAAAATTAAGTAAATTCTTCTTTTATATTACACTTATATTCCCTATTTAATAAAATTATTGTTTTGGTTTCAAAACTAAAGATATATGCATAATATTTTGATTTTTTTTAATCACCTTAGTTATCAGTTGAATGTCACTGAACTTCATTTTTGTATTCATGATGTTGGACTAAATATTCTTCCCTCCTAAAAACTTTGTATTTCTATCAAAATAAAAGTGCATTTTTGAATATGAATATTCTAGAATAATGTAAGGCAGAATACTCAATAAAATTCCAATTTTTTACGCTTTTCCTTATACAATTTCTTAATTGAAATGAAACATAAAAAGAATAAATATATACCCACTTATATTTACTGTTAATATGTGCTTAAATATGAAAAGAAAATTATATTCTTATAGTAATCAGTTAAGTTTGATCACAGTGAACTAACAGTAACTTTTGAAAATTATCAATGTTATTTCATAAGCGTTGTTTATATATATATATATATATATATATATATATATATATATATATATATCCTAAAATTAAATATAAAATTACTCACTACGAGCATTCATAAAATTTAAAATTGATATCCATAATATTCAATTTCAAGCAATTACTTTGTAATTATGTTATGTATAATTGTAATAGTTAAAAAACAACAATAGTAACATATCTAGACATTTGTTTTGTCTTTCTCAGCTATACGATTTTAATATAATATTAAAATTGTACAAATGGTACTCACAGATTGAGTTTAATTTATTTAAAGAAACAGCATTTTGTCCAAATGGCTGTGTGAGCTTAAATTGATGCACTTTATATGAAATACATTGCTCGGCAAAATATCAAGTAAATGTTTCTATATTTTTATTTTTGAAGTAACAGTCACTAGTTTTTCTTAAATGTAAGCCAAATTAAAACCATGGGTAGTTTGTGTAATTTCTAAGAATTACTTTTCCAGCATTAATAGTTAATTTTAAGATAATAAGAGAATTTATATTGAATAAGTACTTGGTAGAATGATTCTTTCAAAATAACAGCATATTTTCATTTTTGTTTATTGTTATCAAAATTTTATATTAATACATTTTATATCACAATTATATATTTCAACCAAATTAAAATTTTCATTTTCTTAAAATACTTTATTTATAATAAGTTTCAATAGAACTATCAAAAGTTATACAAAAAAAGTATCAAAACCTATGTTATTTTTCTTTAAAAATTATAAGATTTAAAATAAAATTTTAATTTTTCTTTCAAACCTTGAATAACATTTATCAGTTTTTATAAACATGTACCTTAAACATAAAATTCCCACAAAAATGGAATTAAAGTGTACAGTCGAGGAATAATTTGTCGAGAGGGAACCGCTGATTTATAAAACAAACATTTCAATAGATTATCAACGCCCAGAAGTGTTGAGTTCAATACTTGGACGGCAGCCAAAATCTTCACAATTTGTACTTCGCTGATTAATGTGGAAGAGAAAATTTCGAGTAATTTTATGATCGCTTACGCGCTTGAGGTTCCGCATGAATGTTTAAATGCCTTCCCTTGCGATAAAAGTAGAAAATAATGCTTAAAAATTTTTGTGATAATTTTTAATTCAGTATAAATGACTTAGCGTTATGAAATATACTTATCTTCTTAAATAATGATTAACAAATTGCTTGGTGTCCCTTCAACATTTCATAGAACAACCAGGCTAATTTTATTGCGCCAAACTAAACCTCACTATTTTCATAAAATTAGAAAGGTGATATGAATAAACTTATTCTTGAGAAAAGAATTCAAGTAATTTTTTTCTCACATTTTGTCAATTAATAAATAATATAACTGTAAAAATGAGTAGTAATAAATAATTGAATAGATATAAATATGAAATATAACTGTAAAAAATACTCATTACAATGGTAATTAACTTAAAAAAACATAGGTTATGATGTAAAAATTCGAATTGTTATTCGATTAACCTAACATGTATGGTAATTAATTAAGTACTCACAGCAAAAGCCGTCAACTTGTTTCGTTTTTAATTATATCAAGGAAATCACACAGGTATTATATATTATCACAAATTGCATGCATTAAATATGTGTTATACAAAACATATAACACATTCTCACAGTACTAATAATTTATACCAGGTAAACATAAAAGTTTATTCTACTTCATTAGTGCTAGAACCTAAATCCCATTATATTTAAAACTTGTTGAACAAAAGATATTTTAACTAAATTATATAAATGAAGTTAAAAATTCCGAATTATTTTATGCTACACTTAAAATGAAAAGAAATCACTTCAGACACTGATGTTTGTAAAATTTAGTAATTAGCTCGTAGAATTTAAAAAATATATAACTTAAAATAAGCACCTTTAAAGTTTTCAAATAAACGAGAAAGAAAGAATTTAAAAAGCAGAAACAATGTCATAAGCTCTTGAATAATTCAAAAAAAAAAACTTTCAAAATTCAGTCCTCTGAGATTTTTGTTCAAACCAATGTATTTAAATCCCATTTTAAAAGAAGTTATAAACGTCTCTGTAATACCACTGAGACTTTAAAGTCAGTACATTCGTATTAAATGTAATCAAGCGTAATCTTATCAGTTAAATAAAATCTCAGAAAGCATATATTGTTTGCTAATTTGACAAAAATGATTAGCAAAACATTTGTGTGTTGTCTGCTTTCATAATTATAAGAATGTGTCAGACTTAAAATTAAGATTCTAATTTAAATAAATAATCTTTTACTTAATTTTAGACTGGCTTAAATATTATTTTAATGCGTTTCATTTCCATTTTCTTAACCCATTTTCTAAACAACATTTAAAATTTGTTACATTAATTGTGCTTGTACGAATTTTTTTCTATTTATTTAGTGAAAAAATTTATATGTTAATTTGTAAAATATCTTACTGTTTATTATGCAGTCAATAGTGTTATGACAATATACATGCACCATATATCCTCCTAATTAACAGTTGATTTTTGATCATCTGTAGCATTTGATTTTTATTCTGATGGCAGGGAAAAAGTTTTAGATCATTTTTAAATATATTTGTTTAACAAAATATATCATTAAACGTTTCATTCATTTTTCATTCTTGCAGAAACTGAAAAATTTCATAATTTATTAAGAAAATAATAACGTCCTAAACAAGAAAGGATTTATGTCATATAATTTTATGAATATAGTTTTAGTTACTGACATTATTTTGCCAATAAAAAGAAATAATAAATAATTCACAAGTTACAACTTGCTTTTGAATGCATTTTTCCTTACATTATTTAAAAAATTCTTTTTACAGTTAGTTATGTTTCCTTCTGTAAGAAATTTATATTTTATATTAGATATTTTAATAAAATGTTTCTTATGTTAATTAATATTTAGTATGCTAAATAAGATATAGCAACTATTAGCTTCAATATTTACACTGATTAACACCATTTTATTTATTAATTTTCCAACAGAAAATAACTGAAATGAAGAATAGTTGTGGCATTTCAAGATATATAAAACTCTTTTGACTTTTTAATACTTCATTTTTTTCAAATTCCTTTTATACTTTTTGACAAATTAGATTCGTTACAATAATTTGGAAATAATATAACATTTTTACCAATTGTTTTAAAATTCCTCGTTTACTAATGTTTCTCCTAACTACTAAATTATCTCTAAAAGTTTTAGTTTCACCTCATCGTATCAAATAATTTAAGTTTTTGTATAATTGTAAAATTTTACAATTGTTACATTTTTATAATTATATTTATAACATTTTATTTTCTTATTGTTATTAGCACATAATATATTAACCTTTAAAATATATAAGCCATTTATTTTGAAACAGGCCTAACTCCATTGATCTTCAAAGTGAAATATTTAAGGATTTGCGTTTCAATGAATTTAAAAATATACGTATATGATACTAAAGAGTCATATTATTTAAGTGTATCTAAGGGTGTTACTTTAAATTTTTTTTAATTTTTTAATAAATTACAAGAAGTTGTACATGTAACCACTATAACCGGGAAAAATTGAAAAATGAAGTTAGGCCACTTTCAAAATAAATGGCTCATATAATGTGTAAAAATATAACCCTCAAGTTATATTTAAAAACGAATTTTACTCCCATAAATGCATTAAATATATTTAAAAATTTGATATTTAATAATAATATAAATAATTTCTCTTTCTAGTCATGTGTTATTCATTTAAAAATTACAGTTTAAAGTCTTATATATTGAATGACTCATTTGAAAAATTAGGAGCAAGATTCTACTGATATTGCCTTAATCACATATAATAGGTCCAGAACGTAAAGGCTGAAATAATCTAGACAACATTATAAAATAAAATCTCTAAGAGCATAATTACGTTGAAAAATAAGTTATTTAATTTATTAAAAACATAACATGATTATCCCACGCCTCATTTAATGTAATTAGTAATTAAAATACAAATAATTAAACTGAACTTATTAAAATAATATAGGATGTTAATAAATTGTAAGAAAATTTAACAAATTATTAAAAGAAAAAATGCATGGAGAGATGGGAGAAACACATGATTAGTTATAGACAAGTAATTTCAGTCCCCAAACTCAATATCTAGTGTTTCTAAACGACAAGTAATTTATTTTTAATTTGACATTCTTCTACACTCAGAAAATATTAACAAATATAGATACTGATGAATTCTAAAACAACTGCTATAGATAAAATTTTTTCCATTGGAGTTTTGAATATCTCAATAAATGTATTTTCTCATACAACAAAATTAATAATAGGATTTCAGCAGTTCACGTGTAACATTTTCCAAATATATAATCTAATTCTCCATATTCTTTGCATTTTTTTGTACAAAATATAAACTTATATTTTGTATAAAAAATGCAGAGATCAAATACTGTCAACACACATAATTGAAACTGTTTACGCGTTAGTTAGCATAATAAATAATTACATACTTTTTCTAACTTCTTTGAAATAAAAAATCTTGACAGTTTTTGCCATCAATTATATATAAAATTTATTAAAAGTTTGTGTACTCTGAGCTTTTCATGGGAATTATAGTTTTGCTAGAAATAAAATTTGTCTCTTGATTAATTGATTCAATCATAATTTATAAAAAAAACAAGAACAAAAAGGTATTTAATGAGTTAATTAAACAACCTCTACGAACTATTATGGACATAATTATTCTTTTCCAAAAATAAAAAAAAAATTATAAGTGAAAGCATAATAATTGATTTTTTCTGAGTCATTTTCTTAATCAAGTTTAATTTCCTTTTCCAATACATTAAATTCACTACATTGATTACAAGTTAAAATGCATTTTAGTTTGCTTGTGCAAAATTTTAACTTAGATCCCCAATTTGAAGTGGAATTCGAATCACTATAAATAGTTACATCCAAGGTGGGACTCGAATCCATGAATTGTTGAAAATTCTAACCTTTCTCCTACTATCTGAGATGTAACATCGTGTAACTTACTCGAATAAACTTGTTAAGATCAAAACATATAATACGCATTTATGTCAATTTTTTTTTTCAATTTTAAAATCAGAGTTGCCTTTTTTAAAACATTTTTGTCACATAATTTTTAAGTAATATTCTTTCATTCTTTTGTATATCATTTTAAATAAAGAAAAATACTTTATAAGAGAAAAGACTCAAAGCATTTCACGGAATTTTCAAACCCCAATTTAAATCTAATAAACAACAATTTTAATGATTTCAAATAACTTTATGAGAAACATAAATTGTGAGTAACATAGAAATCGAAAGCGATGATAAAGTGCTGCCCAAAACCCTCGTAATGTGTCCCGTGGAACGTAACCAAGTGTTCCACGAAAAAAATGAATTTAATAAAAATAGAGAAATTCGTGTTCTCCCCTCCCTTGAGTTTAATGGCAGTTCTGGCTGAAAAATTCGTCGAAAGGATGTCTGACATCAACCTGCTCTTTCATTTTTATCGGAAAAATAATATAAACGTTAGAGAAAGGACATTTAAAATTTTTCTATACTTCATATGGAAATGATTCACTTCGCTGTCACGGATGGAAGAAAATACACAAATTTAAAATAAAGCTCATTAACGATTCACGGTATACTTGATGTTCAGACAAAAGTTCAAAATCCGGGTTCCATTTCCTTAATGATCTGTGCCAGTAATCACCATTTTACTGTTATTACAGGGACTGTGCGAGCGATACTAATATAATATCCTATGCGTAATTAAATCCAATATGTTAATGAGAATTGAAAGGCGTAAGTCTAGCAATCGATTCCAAAGCGCTCATTCAATTCACGAGTATTGTTCATTAAACACGTTTTACATGCAGTTATTATCACTATTTCATGTATCACCAATGGTATAGTAAATGTAAAATTAAATAAACAAGAAAAAATGATTTTAAATTTATCATTTTCAATTCATTTGTTTTGGGATTTTCTGATTCTTTTTAAACAGGTTGTGTTTGATTCATATATGAAACGTTAACTCAAATGAATGTTTTTAATTAGTATTACAAATGAATATAAATAACTTTATTTTATGCGAAAATATTTCACTTTCAATGAAAACTGGAAAACACTATTTAATTTAAAAGTTTTGATTAATTAGTTTTAAATTGTTTGCTCTGTTCTCTCGTAATTTTTTTTTAGTTCTTATTGTCTTTCAAGGTGTAATATATATCACAGATAAAGTCTCATGATCTCATGATCCAAAAAAGTTAAGGTTTCCAGATTCATAACTTATTTTTTGTAACTAACTGTATTTAAATAAAACTAAAAAGACATCAAAAATTTTATTTTTAAAATTTATATTTATATATATATATACATACATATTATATTATATATAT
>JAPDSC010015907.1:44187-74275 GCA_026290005.1 Latrodectus geometricus | reverse complement strand
TATATATATATATATATATATATATATATATATATATATATATATATTTAGAGATTCTTGATTGATATTATTTTTGTGAAAGGTTCTTTTATTTATCTCAAGAGGAAAATCCTAGTTTAGTACTTTGATTTGTTTCAGTTCAAGTGCTATAAATTTGGAAATGTGGTTTGTTAACTCTAAATATTTTTAAATAATTTTGCATAAAATTGTTGCTTTTGCCCCAAGCCTCATGATTGTTACGTCATCAGCGAAGAAATAAATTACATTTTAAGTTACTCTGATATCAAACAAAAGAACCTATTTTAATACTTATTAGAAAGTCAAACCTTACTCTTCGTAATGCTTGCTTCAATATCATAATAATGAAATTTACTATTTTTAAATCAGCAGGAAAACTTTAAGTAATTATAGCTGCAATTAAAATAACGTTAATTTTTTAGTTTTATTATGTTAAGATATGATTTAAGATTTTATTATTTTATTTTAAGATATAAGATTTATTTCTTTTATAAATATAAGAATACTATTAAAAATTTTTAATATTAATAAATATACCTACTACAGACAGCCTGCTTTTGATCTGTATTAAAATATACAATAGTTTTCGTATGATTTAGTTTTGTTAATATATGACATTAATCTTAGAAGCTGGTGTGTAGATGACAGATTTTTCTCAATACGTTGACTTCTTTCTTTCTAATATATCATTGAAATCCTCTTAAAATAATTTTATATCAGTTTAGCTAACATGAAATTAAAGAAATGAATTAGTTACTGAGCAAATATGTTTGGTATCCTAACTAAATTTTAGAATTGTTGTAATAAGAACAATTCTAAAATATAGTAATAAGTATAATTTGTGCCTGTATGTATATATGTGTGTCGTTTAGGGAAAATATTTATACTCATAAGATATATGTATGTCGTATAAGGAAAGGAAAAGGAGTTTCATATACGAAACATTCGAAAAATATTTTTATATTCCTCGTGAATTAATGAAATTAAAACTTAATGACTGAAATAGAAAAGATATTTTATGTGTTTGCCAATTTTAGCTTTATTACTTATATTTTTGTAAAATTAAAAATATTTTTATATTTTTTTTTGAAAAAATTGTTTTTTAATTAAAATTTAGTTTTAAATTTAATTTATCCTAGGTATATCTGGCATAAAATAGCGAAAATAATCGAAGGTTTTTATAAAAAGAAACTCAACTGTTCTAATACATCTAAAAGTTTTCCAAAACCTTCAGCATGATGAATATAACTAACTTTCTCTGTTGCTAGCTATACTATTTTTAATTGCTAACTCGCCTTTTAAGCTAACATTTCAGAAGAAAGTTAAATGCTTACAAATATTTCTACTGACGAATGTTCATTAATTTTAGTTTTGCTCTCACCACCTACTCTTTCTAGTGGTTAGCCTGCCTGACTGCGGATAGGGAGGTCTGGGTTCGAATCCCGGTTTTGGCATGAATGTACTTTCTCTCTCTCTCTCTCTATCCTGTCTTTGGCCTTTCCTTGTATGAATGGAGTATGAATGGTTGCCTACCCTATAAACGGGTACCTATGGCATGTGTGCTCAGAGGTCAAGTTAGTCTTCTGCCCTTGTGGTTCCTCTCCAAAAAAGAAGCTGCATACTACCCTATGCCAGATCTTCTGGACCTGGTGTGGGTTTTCCTGCACCAGGGGGATAAGCAACAACAACAATTTTGCTCTCTTATCCTTTTCATCTATTTCTTTAATCTAAGTAAAAGTAATTTACAATGAAATGAAAATATTCGATTCGTAAATATAAGAGCAACATCAGTTTAATTTTTCATTGATATTTCACCTATATCAACCGAATTTTTTCTTTAATCTCCCATTTATAAATATTTTATAGCTTTTGACCTTTTTAAAACCAGAAGACAATTGGATTATTCAAAAATACTGAAATTTCTTCACTTTCAAAATACTTCAATTATATATATATGCATGGCTAATACAACAACAGAAAAAATGTAACAATTTGAATGTTATATTCTGATTTTGAATTTCCAGATTTAAACTTTTAGAGACTATCTTAGGAAAAATCAGTTCTTCATTCAAGGATATTTAAAAATGGCTTAATTTTTATATTTAGATAGAATGAGCGAGAGAATCGGAAAACACTTCTCGCTGCTTTGAAGGAGTTTTAATCGAAGAGTGACCGAAATCACGCATCCATTTAAAATGAATGTACTCATTCAAGGTTCTCAACTTCGGAATAATTTCCATATGCTGTCCTTTTGATTAAAAATATGCTAATCTGGAACGGTATTCGGGAGATTCTTTCCAACAATACCCTTTAGAAAAGATTTATTTTTGTATTTATTTCAAGATTAACAAATTCCTTTAAAATGCATTTTGACTAATGAGAAATGTATTCTAGTAAGGTAAAATTACCGGAAGAAAATTTGTTTCTCAAGATTTTATATCGAAAAAGTCTCATGAAGTTTTTTATGAGGGTGAAAGAAAATATTACTTTCTGTTATTTTATAAAAGCAAATTAATGTTAAATATAAAAGGAAATAAAACTTTTAACAGCATTTTCTTACATTTTTCTTATCATTGTTTTGCATATAAGTTTACGTTTCATGCTAATTTTGAAATTTCAATGATTAAAGATCCATTTTCTAAACAATTAATAAATAAAAATTGTTATATTTAATTAATTTACAGCATATTATTCGAAAATAAATTTTTTATTTGTGTATATAATAATTGAAACAAGTTGTTATTCATATCAAACTTCATAATAATGAGTTATTAAACTATTTATCTTATTTCATTTTAATACTTATTAAACATACCGATAAGAATAAGTCGCAAATATATTAAATATATTACAAATAATTTTAATTTGTAAGGAAATGACACCCATTCGAATATTTTCCTACCCTTTAGGCAATCTTATTTTATTCAATGAATCTATAACACCGAAATTAATTTTGAAGAGAAATTAATCAGTTAAGAACAAATTCCCTTTAAATTAGGTTTTTAGATTAGGTTCAAATTAGGTTCAACTCAGTGTATTATTTTGACCAAGATCAATCATGATTTGTTTCAAATATTTCGCTCCCAAAATTTTTAGCTAACTGAATAATGTATTATTTTATTCAATTAAACTATTTTGAAGAGTAAAATCACTTGAGTATTAAAATTTCTCCTTTTATTATGTTACTAATTAATTTTAAAATATTAAATTTCAATGTATGTTTAGTAATACTCATCTTTAAAAATATTATAATAAGCTCTCTTTATTTATTAATAAAATTATATCTGCAGACATTATTTGATATTACACGAATTTAACTGTTCTTTTAAAGAAATTTGTGTCAGTTAAACTGTTAAAAGAAAAATGAGCGATTAATAATCTAAAGTTAAAAATATAAAAAATCAAGTGGTGTTAAATATATTTTAAAAGTAATTTGCGGTTGTTTTATTTGTAAGAAAATAGCAAAATAATGCGCATTTTGTTAAATGTAATAATAATATATTTATTACGTCATATTCATGCTTACTATAATTTTAATTGTATATACATAAAATTATAGATATATATGAATAAAATTTTAATCCTTTCTCTTTAGTCATTTTAATGGTAAATATACACTTAATATCAATAATATATAATTAATCAAAATAATAATAATTAATTTGTATATTTTATTTTTAACTGAAACTCTATAAATTTAGGAGAAAGCATAATAAACAATAACTCGTTTACAAACATAATATATTAGTTGAGGATTTCCTTCTTAATTTTACTAGCATCAATCTTTATTATTTTGAAATATTTGAGATTAAAACTACCAAAATTATTTTTTCAAAGATAATAGCCTTAGTAAACCTAAAACATCTAAAAAATTTAGTTGTATTCTATTGTTCATTGGAGTATTGTTGGGGCAAATTCAATGGGATTTTCGATTATACAAAAGCTAACAATAAATCATTTTATTTGTTAAAATTAAAAAAAAAGTTTTTGATCTCATTAATTATAATAAGTTTTTTAATGTACATTCTACCTTATTTTATAAAAATATAAACTGTATTTTTTTTTTGAGAAAATTAGAAATGAAAATTCTTAATCCTAAACAATATAAAACATTGTTGACAATAATCTCGAGATTGCCCTATTTGATTTCTTATAATACATTATTATTGCATTACAAAATGCCAAGGAAAACTAAAATACAAGATGCATTAAATAATCCAACATTATTGGATTAGACGAAATTTTATTTATGAAGACCAAATTGTTATTTTATTTATTCAAGAAACAGATATTGCTAATAAAGCTAAATATTCTATCTCAGTTTTCAAGAATTAAGAATTTTAATAGCTATTTCACTGTTTTGAGACAGTTTTCTAACAACAAATTGAATGGCTTAAAAATAAATTTAAAATTGTTACTATCGAGATAAAACTGCAAATAACATTGTAAATACTTGTAAGCAATTCTAAAAACAAAGTACTACATAACTATAAAACTTACATATTATTTTAGATTAAAGAAAATGTCATGAAAAAGAATAGATTTTAGATTTTTGTGCTTCTTAAACATTTTAATTGTTCATTATTACTACAAATTTCCTTTTCATTTTTTATTTCACTTAAATTTAGTAAAATCTTAATTTTTAATTTAAATCCTAACACAACTTTTAAGTTAAAAATTAATTATACTTAATGAAATCATAATAACCAAATGACTGCATTTTTGACTATCCAGTGAAAGAAGCGCACTTAACAAGAATAACTTTATGAAGAAAATAATTAGTTTGAATATAATTTTATTTCAATAATTTATTTGAATCAATGATATTAAGGAATTTAAGATGTTATAGATAATGAATTTTAGGAATTTTACCTTTTCAATCATTATATTTCTACATGAAAAGTCATCTAGTTGTAAGAAACTTGAAATGAGCTAGTTGTATTTTTCAAAGATTTTCCAAACTATCAAATTTACACATCTTTACAACCTTATAACAAAATTGATTCAAATGTTGTCTTTGTGTCATTACCAATTTATATTTTTTTCCGATAAGCATCTCTATAAAATACATTTATCTCATTAATTTGATGATACAACAGTATTAAAAAACCAACTGTTAATAACTTTAACAAACTAACAAAAAATAAAAAAACATATTTTGAATTTCCTACACAAATGAATATTTCCGTTTTATAGATATTTAGAGCAGACAAGTCACAATTTATTACATAAATTAAAACAAAAATCATAAATGTAAGTAAACTCACTAATCTCATGTTAAAGTTATCTGATATAATCACATATCTTAAGGCAAAGATCAATCTAATGTCTTAATAAATCTTGAAGACACCGACTTTAATTTCAATTCTACAAAATAATCTTTTAATTATCCTTAATTTAATGCATTATCCTGAATTTAATGGACAACGTCTTATTTCTACTTATTTTTATTATATTTTCATTTTGTTTTAGCTCTTTTCGTGAGAGTGTTGGCACTTGTGAGAGGTGAGTTTTAGCTCCTATCTACGGAAACATTTCTAATATTGCCATTCTTCTCACAATGGTTCAGTTTTGTTCTTATTCTTTGCTTATCGATTTTGTTATTTTTGTTACTTTATTAATTTCAAATACTCCTCTGATTATATATATATATATATATATATATATATATTTCTTTCATATGATGAATTTTAGTAGATTTTTTGAAATATAGTTTTTATTTTTGAAACATATCCAATAATTCATCAGACATATTCTAGTTCTAAAATAACTGCAGCAATACTTTTATTTTATAAAGTGCTTTTTATCATTTTTGAAGAGTTTCGAGTTTAATGCAATTGAAGCATTTTGGAAGCTTTTTTCCATTTAAGCTTACGCAAACGTTTCTCTTTAACTTTAATATATAATAATAAGTAAAACTATTCAAAAAATACATAAAATATGTTATAAGGCAATAAATTCTTGTGATTTTTGTCACATAAACTTATTTGTAATGCAAAATAAAATTTAATTAGGGCACATTTTAATTTAAAAAAAACATTATAATTTTTAATTATCTAATCTAAACTACTGAAAAGCAACATTCAGCTTTTTTTAAACAAATCAGCATTTTTTAACTCTCCACAATCATTAACTTCACAGATTTTCTTTGCTTGCGCATCAGATAGAAAATGTTGAAGTAAATTGGCGTTATAACATAGCTCACAAAAAATAACTTCTAAAATTATCTTTTCTTATTAAATCGCTTGAATAAATTTTCTATCACCTTCAAATGTTATCTTTTAAATTTTTTATCTCGCCATATCTATTTCCATAGCCTTAATTAACTTGAAAATAAAGCTTTTATTTATTCAAAATGATATGAGTATAGTTTAACTAGAACATTTAATTTTCATTGTAAAATAAATTCATTTTTAAGGACATATGTTTCTGTTAATTTTTTTAATATATATCTTTAAAATGTAATTAAAAAATATATATTATTTTTATAAAAACTCAATGATATTGATAATGATGATAACTAATGATATTGATAATGATACTATCATTGAGTTATACTATACACTCACTATATTATAAACAAACCAGATTATCACACAAGCAAATTATTTTACGGAAAATTTTTAATAAAATTTCAATTCTTGATCTTATTCTACACTCTAAATTACTAATTAAAAGTCTCTTTTTCAGTCATTTTGAGAAATTCTTACCCATTAAAAATATCTCCATAATTTTGCGATAGCAATAATCTTTGTTCCTCTTATTGATTAAATCTTTGTTCCTGTTCGAAGTAGTATAAATTCAAGTAAAACTTCATATATTTCGCATTATTTGGGAGAAACAAACAAGCAAGTCCATCCTCAGCTCTTGGTGTACTTGTTGATAATTCTGACTCAATGCATTTATCTGCGGCAGACACAGCTTTATGAAGGGAACAATAATTACATAGTTGAATATTCTTAGATACCACACATCTACTAGATAGTTTCAGTATTGCCATCTCTCTCTTGTTTTTAGAAGTGGCAATATTTAACATCTTTATAAGCAATTACAAGTAATTTTAAATCTCAAAAGAATTCAGGTTATTTCCTCAATTTATAAGCAGTTTTCACTTCCTTTGAGAAGCATAACTACTAAGGCCTAAGGGTAAGACCATAAGCTTTAGAGAGGTAAGTCTTATCTTAGATGAATAACGCGAAATGAGTAATTTCTGCCAACATCTAGGTGAATGCTTGGAATTTGAAAAGCTTCTTTCCTTGTGAACATGAATACATGTCTATGGTAAGTGCTCCCTGAAAGTAATACTTTGTGGGTGTTCAAAAAGCCATGCAACAGTCTTGATCTGTCTGCTATGTAATCTCTCCGAAGGACTTTAAGTTATGAAGGTTTTAATTTTGATTTATAGATTGTATCTATAGACATATATATATTATTCAAATAAACTATATGTACGGAAACAATTATATAAATTTATTAATAATGAGTTTTATCTAAGAATATATTATAACAGATAAATAGTTTTGAATATTATTTAAAAGCATATAAAAATTGCTTTGTTTATTTTGAAAATCTATATGATATAAAGAAATATACTTTAAATGTTTAGTTATTATATTTTTAGAAT
The DNA here is from genome assembly GCA_026290005.1 of Latrodectus geometricus. Taxonomy (NCBI): domain Eukaryota; kingdom Metazoa; phylum Arthropoda; class Arachnida; order Araneae; family Theridiidae; genus Latrodectus; species Latrodectus geometricus. Next base: position 66,633 of record JAPDSC010015907.1, on the reverse strand, counting down.
ATTCTTCTGTATTGATGGTTTGGAATCCAAAATAAGTCTGATAGGATACTAAATATCTCTTATAATAATGATAAGTTATGTTAAGCGAAAAGCTTCGATAAACCGTATGAACACACTCCTTCTATGACGAATTTCAATCCCTTATTTAGATCATTCATATTGTTAAATGTCTAAATTTTCCGAAAAGTAATTTTAACTAAGTTTCCGATGGAGATAATTTATTTTAAAAATCATAATTTAAAATATCAAACTATATATTAATAATATATGATAATATAGAAATATTTTCAAAAACGTTTGTCAAAAAAGGAATAATGATATATTTTTGTAAAAAAATTATTATTTATTACATTATGTATTTTAAATTGCCAATATGGAATAAAAGAAAAGATTTGTTATATAAATTGACTTTGATAGAAAAAAAGGGAATTCTAAAATATATTTTACAGTTATTTCGTTAAAATATTCATGAAAACTATATAACTGTATAATTCTTAACAGCTATCTTTGTTTTGTTGAGCATGCTAACATAACTTAGTTGGGAATACATTTTTAGTACATATATGTTATTGCATTCTACAATGATTGGATATAAAAGAATTTTTTGAGCATTACCGTTGACTGCCATTACAAAAGTCGTCCTTAGTTAGAGCTTTATTCACGTCTTCTACGGCTCTTTGTTGAACATTATTCCGCATCCATCGTTTCACTGGAGTCTGACCATACTCGGAATAATAATCTATAGTCTGCATAAGCTTTTTTTCTGAATAAAGTGCCTTTTTTAGAATATCCTGGTATACATGACCAAATATAAAACATAAAATACTGATATAACTGATCTACTTTACTCGCAGAATAATAACAAGTGGATAGAAGAACAGATTTAAAAGGTAGTTTTAACTCTAATCTTCTTAGGATCAAAAAAAAAAAAACCTTTTCGAACTTCTTTACTTTTGATCTGCAAAGCGAGGTAACAATATAGATAAGCTTTAAATTATTCTTTTAAATTTAATCATACTATAAAATTTTTATTTTGGGTATTCCCCTAAAGTATCATTCAATATATTTTATAAATTGAAAGGATTAAGAATTTTCAGCCGGTAAAAATGCAAGGTTGTCCTGTTTTTATCCCTATAGATAATATGCTTTCAAATAATATAAATGTTCTAATGTATCTTGTACCTACACAGTTTTAAAAACCAAAAATTTATATCTTGTGAAATTCGAATTCTCTCTTGTTCCAAATTGGAGCCTGTTTGACATTTTAAGTAGTGAGTGGGCTCTAATCTCTGAATCATACACAAATGGAAAACAGTAATTGAGCAAATTTTAGAATTTAAAATGGAAATAAAATTAGTAAAAGTAAATATACAATATTTATTTCTTCATAACAATTACAATCAAATGTATGAGAAGATAATCATATAATGAGGGTATTTCTCACATGAAATTTGCAAATAGATTAAAATTAAAGCTCATAATTTTATTAAAATGAGAACAGAGTAAAGGTATCTCCTGGGATTTTATTTCAATAATCCTCTATATTTATTTCCTTCAGTAAACATGTGACAGCATGGAAGAATTTTTTCATGCAATTTAAAATTTTGAAATTTTATATAAAATGTTTAATTATTTAAATTTTAATTTCCTTTTCATCTCAGTCATAAGACAGTTATAACTGTGAGAATCTTTTTTCACGTTTTAATTATTAATAAAATATGATATTGCTAAAATAAAGAAACTATATTAATTAAATGAAAGAAATATAACTTTAAAATATAACAAAGTTATAATTAAATGCATTATAGATTGTGTATTATTGATAAAAACGCTGATAATTTATTTAATCGTACAATTGGTTAATTTCGCTGAATTTTCCTTATGAAATATACTACTTTTCATAAATTTTACAAAACATAATACAAAACTGTGAAAAATAGACTAAAAGTGGAAAGAATTTTTTTTAACTTGGAATCTTTATAAAACTGTACCTAATAAAATTATTAAAGAGGGTTACATTATTCTTTAACAACATATGACGGACTACCTAATCATTGAAGAATGTTGTAAGGCGTAATAAATCCAGCTACTGTTATCTCCTGCAAAGATTTTTCATAAATAGAGCTGTTACCGTGAAAGACCGAAATCAGAGAATGTCGACATTCACCGGTGAATGTCAACACATACCAAAAACGTTGGTGAAAGACCGTACAATTGATTACATTTCTTGCACTTTCGGACCATCGCCCTATATGTCGACAATCACAGACAAGCTTTGGTGGAATTTGAAAAGATGATTAAAGAACTCGAAAAGGAGATAACAGAAGGCCATTCCCAGGCTTCCCTTTCCACCACAGCATTTAATTTGTTTTTAATTTGTTTGTTGTCAGGTTTGTCCCGCGGGTTAAAAATCCTCTACACTTCCTCTACTCACCGTGATTGGTCACTCCTCCTTTCTAAGAGAGGCGATAAGTTACGTCACACATGTGACGTTTTTCACGCCTGAAATATTGAGATAAGAAAATGCAAATCTGCATTTCTCCTCTCCGGATACGGAGAGATGAAACGCATATTCAAGATTCACCATTAGTGCATTGTGGATGTCGACATTTGCCGGTGTAAGTGAGAAATGAGGATATCTGGCAAATATTTCGGACATACACCAAGCGACTACGTGAATGTTGACATTCACCAGCGAATGTCGACATTCTCCAGATTTTGGACTTTCACGGTAACAGAGCTATATATTCGTGAGTCATTAGCTAGAAATCCAAAAAACTCCGAAGTATCCATAATGATAGCCGTGTACGTAGAAGCTAGAAAAGCAGTATCACTTTTCCTTATGTAACAGTTGCTGAAATCAAACCACGTCACCCAAAGATCACATTCCGTAGCAGCTTTTCCTCTCACCCTTCATTCTATTAGGCATACAAAATATGCTCTAAAGTATCATTAAAATTTATTTGGTTATAGAAATCCTTTTTATAATCAATGGGAATTATTAACCTTTCCACTCTTTAATAACATCATAACACTCTTTAATAGCATCATAATATGAACATCATAAAAGCCGTTATTCGGCGTCCCATAACTGTTCAGAGACAATCTGAAATTCTTATGCTATTCAATACTTTTATAATTAATTTTAACATTCATAAATATTTTCGCATTTAATTATTTTTTGCATGAAGTCAGAATTTTTATGATCCTATGGTTATTACAAAATGCCAAAAAAGAGACATTGAGCAATATTTTTTTAAATCTGTGATTTTATCAGTAATTATTGAATAAAAAGAATTTGTGAGCTTTATGATTAAATTGTTCTCAAAGGTTAGTGAAAGTATCAGTCATTCTCATTTATGTACAGAACAACTAATATTCTAACAAAAGCCTTTCTTTCAAAATAAAAAAATCAACAATAAAAATGTTTTCCTTTGCTAAGTATCATTACTAAAGGCATCAGCAATTTCCATTGAAATCTGAGAACTACATTAGTAGCTATCTCAACTTCAAAGTTCTTCCTCCGAAACAAATCGATTTTCTCGATTCTTAATTTTCTCTGAGTCCTGCTTCAAATACTTTTTTTTACTCAGTTTTTTTTTAATTACCTTCATATATTTTTTTAATTTTTACGGCAATTATAATACAAGATATATAGTTTATCTCTTGAAAATAGAAATAAATTACTTGTTATTTCCATTTAAATATGAAATTTTGATACGGCCTGTCAAAATACTTCAGTGTTCGTGGTATACGCAAGCGAATTATATGCAGGTACTAATGTTTCAAATAAGTACACTTAAAATGCTATGAGCTTTAATAATTCTCCTCGTCAATCTGGTAACATCAATTACCACCGCGGTCATCAATTTTCGCAAAGAAATCGTATTGATTACAGAGCCAATAAATAATAATAATGCTTCTCAAGAAGCTCTGCCTCTTTTTATAGCTTTAGGTGTGTAACAATCTGGAAACTTCCTGGGATTTGTTGCATCGATTAAGAGAGTAATTACCAGAAGGTCTGATAAGGCAAGGCTAAAATGATGCTAGCGTTTTATTGGCGATTAATGAAAATTTGTTCAGATAATATAGTATTCTACCGAACCAAATTACGATCATTGAATCCTATTTATAGTTATATATATCTAAAAATATAATAAAAAAAAGCTTTAGAAGCATATATATTAAAAATTTATCACACATATTTTTAGATTTTTTTGTAAAACGTTATCAGAAAACCAAATGAACTGGTTATATATTAATAGTGAAATAATTTTTTTATAAATCAAATAAACATATTGAATTATTACAAATTTTAGGATATATATGTGTGTATTTGTAAATGCATTGTGCCTGTATATATATCAAATAAAACTTTAATTGGTATAATATAAACTTATACTGGATCTATTATTGGTAGCATTATTTAATAAGAAATAATATCCTACAAGATAATGATGTGCTATTAATATATGTAATAAGTATTTCCTTTTTTTATTACTTAATGTATAAATATATAATGAATATGTTAAAAAAATGTCTTAGTCTTATCTCTACAGTGTTAGGTAAGAAATAGTTTTAAATTCATTTTCATGTTTCTTTATTTGAAACTAGTAGATTAGTTACAACATATGGAGTGTTACTAACAAATAAGATGCAAAAAAATTGAAGTATGACGCATAAAATTTTCAAACATGTATGTCCTGAAATTTTAAGCATTAAAAATGTTCCAGAATATAAAATAACAAAATTGTTTCTCCCCATTTGCACTAAGTTATGAAAAAATTAGTACGCACGTGCTTTCGAATATGCAAAGCACTTAAGTTTTATCTTTTAAAAAGTATACAAAACCAGATCGATAACGAAACTGTTTTCTGATGTATTAAAAGCTAAAAAACAATGCTTAGAGGTAAATAAAGGGCATCGAAGTGAAAGTGAAAATTTTTTTAATCATCTTAAATCCTTCTCTAGTTCATGCGTGCAGAAAATATACCAACAAAAGTGCTTTCAAAAATTATTCCTCACGTTACCATCCTTCCTTGTGTAAGCAGAAGACAACTAATGAAATTACGGTGGATTTTAAAAAAGAAACAAATATATTTAAGAAAAAGTCTTTCAAAAGCAACTTTAGGGAGTCATGAAGAAAAAATCAATAAATCTCTAACCCGAAAATAACGGAAAATGTCTTCTCTCTCTGTATTTACACAAAAATTAAATTATCTGACTTTTGAATAATCTATTTATGGCAAAACTTCAGATCATTCGAGCAGACAAAGCTTAGTCATTTAAGCTATAATTAAGTTTCTTATCTTATAAAATGCTGCAAAGAGAAAAATGGGAAAAGCATTTTAATAAACTATGACAAATAGATTAATATTACATTCATTGCGATTCTGCTTTAAACTGGGCATATAATGATATTTTCTTTTTTAAAAAATTTGTATATTAACTAAGTTGTTGTATCAAACTGCTTAAAGCTTGCAAATGAATCTTAATTTGTTGATTCTAATTTAATAATACGTTGAATCTAGCTTTAATTCCCTATAAATATGAGTTTAGAATGAGAGACATAAAGATCATTTCATTTTTTTTTTTTTTTTTTTGGAAATAAATTATGTAAAATAATGCATCTTTTTGATTTTGAATTCCATCCAATAAAAAGTAACACTCATGCATTCCTTAATTAAAATATCATTAGCATTCATCAAAATATCTGAGTTTGTATTAATATTCGGTGGGCTTTAAACTTCCACTGTAACAACTCATGCAGCAAAACCATATGCATGTAGTAATTCAATTTGATATATTGAATATAAATAAGATGTCCTCAAAGAATTGTCCCAAAATGTTTTATAAATTAAATAATTTTAAAAGATACTAAATTTAATGATAGTAACAATACTTAATAATAATAAATATGAGCATTTACCGTCTAATCTTTAAACACTACTTAATCATATTCTACTTAAAAATAAATAAATTAGTAAAACACTCATGTTTTGAATGAAAAGAAACAAATCTGTTTCAAAAACAGGTACAGTTTATGATCAAATGTCATAACATGGGCTATCAGTAACTGCATTATCGATGGTGTCTTGAAAGTTACTAGAGATAATAGCAGTGACAAACTTGTAAAATTTCAAAATGATGAACAGAGACAACTATGAGAATGTAGCCATGCAAATGGTTAATATTACCTATACATATTGTAGTAACGAATGTCCTTGATCAAGGATTATGATAAGTGTCCCAAAATCATAAATTTTGCATGGTTCTTTATCTTCTGTTGAACGCGAATAAATCTTCGTTTGAACAAGAACAAATTTTACAACTTTATTATTTGAATAAAAAATTCAAATCTACAGTACAATCTTGCATTAAGTTTCAGTTAAGAACACACATGAAAATATTGTCATTTTTATCGTATTACAGTGTTTCTCAACCTTTTAGTATTCACGGCCCAATTTTCAATCATAATTTTCATCTCACCCTCCCCCCTCCCCACCGCATACAATAAAATATATACAATAATAATGTATTTTGAGTATTTTGGCGCTAAACTTACAGTACAACCTTAATTTTAAACTTTACAAATTACCAAGAATACCGAAATTTATTCACATTTTGCAACAACGATCCTCAGCATTGAAAAAACAAGAATCCTATGCTTTTTTTATTGCTCTTGCGTCCCGCCATGTCGGGCATTCTGACGGTTTCGATTTGTCTGGAATTTGTCTGGTCAGCAAAAAATTAAGCTAGGAGCGTGCGCAGATGTTAACAAATGTTTTCTCATAGGGAGAAGAAGAAAGTTCTATGACACCAATTTCAATGCCAGACAATCTCATTCGAGTCGATCCTTCTATCGCTATTGAATCTATTCTGAATGTGTATATTATATATATATTTTCGTGTAATTGCAATTCACCGTATTTAATATTCACAGCAGCACACTTATGCAGAATCATGGATAAATTTTTAAGCGGGCGTAAACGAGCATTAGACGATAGACAAGCATCAACAAGTACACAGATGAGCGTGGTTCCGAAAATAAAATCAAGAAAATATTCTCAAGAATACTTAAATTTTGGGCTCACTAGTACTGAAGTACATGAAGAAGAAAGGCCCCTGGGTATCATTTGCTCAAAAATGTTGGCGGCAGACAGCATGAAACCTAATAAACTTAAACGACATTTGGAAACGCTTCATAGTGAGTACGTAAACAAACCCAGAGAATTCTTCGAATTAAAATTAAAATCATATGAAAAGTAAAAATCATTGTTTAAAAAAACTTTGTCGATGAATGAAAAAGCTTTAATTGCCTCTTACAAAGTTCCATATAAAATAGCCAGATGTAAAAAGCCTCACACCATTGGTGAAGAGCTTATTTTGCCAGCCGCGATTGATATTGTAGAAATTATGTTTGGAGATAATTTTGCAAAACAAATGCAGTCTATACCTCTTTCAAATGATACTGTTGCCCGTCGAATTGCTGATATAGCTGAAGATGTAGAGTGTCAGCTTTTGTCGAAGTTGAGTTACAAATTGTTTTCAATACAACTCGATGAGGCAACAGATAGTAATAAAGATGCTCATTCCATTGCCTATGTTAGATTTTGTGATGATTTGTCAGTAGTAGAAGAATTACTTTTCTGCAAACCAATAGAACTCAAAGCAACAGCACTCGCTTTATTTGCTATCTTATATGATTTTATGAACGAGGCAAACATAGAATGGAAAAATTGCGTCGGAATATGCACGGATAGTGCTCGTTCTATGTCAGGAAGATTCCAAAGTATTCAAGCACTTGTGAAACAAAAATCGCCACAGTGCGTCTGGACACATTGCTTGATCCACAGAGAAGCTTTGGCTTCCAAAGAAATGAGTCCTGGTTTGAACATTGTGCTAACTACGGTTGTAACCGTAGTAAATTATATAAAAATGAGACCCCTGAAATCAAGAATCTTTTCCGCACTTTGTAAAAACATGGGTGCACTACATTCAGCCTTATTATTTTATTGTGAGGCAAGATGGTTATCACGAGGGAAATTTTTGCAACGTGTTTATGAATTAAGAGAAGAAATCGCCGTTTTCCTAGAAGAGGAAAACAGACCAGAAGCTGAGAATTTTCGCGATAGTTTATTTGTGTTGAAATTGAGCTACATTTTCGACATATTCATGAAATTAAATAACTTGAATCTTCAACTGCAAGGAGCAAATACACATATATTGGATACGAGTGATGTTAATGATGTTAATGAGTGGATACGAGTGATGGATAAGTTAATGCTTTTGTGGGAAATTGGAATTGTGGCACAGAAATTTAAAGCAAGAAAACTTAACAATGTTTGCAAATTTGAATGATTGTATTAAAACTTACAAGGCTGAAGAACAACATGTAAAAGTTGTTTTTGTAACCATTGAAAATCATTTAGCAATGCTAGCAAAGAATTTTAAAAAGTACTTTCTTGCTGACGACAAACTGAAATCAAGTTACAAGTGGGTGAGGGATCCATCCATTTCAAAATACTCCCGAAGGACTCTCAATCGAAGAGGAAGAAACCTTCATAGACTTCACGGCAAGCGGCGAAACCAAAAGACAATTTAGTAATAAATCACTCTTTTAATTTTGGGCTGGAGCGGATGATGACTAAAAACAAGGGCATTTCGCATTCTACTACCATTTTCAACATCTTACCTTTGTGAAACTGGATTTTATGCGGTGGCTTCTTTGAAGACAAAATATAGATCTCAGCTAAATATAGAAAAAGAACTGAGAGTGTCTATTTCTAATATTAAACCCTCCTTCGAAAAATTTTGCTCTGCAAGACAGGCCCAAAGAAGTCATTAATAATTATTAAATTTGTTTTTAATTTAGTAAGTTGTTTTAATTTAATAAGTTAATTATTGAATATGTCGAAATGTATTATGCTTTGTATGTGTGTGTGTGTGTGTTCTTTCCTTTCAGTCACTTAATCAATTTTTTTAAATAACATTTTCTCTTGGATATGCTCACGCCCCCCCCCCATTAGTGTGCTCGCTCTTCACAGGTTGAGAATCACTGTCGTATTAATAACAATATCCTTAATATTAATAAAATGCAATTTATAACACCAATTCAAAAATTCTCAGAACTGTTTAAATTAATCTTTATTTTTACTAAAATTTTTAAATTAGGAGGAAAATACCTTAAAAATATCCTTATTTATAAGAGACCAAATAAACCCCTCAGGGAAAACACATACTTCTAAAAATATAATAATATAAAATATTTATAGGTTTATTGTAATAAAAAATAAGTTATATTTAGTTTCCGTTACACAATCATCATTTTTGTAGAGTGATAAAGTGCATCTATGAAACTTAATCACATTTTTAATCCCAGAAGACATTCATCTTCATTAAAATTTTAATCCATGAAGTAGAATTCAAAATAAATTGCCGCCTGCCATTCTACTTTGTGTTTTTCTACTCCCGTTTTTATTTGGTGAGTACTCATTTATTATTAGAAATAACACTCTTTCCCCATGTGTTTCATTTATTTTATAAAAATCAGTTACTCCGTTTTTAAGTATGTCAACAGATTTAAGCTCCTGCAGGTTCATTTATATTTCAAGAAATTCAGGATTCAACATTAATTGCGGCTGAAGAATAATTCATTCAGTCAGTCTCCTCCACATGGTTAATTTTTCAGCCTTTATTTATCCAAATTCTCGACCCCTTTCAAGAGATGAAAGTCTTTTTTAATAAATTGATCCTCACAGCGAGAAGACAAGTGTGGTAAAAGTTGCTTTATCATTTGTAAGGTGGCGATTTATCTCCTAGTCAGTCAATTCATCACCAACCTTTCAGATATTCAGAGGCTTTATCAATCCCGCCTTGGCTTCCGATTTCTTGGTGTGTAAAATTGGAGGAGTATATATTTTGGAGATCAATACAAATGCTAAAAATAAAACAAAAATAACATTTTAATACATATCTTCATCAACAGATCTCTGATTATTAATTTCAGCTGGGAAATCTCTCGGAATACTCTGAATTAAAAATTTAATTATTACAGCTTTATTTTTTAAAAGTCTTTTATTTTGTTAAAACACAGAATTTATTATAATTATATTTTAAAATATAATGTAAATAATTCTATTAAACAAAGTTATTCCTTTTTGATTTTTGTGAGTATTTAATTGTTCAATCTTCATATTTTTCAAAAAAAAATAAATAAAATTTGAGTTGTACTATTTCTACTGGATATATAACTCAAATATTCATCATTTAGATACTATTTAATTCCACCTAGTTAGTTTAAAAGTTCTTAAAAATAATATGATTTATCAACAATGTATTCTCTAAATAATCAATCTATAATCATTAATGTATCCTCTAAGTAAGCAATCTATAATCATCAATGTATATCATTCTTAAAAAGAGCTATACCTATTATAGATCTATTATTGCTATCTAATTGCTATTTATTTTGGAATAATTATAAGCTGATTTAAGCTTAGAAGTTTAAATTTTATTTTACCAATAAGATAAGTTATTTTTTTATCCTAATTAATCCAATTAATATCAAATATTTTAAGAATTGCCCCTATTTCATAGTATATAGCTCTCTCTCTCTCTCGCTCTCTCTCTCTCTCTCTGTCTATCTCGAGTTTATGATGAAACTTATAATCAAACACTTAAAACAATACTGAAAATAAAATCTCTAAATTATATAAATATAGTCTATAAATGTATCTATTATACGAGTAGAAATTTGATTTTGGAGTTAGCACTATATTCTGATTTCAAATATTTTCAAACTGGAACTAACTCAATTATAATCGGAAAATCCAAAACTACCTTTCAAAACCGTAACTAAAATTAAATTCTTCAATCATAAAGATTTAAGTAGATAAATATAATTGGTAAGAGAGAAACAAAATTTTAAACTTCAGCTTAGAATAATAAAACATTTGATTAAAATTAAATAAATTTTTAAAATGAATAATAAGATTCATTGTTATATATAGAAAATGATAATTAACGTTACTCGCTTGAATGAGTAATATTATATTACTTTTACACATTAAGTAATCAAAAAGATATTTTTATCCATAAATTATAATTACTAATCTGTCTAGCTTTTGTTGTAAATATTTAACTATATTTATTATCGTGTATCTTAAAGAAACTTTTATAATTAATTATTTACTTTTTAAAATAACATAGCGCACTGAATTAAAATGTTTATCAGCATCAAAATTTCATGACGGAAAAGCTTTTATTTTTATGCTATACATGTGAGTGATCATTTTTAAAAATTGCCAAAGGTAATTTTCGTAATTTCCATAAATTATTCATTAGTATTAACATAAAGGTAAATTAAACATGACATGCTAGATTGTCAAATGGATATTTTTAACGTGTGGGAAATTTAAATTGGTGGGGTAGACTTTAAGTATTAAAGTCTTAAATTTTAAATATACATATAGTAAAATTTAAACATAAAAATGTAATGAATATGACATTTTACACGTATAAATACATTAAAATTTTGTACTTATTACTTTTGCGTTGGTTATTTAAATATTCTTGGAAATTATTTTGTTACATTCCTTCATCTAAATATTATATTTTAAAAACGTATGTTTTGTAATTAAGATGTTTCTCTGGAGAAATTACTTATGAAATAATGCTTAACACATAGTTTGACAAAGTTACTTTATTTTTTGTCACGAACAAATGTCAAACAACACTTTTCATTTTTCTCTAGCTTTGTATAATCTCATATTTTAATATTATACTTTACTTAATACAGTAATGTGAATATATCAGTTGAATACGTACGGTATGCCTCAATTTTTCTATCTGTAATTTAAATGGTATTACATATTTCACTTAAGCTCTTTATTAAAAAATAAAACACAATCTTCTATTTAAAGTTTTTATATATAAATTCAAATTAAAAACATTTATTGCTACATATCTTAGCATAAAATTGTTCCTCAAAATAAATTTGTGTTGTGTTGATAATTAACAGAAAACATATAAGAAGTTAATTAACCAAATTAGAGTCATTTCGCATTTAATTTATTAATGAACTAAATTTTGCGGAATTATTAGACCAATCATAAATGTTAATATAACTCAAATATATGGGTTTTAGATATTGTTATGAGACTTAACTGTAACAATAATAAATATTTCATATATTCTCTCTTTTATATAATTAACTTAGACATTATAGCAAATATTTATATTTAAGACTTTAAACCCCATATGGAATATATGAATAAATAGTCAAATTATATTTTATTTTAGCTGTTTTTTAATATCGATAAAAGTTATTCTAAAATACCGTTTACTTTGAAGTAAGAACAAGAAGTATTTTGACACCGCGTAGTAGATAATCTCACGAAGGAAAAGCGGGTGTTTCAAAGCATTTGAATATTTACGTCCTATAGCTTTCTAGGCGATAATAGTAAATAGCCCTTCTATAAATTATTAAACTTTTCATTTATGGATAGGGTCTTTTAGTTATCGCAAGAATAAAAACTCAGAAAACTGCAAAATACCCAACTTCACAGTTGGGTACTGAAAGCCGAAGCTATTGTCCTACAGTGGCTAAAATCTCAAAGTTTTATTTGATTTTTATGAATCAAAATATTGATCCTTGCACGCTTAAATACTGCTTTGAAACATCACACAAAAGAACAACTTAGAAGTTATTCTTTTAAATATATTCACCAATATATTTCAAAGAATATCTTCTAACTAAGAATATTTGTCCTTAAGGAGGATTTTAAATTGGAAAATAAATCCATTTGACCTTAAAATGGAAAATAAAAATTTTCCATTTTAAGGTCAAATGGATTTATTTTAACATTTTTTCTTCAAACAAATGTTATTTATCTCTCAATATAACTCAAAATTAAAAAAAAAAAACATGAAACAAGTGTGTGTAAAAACAAATAATTTCACTGAATCATTTTTCAGAATACTCTACCCTATATAGATACCGTATGCAACAAAAAAAAGAAAGAAAATGTTATACGTTTTCCTTTGCAATGTTTTATTCTGCTTTCGATCCATTTTTTGCTAAAACTAAATAGAATTACTTTTATTAAATATAATACGATATTTTTAACATGTGGTTCTGCACTTTCACTATTCCATTTTAAATTTTGAAATTCTGAATAATTTGAATCTGCTGATATTAAAATCAAAAGAACAAACAAGGCTACTTAGAAATTTAAGTAGAAATTTAAGTTTTAATTCAATTTCAAGACATAAAAATATTTTTTCCTGCATATAACTTTATTTTCACCCCAAAAATTATAATAATCAATACCTAACTAGCTTTAACAACTTATATAAAAATAGATATTAATCTATAAATAATGAAAAAATAAGCTACATAAATAATGAACATAAAATAACACTTTGTTTAACTTAACTTTCATATGTTTTTATATTTTAATGACGAAATAATATTTTCTTATTAAAATTTTAAAAAAGCAAAGCAACTTACTAATTAATTAAAATACTACGTAATAAACTCCTTATTTAAAATATTATGTTTAGTTTTTTCATGAAAACTCACTTTTAATACAGCTTTTTTTGCTGACGTATCACTTAAGTTTCATTTATTTTGATACTCTTCATACTTTTACAAGAAACTGAGCAGTAAACAAATAAATTTTTTGTAACACTTAAAAAAATCATTTTAAAGATTTTTTTTAAATATTTTAGTATTAGAATTATATTGGGTTTGTTTATTAATTAGATTAAGCTTGTCAAATTCATTTGTTTAAGACTAAATACTTTTATCAACCATATAAATTAAATAGATTATTAATTTTTTGAAACAGGTTGAAAATCTTATCATAAAATATCAATAAACTTAATTATTTTATGAATTTATATTATTATGAAAATTATTAACAATGGAAATACTTTTTGTAAAAATTGTGAAACTATTTTACTGTAAAATTATTTGTAAAATTATTTTACCCGATTTGCTAAAAAGTTTTGTGTTTCTAAATTTTAAAAGATTTTCATTTTAAAACAATTATTAATTAGCTTAAAAAATGTTTGCTACATTGACGTGGATTTTGTAACATTAACATTGTTATAACTTTTATCTTCAATAATAAAGCATGCTAATCTTAAGTTAATTTAATTTTATTATAAATTAAATATAGTCTAAATTTATACTTTTAAAATCTTAATTCTTTAGAAATGGTTGTTTTAACCACTGAACCATCTAATGCAAAAACAATTTAACAATTTTCTCAAATCACGAATCTGTTTGAAAAACAGTGAGACTATATTTTTAGTTATAAAATTCTATAAATAAAGGAACAATGAATCTGTTATTTATAAAATAGAATAACTATATTGCATTGAAATTCATGATGCAAAATCTAAAGTTTTTTGTAAGTGTATCTGCAAACACGGAAATAGCAATTTATGTGAGATTTTTTAATGAAAATATTTGCTAACAGCATTTAAATGGTATAATCAATAAAACATATTAATAGTTATGAAATTACTAGAAGTGACTTTATAAAATAAATAAAATGAAATTGTTAAAAAGCTCTATATGTCATATTTCAAAAAATTCTCTTCTTTGACTTTTAAAGTGGAAAAATTGCCTTTTTATTTTAAACTTTATAGATCAATATACACTGGCATCTTATTATGTTCATGAACATTTTAATTTTCTAAAATTTCTATAAAGTGAAAAAAGTCATGTAATTTTCACATTTTACATTAAAAAATTGTGTTGCTTAATTGCTTTCTTCTATAGAAATCAATATGCGCAAAAACTATCGGATTTATGTTTTGTAACAATCCGATATTTACTCTCGCCGAGATAGATGCTCCCAAAATCAATACATTTTTATTTTACTTCACCTAAATATCAAAAATTACTAGAGATGATATTGATCTAATTTTTTAATAAGATAATTGAATGCAAGAAGTTAGTTGAATGGAGAGTTTTTTATGCAAATAATTACTCTCGTACGGAATATTCAAAGCCATAATAATTTAACAACAGTATCTTGCACTGAGAGGTCGGCTGTTCCCTCGCAGCGTGAGATAGTGTTGAAGCAAGAATTGGATATTATCGGAAAAGCATTTGTTTCATCAGAATGTGATGAGGCCAATATTTCATAGCAGAAAAATTCCAATCCTCTGTCAAATAAAATAAGAGAAATAATTCATTTGCTCATTACCGAAGAGGGCATCCTATTTACTTCAAAGGAGAAACAAATGTGTCTTCGAACTGTTTCTTTATTTCGACTTTTTCCTGCCTCGACGGAAGTTCATTTTCAGAACTTTTTTTTTTTACCAAAGAGACGTTCTAGTAATTTTAAGAACATTGTGATTATCATAGAGGGAGGAGTATATTTTTCAGCATTCTCTTACCGAATCATGTAAGATTCTGATTATAAAAAAATAAATGAATAAATGAACTAATTTTTAGTGGGAGGTTCAGGAAGCATTTCTTTTCCTTGCTATAGATAATTAAAGTAATATTTTATTAAAATTTAAACTTATTTTTGCATTATGTGAAAAAAAAATGGAAGTACTTCATTTTTTATCTTCCATGTAGCTTTTTGTTGCCTGTTTTTAAAAAATCATTTTATCACTACAAAATTATTTAACTAAATAAATAAGCAAACTATTTAATTTCTTCATTTAAAATGTCGGTTTTTGTAAAATTAGATATGTATACATAACTCTAGAACATTATTCTAAACTAGTTAAATAGGAATTTCATTTCAAAATTCAAAAACCGCTGGTAAACTTTTATTTTAATTTCTCCCACTCACAATTGTTTCTTATAAAAATATTTTTCCTTACTATTATGTAAAACTATTCGAATAATTTTCATTCATAAGTTGAATTCAATTCTTAAAGAGAGGAATTTTAATTTGAGGAAATGAAATGTACAAAATTATAATTACATATAATGTTTGTGAAATAAATTTATTAAATTAAATTTATTAATTAATCTATTGCCGCCCAACCTGTCTAGTGGTTAGCGTACCTGACTACAGATGGGTGGGACCTGGGTTCGAATCCTGGCTTGGGCATGGATGTACTTTCTCTTTCTTGTCTTTGTCCTTTCTTTTTGTGTGTGTGTGAATAGTTGCCTACCCTATAAACGGGTACCTATGGCATGTGTGTACTGAGGAAGTCGGACTCCACACCAGATATGTTTCAGTTGGAAAAGTGGAGCAGCACACCCCATATTGCCAGCCTGGCTGGCAATACGACAACACATCTATTAGGAAAGTGAACACGACAACAACAACAATTAATCTATTAAGAAAGTGAAGATTTGAAATTAGGAAATTGAAGAGAAATATTAAAGAAATTACTTTCAAATTGCTTAACATTCGAATGATATTTTATGACAAAATATACTCAACATATATTATTTATTATTTAAATTCTAAACTAATTCTAAATTTACTTATTTCTTAACACGCTTGTTTAATTTTTCTATTATTTTATAATGTTAACAAGAAAAACGAATTAGTACTACAAGTTCTTATCTTATTAAATAACAAGTTGTCAGTCATTGAAATTCGAAATAATTGTTAATCACTTATTTTATACTATGTATTATAAATCACTTAATTTGTGACATCTTGAAACTGAAACAATTTTAGTAATCTGAAAAAAAGCTATTTAAATCAAGTACAATTCCAAAAAGAAACTTTTCCAGAATTTTTTTTCAATTTTATATATATAGAATAGAAAAAAAATTTTAGAATTTTCCAGAATTTTTTTTCATTTTTAAGACACCAATTGACGCTTATTAACTAATTAAGATCAAAAATAAGTTTACAAACTGATTCTTCTGTTTATAAAGTAAAAATATTAAAATACAACTAATTAAGTTCTAAAAAGCAATTCCTTACAACCATGCTTATCTCAAACCCTTTTTATCTTCAATCATTTTTATCTTAAAAATGAATAAAAATATTTATATACATCGCTTGTTGAAATGCCATTTTATTTAATATTTTTAAACAATGTCCTTAATTCCGTAACTTCGTCCCTAAAAATAATTCAGTATAAGGAAAGCTTAAGTCTTTTTTTTTAATTTTAGACTTAATTTATAATGCAGTTTTATTTCATGTGAGGTAATGTTATTATTCCGTTTAAAATATATTATATATCATGAAAGAGAAGATGTAGTAGATTTTTAAAGAATAATATACTTCAACATAAATAAAGCCATTTAAAGAGAAGAACAGTTGATTTGAATAATAAATATCTTTACTTGGTTCCATGTAGTAATGTTTTTAATATTCCATTTATTATATCAAACTGTAAAATAAATCATAAAACTTTTAGAAATAGAAGCTAAATTTAGATTATGCAAATAATAATAAACTAGGTTATGTTAGAAACAAAATTTAATAAAATATCCCAATTGAAAATTTTAAAATATCATGTCGTAACAAATATATTCAGTTATCAAGTATATTCAAAATCTTAATCAAGTATATTCACAAATATATATGATCCTATAGAGAAATTCTAGCACTTCTTAAGATATATCTTATAGGTTGAATTATATAAGAATGAGGTAAATTTTTTCCAACTATCAAACTTAAAATCAACCATGTCAATGTTTAAGATTCCTTAATCCAATAACATTACTAATTTATTGTAGAATGAAGTCTATCTCTCAATTAGTTATTGCATTACTAATTGAGAGATAGACTTCATTCTTAAGTACTCGAGTATTTTCCTTTTATACATACCTAGAAAGAACAATAAATGCTTAATAGCCTTTTATGCAAACAACGTTACTCATAAAAGGTATTCCTCTTTTCTCAACGTTATTGATAAAGGGTATTCATCTTCCATTAAAATAAGCAACTGAATTAATTATTTTTTCAATTGTATTCATAGACAACATCTAAAAACATTAAACAATCAGATTGTGTAACAATTAAATTCCTTACAAGCATAATAGTTGATAACCAATATGTGTAAAACAGCTTCCAATTTTTTTTTATTTTTATCCCTTCCATTAATTTACAATAAAATTTAGTTTGCCTGAACTAAACAAGCACGGTATTTATAAATTTCCTTCACTGCCATTTTTATTAAAAAGAAATACACTAAAACATTTCCATAATTCACTGCTTCTTTTAAAACATAACTCTGCACAAGTCTTCTTAATTTAAATAAAGATGCTTCAATCAAAAATACGAATTCGTGAAATACAATGCTTATAATAATAATAATTGTATGCCTATTGTTTTGTTTATTAAACTCAAATATTTGTTCTCAAAAGAAAGAATGAAATCTTACATGTGATTTTCAACCTATTATTTCAAGCAAAGGTATTGTTTCAATTTCATTATTTACGGTTAAATGTAGGTAAGCATATTATAAAAAGGGGAATGAAAAAATCATTTTTTCTGCATGATTGCCTTCTAATACAGTATTTTATTTTTGTTATAATTCTATTTATCAAAAACAATCCATTTGTTTTTATATTAATTTATTAGTTAATTAACAACAAATTGTACATTCAGCTACATTCACATATAATTATAATTATTTTTTTTCGTTGAAAACGTAAGAAACTATAAAAATTTTTAATCAAAGAAATTTCGATGACATTTATAAAATAAATGTATACTTTTCTGGCTCTTACTGTTAAAATGAAAAGAATTATAAACTACTGAGTAAGATAAATTACCCACATAAATGTTTCTCTTCAGAATGCATTTTAAACTAAATACGAATAAGTTATTTATGAAATGTAACTTTATTTCTCTATACAATCGTTTCATTCCTATGTCTTTTTTATAAGCCCACTCGAATAAGAGACCAAATTTTTTCCCCAGAAAAAGCATTTTGACAAGAATGATAAACATAAAAAACTTTCGGGATATAATCTGAAAGTATTGCTTAACATTATATTTGAAAAAGAAAACGGAATGGAAATATTTACGAGATAATGTAATACTGAGTAAATATTCTAATAAATTAAAATTCAGTTCTGTGTGTTTGTTTGTGTTTTATGTTGATACTTCAGTTAAATTATTTTTTAACTGTTGGGTACTACAGAAGAATAAATTTCTGTAATCTTATCTTTCTTTTTAGTCTATTTTTTATACCTTAAAATTATGTTGGTCTTAATTTTTTCTAACACATTTTTCTTTATATGTAACTTAATTCTATTTTGCTATAAATAAATTATATATATATATATGTGTATGTATGTATTATATATATGTATTTTTTTATTTTTGTTTGAAGAACTATTTTTTATTCGTTGCGCAAAAAAATAATTGGCAGCATTAGCCATTGAAATAAATTTCTTTCTCCTGTTTAAAACAAGAAACAAATTAAAACTAACTTAAAATAAAATCTTCAAGCAAAATTAAAAATTAGAATAATAGTTTGAAAATGGATTTAAAGGAAAAATGGTTACTGTGATAAACTGATTCACATGTGTTGATAAAAAATGAATCCTAAAAATTCAATAATAATTAAAAACTATACGAGCATAACAATTAATACATAAAATTTCTTAAAAGTAAAATATGTAAAATAATTTTAAAAAACTTAATTTTGTAATAAATTACAAATCATTAAAATCAACATCAAAATATTTTCAAAAACAAAAATGTACAAAAAAGGAACTTTTATAAACTATCTCTTAGCAATGGTGTTACTTCCGTATACCTTCTCCACAGACAGAATAATATTTTTCTTGCGTTTTGGTTTCAAAAACGCTGCTTAGGAGCAACCAACGAACTTTTTCATAAACTGCAAAAATGTTTAAATACATAATAACAATGTGGCTTTAATATGAAGTTGCTTATAAAAATATACAATTAATTCCTCTTTTGGCCAAAAAAAAACATAATAATAGTTTAGATTATTTTTCGAACACTAATATGAGCGCTGAATGACTACATTAGATTATTTTAAACCTAAATATGTGCCCTTATAAAAGCAACTATTCCAATATTAATATCAAAAGTAAAAATTCTTGGATATGAAAGATTTGGAAATAAATATCAGTCAAGTGAAAAGGAATTTTATCAGTTTGTGTGTGTGATGGAGGCGGATGAAATCTAATTAACAAAGAATTTTAAAATACCTAATGAAAAAAAATACTAAATAGAAATACTGAACAAAGTTTAATAACAATGATGAAATACTTAAAAGTCAGTATCTCATTTACAATCAAAGAGTATGAATTGTAAATAACTGATAAAAGTTATGCTAAACTAAACTGGAGAAGTATTATTGGCAGAAAATGGATGAAATGAGTGAGAAGTTATAATTAAGATAATTCAGGAATTACTTATCTTGTTGATTTGAATAGGGCTACAGCGGAATAGGACAGAAAACTGTTTGTTTAAAGTTTAGAAGATGCTAACAGTAGGATGGAAGATACGTTGAATGGGTTTCACTTGAAGGGGTTTATGTACAAGTTTGAAACTTATTATTGGATGATGTGAGGAAAATTGAAAAGTTACAAGAAAATGTAATTTGACTGGAAATGATTCAGTAATGTTAAGTAATTATCTATTTTTGTGGCGTTATACTAATGTAGTACAAAACCTTGACCTGAGTCCTATTTACAGCCGTACACATTTGAATGTCTGCAGAATTCCTTTGCTATGAAGATAAATAGGGAATAGCCAAAATCTTAAAGTGTAAATGGTTATAGATTTAGGTTACTTAAATAGAATGGTGACCTATGACATTATAAGACACATGGAGTCCTATAAAGACTCAAAGAAGAGATATAAAATCTGCATCATTTTTTAACACATTGTTATTTCTACTTTTTCCTTTAGACATTCTAGTAACTTCTAGTATTATTGTGCAACTTGACCCATTTGAGTGACATTTATTTGTTCTATATGTCACTCAAATGGGTGAAGTCACAAAATTAAATTCGGACTGCTCCTTATTCTGAGACTTCAGTTTTAGGGGATTTGAACTTTGAAAATTGAAATTCTGAGAAAATGGTAGTAGTGTTTTAACGATAAATATTGTGTTACATGAAATACTAAGTGATGGTTTGTTGAATTGCAAAAAATTCTTTGAAAGCGATTGAATTTTAAATCTTTTAGAATGTTCTTGAAAGAAAAGCATGCAATCACTTTGATAAGCAAGAAAATTTGTTCCCATATAATTATTTGTTTCTATCTTATCAGTGTAATTAGTATGCTGAAGAGTGTGCAATATCATTCTAATAATCAAAGATAATTTAATAATCGAAATTAAATTCACTTGGATGATGGTCATTCGCACTGCGTTACATTAAGTGTAGTTCAACTCACACCAAACGAAATGTGCACTATAATGATTAGTATGTTGTTAGGAGTGATTAACATCTAGTGGTCTTAAGTTTCAATTCCAAGGAAAGACGCTAATACTTATCTTCAGTTCCATTCCTTTTGCATTTAATTAAAAATTTATTTCTAGTTATATCTAAAAATTTTAATTTAAACCATCCCTAACATCACATTTTACAGCTTTAGAGGGGCATTAATATTCATGATGCATAGCATTATATAACAGTATTTAAAACCGCATAATATCCGCAGAAGCATCATTAACCTAAATAGATCAGAAAATGGTAAGTATTTAAAGATAAATCTACACTTTCGTAGTGAATGGAATAATTATATAACTTAATTACAGTTCCTCTAATAACTTACAATTTAAAGTATTTTCATGTTCATCGGAGGTTGGGCAGCATCATAAATAGGAAAATCATATAATCAATTTGTATGTATAATTATTCAATGACGATTCAATTGTATAATAATTTCAATGACGAAACATGACGAAAAATTCAACGAAACATTAATATGGTATATAAAGTGCAATGAAAATCCCTTTAAGTGCTAGTTGAGCGGACGTTTAACTTAACCGTTGTTTCTAGAGATATTTTATTGTTAAGATAAATAGAATTATTAGTATTCTATTATAAATTAATATAATAGCAGCTCATTAACAATATGTATACAATTCTCAACACTCTTTATAAATCTTTACCATAGTTTTAAGTTTATCATGCATATATATACAATTCATTGAGATTAACTTAATTGTCAAATTTGCCTTAAGCGTTTCTATTATTGTTCTTTTTTTAGCAACACATCTTTTGAAACTAATTATATTTAACGTAACTAATTTAATTAAGCAACAAAGATTTCTAAACATAATTTTTAGCAAATTATCTGTTAAATGTGTATTTAAACTAAATTAATCCCAAATCGAATTTGTCTTAAACCTAACGTTATAATTGAAATTTTTTTTTCACAAAAAAAATCGGCCCACTAATTTATTGCTTTATAGTTTGTGAAACTAAATTGTAGTTGCAATATTTGCAGCTAATTATATTTATGGAGTAAGAGCATAACCTCTATACACATAAATAAGTAGTGC
>JAPDSC010015907.1:32387-44087 GCA_026290005.1 Latrodectus geometricus | reverse complement strand
TTGGGAATAAAAATATTGTAGGCATTTCATCTAATTTTATTAACAAACTTTAGTAAATGCTAAAATATATTATTTAAATATACTCTCTTTTAAGTATTCCTTAAAATAGTATTTTTAAGTAGAAAAATAATTTCCCAAAAAATATCAGATTAAAAAAAATTTGTTTTAAAAAGTCAAATTTTTAATAGTGGGCCATAAAATTTAATGTAATATTTTCGGAGAAATGTTTAAACGTAATATCCTTAACAATATTTACTTTCATTAACTCTTATTTTAATCGCTCAATTCCATCTGAAAGAAGTCAACAAATTCTTTAAAATCAGTCCAAAGGATCTGACAATATCTGTGCATCATTTTATTTGGAAAGATGGGGAAATGAGTTGTACAATTAAAACAGCATATTTCGAAGTTGATTGAATACAAAAGCAATTTTTCTCTACTTTTCATAAATAATTCAAACAATAACATATTATTCTTTCTAATAAAACTATTTCCATTGTGAAATTATTAAGTGACTTTATTTGCATAAAATGAATATGCCTTTGTCTGAGAATAGCAGCATTACATCATAACACATTTAATATTGTTTTACTATTTCTCACTCCATTTATTTGATTTGTTTCAATTATGTTTTAATATAAATAATAAAATAAACGACGTCATAAGTTATAAGGTGATTGTTTTGCAACTATTAATCATAAAAATTACCGTATTATTGGCATGGTATACGTTATGACATTTAGGAATTGTAAAATAATAAATAGCGGAATTCCTATAAAATGTATCATTTAAAGACAATTATTTAGTTGGATTTGAGATATACTTCTAAGTAAATCTCGTTAATTTCACGAATATTTTGTAAAATATTTTATTTTGCTCAGCATGAAACAATATATACAGTCAAAGCTGTTTTCTGAGCTGTAGATAACAACTGCATTAAAGAAGCCACAGAAATTTCATATATACTTAGAACAAATATTTTTATAGCATATCCGAAATAAGTGTTTATACGAAAAAAGAGGGGCTGCTTAAAAGATAATCACAAGAAACAAGACAGATATTTATGAAATTGTGAAAACGTGCTTTCTAACAAATAAATAATTACACATGGAAATATTTTAAAGTAATTTAATATCTCATTTTACACACGGTAAAAGTTTCAAAATGTTCATACATATCTCAATTTGTTCAATCAGATCTCAAAATGTTCATATATATCCAAATAATAAACACACCAAATTAAATATCACTATAAAATAATCTTTAACTGATCGAATTAAGGAAAAGCAATCAGCTGAACACTCGTAGACCAAAAAACAGTTGAATATGTATCATAGAGATGAAACAATTTGATCTTAAATTTAGTAATTTGGTTTGATGTACTTGATTTTCATTGTTTTGTTTAGTATTATTTACTATTTAACAATAAGTTTCAACGTCTCTGGAAATTAATAATAGTTTTTACATTTTAGGTTTACATTCTCTGCTTAGAAAATAATTTCATTACAATAGGGAGGCTCTAATGTTATATTATTAATTAATAATTAAAATATAGAATCTATTTTTTTGTATCTGGCAACGTTGTTGTCATTCTAGACTGTATTTATATCAAGGAGACGCGAAGTTTTTTGCACAAACCAGCATTGTGAAAAGGAATAATGTAAATAGTGGTAATCGGGTATTCCATGTCCTAGGTGTAGGACAGGGTTTTCCAGATTTCAAGCCGAATTCGATCTTAGCCACTACTAAACAATGGGAGATGGGTGTTGCTCTTCTTCCTGAATCCAAGTTTGCCTGAGTGAGTGCTTGGGAATTTTCTGGGTTTCCTCTTTTGCCACCTGTATATACGTGACACTACCTTTAAAGAGCTTTTCTCACGGACTTTTATAGGCAGTACTCTATACATAATATACGAGGTAAATTTTTAATGTCTTACAACTCCCTTGAGTTGTTAATTTGTACCCCAAACGGTGTCAAAATAGAATAGAGAGGAATAAAATTGTAAATTGTTTAATTCATATCCTTTAACTACAACTTTACTTCAGGTAAACCAATTAGTCACAAATTATTATACCAAGAGAAAATTAGTATGTGATCATAATGGAAATTATTTTTCCAATTTATCTTCAGTAGAGCTACCAAAAATTTTGAAAATGCATTTGAAACCATTGAAATATAACTTGAATGAATGTAAAAGATTTAAAGTCAAAGAAGTGCTGCTTTACTGGAAACTTCACATGCTTTTTAACAAATTAAATAACTAGGAATGAATTTAAAACGGATTAGTTGTTCCTCAACAGTCACGTTTTGCATACGATAGCTAATTTGACAGAAATATACTTTGCTACTGCATAATGGACAGCCGAATACCGTAGATTTTAATATCCTTCTCGTAATTTGCTTTAAAGGAGGGATTTTTATAGGTAGCAGGCCGCGGATTCATGTGTCACAAGGGATGAAACCCGGAAAACTCCTCTCCCCGGCTATGATCGAACCAATTGCTTTGAAAAGCGCTGCTCTACCACTTATCCAAAATATACTTAAAGTACTTTTTGTAATCGGCTTAAAAATGTTTTCCTTGCAGTTTTAAATGAATTCCTACACATTAAAATCAGTTGGGAATTGAACCCTCAAATCTCTGTTAATTGCTAGAGAAATCGTATTTCAAATGCGATTAGAAGTTTCTTATATTTATTATTTATTACAAACAACATAAAATCATGAAGGAAAACTATTAACAATCTAATTATTAAATACCATTTTTAAACAGATATTGTTTCCCAATACATTTTAAGAAAATATTCATTTTCGTTTTAATCAGTAGGATTTTATTAATGCATTTTTAAATTACCATATTACAGATCATTATTTCGCATCAGTTAAGTTGCATTTTTTATCATTACAGAAACATCTTTTTCTGTCTCATTATTTTCCAGATTTAGATTCTTCCTTTTTAGAAATAACTTTAATAATCCTAACAAATTTATTTTTATACATAATTAATTGTTATACGAAAAATAATGACAGCATATTATGTAGGAAAACGTGGTGCATAATTATGCATAATTATTTTTTTAGTATAAAATGAAATACGCAATAATACCCAGGAAACAAATTATAGAAAAATTACACATTTTTAAATCTACAGTATATTACCATGTATTATGTATATTATCATTTTTACATGTATTTGATTTCCTTTAAAGAAATCTTTAATTATTAAATGTAATGTAAATTATATTTTTATGTTATTATATTCATAATGGAATAATAACTTGAATATTATATAATGACAAAACAAAGTCCAACTCTCGTAATAAAATAAATTACAAAATATCAAATGATTTTCATTATATGTAACCTGAGAAATAAATTCATAGAAATGTATAATGGACTTTTTCATAATTTAGTAAAAAATCAGAAAATGTATGAAGTCCAATTGTTTTTATCAATGAACACAGAATTTTATCAAAGATATAATGATATTTTAAAACTATATCTGCAAGAAAATTTAAAAAGAAATCATTTTAAGCAACCCTTCAGGAAATTTTCTAAATCTTGTCCTGCAAGTGCAAAGAAATAGATAAATACATCACCACTCCACACTTACTACCGAAATCCGAGTATCAAGTTTTTATCATAATTAAGGGATTGTATATAGTTGAATTCATCTTCATGAAAGAACTAGAAAAAATCAATTTTGATGTTAATCATTCTTATCAACAATAGTTGTATGGTTCGGAGATAATAGTTTTTGATATATACTCACCCAAAAACAGAAATAACATACATTCAAACACTTTTTTTACTATCATCGAAAGGTAAAATCATGAATTAAAGATCTCATTTGTAAAAATGGTATTCTTCCAAAATTATTTTAATATTATATTTCTTTTTAGAATTATTCATTTTATGTATATTTTTACTTATTTTATAATTTATAATATTAAAATTATGCCGCCCAACCTGTCTAGTGGTTAGTGTAACTGACTACGGATGAGGAGGACCTGGGTTCGAATCCCGGCTCGGGCGTGAATGTACTTTCTCTCTTTCTCTATGTGTTTCTTATCCTTTCCCCAGATCAGAGATGAATGTGGCCCGCCCTATAAACGGGTTTGTGGTGGTGTGTCGTGGGTGATGCTACTCGTACCACCGTGGCTTGGTTCACAGGTGCCCACCGGGTAACGATAAAATGAGTAGCCGTTTCCGGCCTTGTTGCGGCAAATGGGCTAATGTTACTTATTTGCTCAAGGGTGCCCACCATTAGAAATAAAAAAAAATTATCTTAAATTTTTTAACTATTTTTATTCAATGAACTATTTTTTATATAAGAGAAACGATGTGACTCATTTATCAGCGGATATTTGGTTTTTGTTGTCCTTGAATCAAAATCCTATGAGGCATACGTAAAAAGTTTCCTTACCAGAAATCTGAATCTAAGCAATAAACTATTGATAATTACTCTACAATTACAATCAAACAAAAGTGGTAAATAAGGCTATCTCAAATATTCCTCTACAACATATTTGAGAATGAGCAACGTGTCTATATCCTAAGTCAGTATAGATTGTGATATTCCTAATGAAGACAAGATACTTCGTATTTAAAACCTCTCTTATGGGGTTGTATTCATCTTACTGGACAATAAACCAATTTATTAACTAAGTATTTTGTATGAAATTTAAAACTGTCAATCATTATTTAATTTCCTTAGTAACACTTAACTCAATGTCTCAGCTTCATGTTCGTTTCTGACTGAATGTGGTAATTTCGTGAAAAGAATAGTTTTTTAAATTAGGTTAGACAGACAGACAGTCAGATAGATAGATAGATAGATAGATAGATAGATAGATAGATAGATTTTAGTGCAATTACTCAAATTATTCACGTCCATTTAATCTCGTATGCTGCCCAAATTTATTGAAGTTGTAAAAAAAAATTATCAACATTTTCAACTAAACTAACTAAAATGAAGTGAAAAATTTAAAACAATTTCTCTTAAATGAGAAATCATTTTAATTCTTAGTTACATTTTTAAAGTTGATGTACTTCATTCATCATTCAAAATATGAAGCTGAGTGACTTTCAGCATTTGTTGCTTATTCTTGAGTTCATATTCCATCAAAGTATGCATCCCTCAAAATCTGACCTTTCAGAGCGATTGATTTAATAGGACCATTACTTACACACACTAATGGAAGAATTCTTTTCGTTCCCTAGTGTTACGCTGACAGTATCAATCGAGTAAATAATGGCCTTAAATTTGTTAAGAGGCTGCTGTTTATAACGACTTGTGCGATTAAGTTTTTACTAGTTTTGGCAGAATTATCCTGCTTCTCTGAAATAGTTTAATCGGACCTTATTTTAATGATAACAAATGCAAATCTAAATAACTTGGTCAAAGCAGGACTTGATTTAAGAACACATAAATTTAGAAGCAATTTTAGACAACATACATTTTGTCAAGAATAAATAATAATGGCTATTTTGACTACAATTTTAAACTTTATGCTAAAAAATTATAGTGTTTTTTTAAATTATTACAAACAAATATTTTAATATATAAGTAAGCGATAAAACTCATTACAAAAATACGTTATTAATAATTAGGTTTTATTGCTATAAAATAACTTAATATGTTTTAAATTTTAGGTATGATCACTTATTTCATTAATTTATAAAAACATATTACGATATTATCTCATAATGCGTTTAATATCCACTTAACTACTTAAATGCAAATATTTTAGGTTAACTATTGTAAAATAATGTAAACTATTGCAAAATAATGTATGTAGTTTTCTTGTATCACAATAATGTGTGTTTTCTTGAACAAGTTCTTCAAAATGTACTTGAATTTATGCATTGGAACGTAGAATAAGGTAAAATCTGATAAAGTTGTACAAAGTTGAAAAAGAAAATTCATCTTTATTCCTTTTATAATTAATAAATCATTAATCCTTTGATATGAGAAATGCAGTATTGACGGGAATTCATTTCCATTTATGATAAGATATCATTTGTTATTGATTCTTGTATGAAGTGTTTGGGCTGGTTACAAATTTGTAAAATTAGGTAATAAGCAAACATAATATATAAAATAAATAACAATTAATTAAGAAAATTTTTTATATTTGGTTTCATTTCCTTAGAAAAGTTAGATAGTATCTGCATAATATACATAATAACTTTATGAGAATATTGATAAAAGACATTACGGGTTATACAAAAATCCTCAAATTCTTTTCATTGAAATCATGTTATGTGACGTCACCTGGAGAAAACATAACAATAATATGGAGTAAAATTCACAGGTAAATTTTTTATTCGTCTTTGATTTTTCTATTTGAACATTTGCTTTGATTGACTTACAATGTAAAAATGATTTTTTATCCATTAAAAATATAACATTTAAGAAACAAAGATACTGAATTTTTACCAAAAATTTGACTATCCTTGTTTGAAGTTTCAAGTGTATCACAATACTATAGAGAGAATATATCCACTGTGTATTCTAATAGTAATAATCACATCACCAAATTCAATTCTTTGAAAAGAAAGTGTTTCATTTATAACAAAAGAATTATACCATAGCCATTTGTAAATGATATTTTACAAAAATAAAACAAATTTATCAAGATATTAACTAAAATGTTATACAATTTAATAGTATTCCGAATGCCCTCCGAGTACAGCTTCCAATCATGAATTCATGACCAATTGTTTTAGTTATAAATTTTAAAATAAAAGGCTATGATTAAATCAATAGATCATAAAATTATATTTCAAAATTTAAGCTTAAATTTTTAAAGTGCCTAAAATTGATCTTGCTTTAAAAACATTTTTTGGTTCTCTTCCTATTAACATAAATCTTCTTATCCATTTAACACTAACCCTTATAAAACATTTGTTCAATACTTTACCTTATGCTTATGATAAATAATGAATTTCTGATCATGTAAATCGCAGACATATTAGGTTGGGGAAAAAAATCCATTATTTTTACGTGAACTTTTTGTAACTTCTTTCAGATTCACTTTGTAAAAAGGTTTAAAACAGTTTTCATGTAGATTTTTAGGTCTTGTGCGAAGCTACGACTGCTGACATGCTGTCAAGTTTGATAATTTTTGATATTTTATAGACATTCTCGACGATGTTGTATCCATGCGAGGTGCATCTTTAGAATCCAAATACCCAAACGGAATCGACGAAACCAAAATTGTGCGTAACTGGTTGTTACAGTCATATATAGGACAATAAACACCTTTCACAATTTTAGCCACCTGGTTAGTATTTTCGCCATTATAAAAGAAAAACTAAAATGTATCGAATTTTCTATTTGTTTTCTATTTTTAAAACCTTGTACTCATAACTGAATTAATCAAACAAAAAACCGCATGAGAATATTTTAGTATCAAATGTCACCTTTCCAATGAGCATAAATTTGAAATTGTTTGATAGATACCTCACGAGATAGCGATCACTACAGACGTCTACCGAAAAAATAATGTATAACTTTTTCCCCAAACAAATATAATATTTACCCTACAGAATATGTTAAAATAAGACTTCATGCCACAAAATCATATTAATCCAATACTTATAAAAACAATTTTGAATAACAAATCAGTAAACGAAAAACAAAATTTAATGTCAACGTTTTAGTATAATTTCAAAATCTAAATATTTTACTCTAATTTTAAAATTTAAACATTATATACAAAATACATAACACTACGATTTCCTGAGTAAAGAATAAGCTTTGAAATATTCATAATACAAAAATTTATAGCCAGAAAAATAATAAATTTATGCTTTCTTAAATAAAAACGGTTTTGCGTTTTGTGTAATACTTTGAAATGCAAGATATTTACTTTTGTCGCGTATGATGACTTTCCACTGTGAGGAAACGTTATAAATCAAATGAAGTTAAATTTACATAGTAAAAAATGGGAATGTGTTTTGCAGAATTTATAAAAAATATAGTTTTATGTGGCGTGACAAAATGAAATGGGGTTTCCTTAGAACTGAATTTTTTGTATTCCCAGGGAATATTTATAACAATAAAAAAAATAAATATTTATATTTTTTATATTATCTCTAAGTCTTTTGTTGAAACTTTTACATTCATATAAACATGAGATTTTCTGACAGTGGTTTTTAGTATATCCTTTAAGTGAAATAGTTTCTGACTTCTATTAATCATCGTCTCATCTGAAGTTTTTTCAGATTAGACGAAATTACTAATTAATTATTACCTTATAATTAATAAAAGTATCATTTCATTTTATTTTAAAATGACTTAAAATATTCAATTTTAAAAACCTGCCTTAGCTTCAATAAAATTAATTATAAAATTCGTTATGAACAATACATAGTTAATTAATTTATTTTTTAATAACAATCTAAATTTTATAAGAGTTGTTCTCTATAACAAATAAAGTAAGATTTTTCATGTGAAATATCTAGGTAATTTGTTTACCTAATTATATTTTATAATATTTAGTCATCTATGACTTAATTGAAAATTACACACATTTCTCTTGTTCTTGTTTTATGCATTCTTCATGACTCACAGAGTTAATTCTTACTTTTCTCGTTCTTTCTTCGTAAAACAAATCATAACTTCTTCAAAAATATATAATTAATAATAACTTCTTTCAAAAACTAAATGATATTGTCTTTTCTTTCCAAAGAAAATTTTAAACGTAATTTTTTAAACAAAGTATGTTTTTAAAATTAATATAATGTATATGTACATTTATTAATTCAATTACTTATTCAAATTGTGCGTTAGAAATATTAAAAACACAGAAATGAAAACGAGAAATAATCCTTTTTATAATATTGAAAATATTTTAGCTTTATTAGTTGGCAAGTCTAACTCTCATTGTTAAACTTACTCTTCGTTTGATGACGACTTTTTCTTCGCTGTGTGTCAAGCAATTTGCAGTTTCATTAGAAGCTTTTTCTCGTAACATTTATAACATAGTGGAAAAGGCACAAATTTAATAAATTTAACTTTAGAGTCTTTCATTTGATGTTGATCGCTCTGTTAGTTCTTTTTATTTCGTTTTCTTATTGTTATTGATTTCATAATTTCAATTTTTTTTCTCTTTAAGCAATATTTATTAATAATTCAACATTTCAACAAAGAAAAATACTTTATCAGTAAATCTAGAAACAGTATCTATCTTTCGTAAAGTGATATACGCTTTTAATAAGACATTTTTTAAATTATTAGACTATCATAAGAGTGTAATTATTTTTCTTAGATTGTTACATTTTTAGAATGAAGGTTATGTATTTCACTTTTACACAAATTTTACAATAAAACTTCTTGTAACATTCTTTATTCATTTATTAATCTGTATTTAATTAGACTTGATTTCTGAAATGTTAAAAATGAAATTATATTTTCAAAAAGTCACTTGCAAACCATTTAATTTGTATAATATTTATCTTTAAATTGAAACTATATGCTTATAATTTTAAATTTTTCTCAGTTTTTAAACTAAAAGTACCTTTTAAAAATATGATTGGAAAATTACATAAATATTAGAAAAATCATGATTTTTCTTTAACTTTGATATTTGTTATCTTAACTAAATTTGGCAGTTAAATCCTTACATAACATTACTAACATAACTTTAATAAAAATGTGGGTGCTAAATGTGTTTAATGATTAATTTTTCTACAAACTGTAATTTTGCCGAAGTTTTCATCTATATTTTTGAATGAACAGTATTTTGACCTTTCCATGTATTCTGCCAACATTCAAAATATATTCTACACTATTATACTGATAAGGTAAACTAGATTATGAAAGAAGTAGTTTTTAACATTAAAAATGGTTTTTGTTAGTGAGTTTTCTTTCATTCTCTTCAAAATATGAAAGATTACTTTTTACAAGCCTTAAATAATAATCATTTTATTTACTTTACCTGATAAATAATTTGTTTCACTAAATTTATATTTGCTGTACAATTCTTTATTTTTGCTCTTGATTCTAAAATTTTACCAGAACTTCTGATTGTAATTTAAATGAGCTTCGGTAAAATTTCAAAGACATAGATAATTGTATTTTCCCAGATATAAATGCAAAATATCAATAGCAATTCAGGAGAACTTACTTTTCTTTTCAAATTCTGTAATGAATCCCGATGCTTAAAACTAATAAGGGATTTATAAAAAAAAATACTTCACCTAACTGAATAAAAAGAAGTAGTGGTAATATAAAAGAAATAAATTTAATGCAAACATATGTTCAATTTAATGAATGTTACTTTGGGTTCGTAAATAACGTAACATTTTCTGATGGAAAAATTTTGTTCCGCTGTAAAGTGTATGTTTCATAACCAAAATCAATCCAATTGAAATCATAAAAACCATTTTGAATCCATCCAAGGGTGAACTTCCAGTAAAATGTAATAAATTCGTTCCTTGTATAAATTTAGCCGATTCAGTAAGATGGAAAAGATTAGAAACAGCATCATGGGCTCAGGTGGCTAGAAAGTTGAATATCTATTCGAAAGAGATTACAGAATAAGAATTGGAACGTGGGAAGGTCACCCTTGCTTTACGCACTTTATTTTTCTTTAGCTCTCATTATTGATAACCGAACAAACACTATTATAAGCATTGTTGGCTGTTTTTATATTGTTACATCACAAAGAAATTGGAAAATCAATGATTAAGTAAAATAATTTTCGTACAAAATTTCTTATACTTATTCCTTTCTCTATAACTAAGGTAAGAAAACTATGTTCTTTATTCTACCAATTATTTTTTTAATAACATCAGAATTATTTATTCTTATAGTCAGTTTTATTCAATGGATCCTCTCAGAAAACATTAATTACCTAGTTTTCTTTTTTTTCAAAAATGCTATATTTAATATGATAATCTTAATTATTCTGATTGGCAAAAGGTTTAAGTTGAGAAATTGCTTATAGTGTAAAAGAAAATTATCAAATATACAATTTTCCTGTTTGTAGTAAAGTTTTTAAACTTTAAGTACTTATTAATATATATATATATATATATATAAACATTTACAAATTTAATTTCTTCCTGATATATGCCGTAGCTATTAAAATCTTTAATTTTAAATTAATTACTTCTATCAAATAATTTACCTATTTCTAAATTTAGCATTTTCCGATTTCAATATAAATTTGCTATTTCGAAAATTGACCAACAAATTGAAAAAAGAGATATAAATTATCTAAAAGCATTTCGAAATTTTTTAATGGGGGATACATTCGATAATTCGCAATTTTTTCTCAAATAGCTTTCAGCAAAAAAAATATATAGCATAATCATTGTTTGACATAAGTACGATAGAATATAAAATAAGTTATTTAGGAACGATCACTGCTTAATGAACGATGCTATATTAAATAATGTCGCGAGATAGACGAAATATGATTTCGATTTATAATTTTCCAGAAGAATTTCGTTTTAAAAACCATAGGCTACTATAAAGAGTGGATGACTAAATGTCAACCGCTCCATGGTATCTCAGTTGTGGCAACAAATTCTAAGTAAGGGTTCAGCCTCTCGAAGGCCTACTGAAAATATGCTAAGAGTGCGGCTGAGAGATTACTGTTCCTGATTCCAAAACTGTTGGTCCTGGGTTCGCATCCCGATTCAGGCAAGGAAAATTTTCTTTCTCTCTCTCTCTCTCTCTCTCTCTCT
>JAPDSC010015907.1:0-14199 GCA_026290005.1 Latrodectus geometricus | reverse complement strand
TATATATATATATATATATATATATATATATATATACAGTTTTTAAATTTTAATTTTTCAAGAAATCAATTAACATATAATTATTAAAAAACAAACTCTTTACTTCTGTACTTAACACTGAGCCATGAATAAATCGGTTAATGCTTTGACATTCTGTTTAATAATTCAATAGTTCGATTCTCATCTCATACTTGGATATTCATAGCGGTTAAGAATACACTTTACTCAGTAGATCCAAGTCTAATAGGCCTCGTGAGAAAACAATGACGATTGGGCTACGAACCAGACGTCAATATTTAATTTATTATTTAAATTATCACTAATACAATTAATATCACATTAAACGAGTATGATGATCTTCAGTACAACAAACGAAAGGAAAACTGCTCGGAATGTCAGGCTCGCACACGATTCTTTACATAGAATATGACTTTTGAAAATTTGTGTGTATGCTCGCGCAACTAAATTGTAGATTTAAATTTTATAACAAATGAGCAGTGAATATCATTAAAAAGTATGCCTGAACAAAATTTTACAAGTACTGATAATGCACAAAGATTAATTTTTTGAAATTGAATTCTTACTGAATAGTAAATGAAGTTTATAGTATTTAAAACACATGCTGTGTTACGGAATAACTGCAGCCACCAATGAACAGGAAGATCGAGAAATCTGTCCCCTTAGCGTCTCTGTCTGCAACTTGTTGCCATTAATAATCTTGTAAGGTTCTATTTTTATCAAGTGATACAATTCTAAGACGATTACCAAATACAGGACTCAAATTTCGATAATCAATTCAATGACTGCCTTTTGCAACTCACAATAGGTAGTGTCGCCTGGAATGTTACTACCTCCAATCAAATTGGACATTTCTGCCTGAAGAAATATCATCATTAAAGGCAATACCGCACTTTACTCTATGTTTGATTATCGCTGTGTATGAGTGAAGAGAAGAGATAATGAGTGATCGAATTAGGTATGTGTTGTCAAAAAGAATTATATCTGATGCTACAGTTTAAAGAACGATCTCTTGAAATAACTAGTCTCCGTTGATCTTGAAAGCATTCTCACCACTCTCAGGCATGTCGATGACATTTTACTGTCATAGAACTGATTATGATATCTACCTGTCAGTTTTTGATTTCCAGCAAAATAACACATTCAATAGTTTACTAATAAACTGTTTCATTGATATGGTCTAGATCAGTGTTTCTCAACAGCCGGTCCGCGAAATATCCAGCTTTTATAGGCCGACCACCGATACAGTACCTACATTACAATAATAATAGTTTACTAGTTTAAAAAATAATGTAATCTTTGATGAAAAGTACAACAAACTGGCAACTATGTACCTAATCGCGTTTCATAAATTGCCGTATCACCAGCGTTGCCAGTCTATTATAATTATAATAGATCTATTGTTGTTCAGCAGTCCTTTTACGTTGTCACGTTACTCACCAAATCTGTTACTATTTTGAGTTTTTATGAAATTTACAAAATTACCCTTTACCTAAATTAAAAAAACAAACTGCCGGTACCTCGGCACTCTTTTTTACTATTCTAGGAAATCTATTACATTTTGAACTGTCGACTTATTCCTTTTAATCAAATTGTTCTGTCAACACTGCTTAGAACACTAGTTAGGGTGCGCCTATCTGCCTTGGTGCCTTGCGTATCCCTGATTACTTGAACGCTGACTATCGCAGTGTTCAAGGCGTCTGGCGTCTTGATTACGTTTTGTTTTTGATTTTGATTATTCTGCACACATGGGCAATTCTTGAAAACTATTTATCAGCGTAAGTTTTTAATAACTTCTGAATTTAATATTATGCTATAACTACTATTTCTGTAACTTTAGGTATACAAAATCAATAACCAGAATGAGTAAGAAGGAAACGAATCGCACATTACTAAATTTCATGCAAAGAAAGGATTTTCAAAATCCAAGTACGTCGTCCACCCCTTTGATTACAGATGAAAGTGAATATAGTCCACAATCTTCCAAAAATAGAAAAAGCTTTGTAAGGCACTACATCACATATGATTTGAAATATGGTTTTGTCCTCTGGCCT
Organism: Latrodectus geometricus; assembly: GCA_026290005.1. Classification (NCBI taxonomy): domain Eukaryota; kingdom Metazoa; phylum Arthropoda; class Arachnida; order Araneae; family Theridiidae; genus Latrodectus; species Latrodectus geometricus. The sequence goes on along the minus strand of JAPDSC010015907.1, from coordinate 12,127 downwards.
CAATCAGAAGAAAATTGTCCAAAACCTGAATGTGTTGTTTGTAGAGATGTTCTCTCCAATGAAAGCATGAAACCTTCCAAGCTCATGCGGCATTTACAAACGAAGCACCCACAACTGGAAAGCAAATCCCTGGACTTTTTCAGGAGAAAATGTTTGGAGATGAAAATTCAAAAGGATGCTTTTAAAAAATGTTTCTCGGTTGATAAATCGCTTTTAAAAACATCGTATCTAGTTGTTCTGCGAATTGCCAAATCTAAAAAACCATACTCAGTTGCTGAAGATCTTGTCAAACCGTGTTTGATAGACGTGTGTTCTGAAGTGATGGGCCAATCTGCTGCAGATAAAATGAAATCTTTCCCTCTGTCCAATGATACTATTGGACGAAGAATATGTGAGTTATCGTACGACATAGAAAGTCAACTACTCCAAGATATACGTTAATCGAAATGGTTTGCTGTCCAAATGGATGAGTCAATTGACGTCTCAAAAAATGCCATATTACACTACTGGCCATTAAAATTGCTACACCAAGAATGCGACATGCTACAGATAGGAAATTTATACGAAAGGATGAAGGTGCTATCATATGCAAATGATTAGCTTTTCAGCGCATTCAGTCAAAGCAGGCGCCAGTAGCGACACCTACCTTGTGTTTAAATGAGGAAATTGTTCAGCCGGTTCCTCATACACAAATTGCCTTTGAACGTTGTTGCCTGGTAAAAAGTTGTTGTGATGCCTTGTGTAAGAAGGAAAAATGCGTAGCAGCATGTTTCTGACTTTGAAAAAGGTCGAATTGTAGCATACCGGGATTGCGGTTTATCTTATCGCAGTATTGCTGCTCGAGTCGGTCGAGATCCAATGACTGTTAGCAGAATGTGGAATCGATGGGTTCAGGACGGTAATATGGAATGCCATGCCGGATCTCAACGGCCACCTATCACTAGCAGCCGAGAAGACAGGCATATTATCCGCATGGCCGTAATGGATCGTGCAACCACGTCACGAGCCGTGAGTCAAGAAACGGGGTCGTTTGGAAGACAGCAAGTGTCTGCACGAACAGTTCAACGACGTTTGCAGCAGCATTGGCTCTCAGCTCGGAGACCATGGCTGCGGCTTCCCTTGACGCTGCGTCATAGACAAGAGCGCCTTCAATGGTGTGATCAACAACGAACCTGGGCCCACGAATGGCGAGACGTCATCTTTTCAGATGAATCCAGGTTCTGTGTACAGCATCATGATGGTCACATCCGTGTTTGGCGGCATCGTGGTGAATGCACACTGGCAGCGTGCATTCGTCATCGTCATACTGGCCCATCACCTGGCGTGATGGTATGGGGTGCCATTGGATACACGTCTCGGTCACCTCTTGTTCGCATTAACAGTTCTTTCAACAGTGCACGTTACATTTCTGGTGTGTTACGACCCGTGGCTCTACCCTTTATTCGAGTCCTGCGAAACCCTACGTTTCAGCAGGATAATGCTCGACCGCATGTTGCCGGTATTGTACTGACCTTCCTTGATACGGAACACGTTCGGCTGTTGCCCTGGCCTGCACGTTCTCCAGATCTTTCACCAATAGAAAACGTCTGGTCAATGGTTGCTGAGCGACTGGCTCGTCACCAAACGCCAGTCACTACGGTTGATGAACTGCGGCATCGTGTTGAAGCTGCATGGGTATCTGTACCTGTACATGCAATCCAATCTCTGTTTGACTCAATGCCCAGGCGTATAACTGCTGTTATTACTGCCAGAGGTGGTTGTTCTGGGTACTGATTTCTCAGGATCTATCCAGCCAAATATTTTGAAAATTTAATCACTTGTTATTTCTAGTATAATATATTTGTCCAATAAATATCATATTATTATCATCATTTCTTCCTGGTGTAGCAATTTTAATGGCCAGTAGTGTATTATGTTATGTTAGTTACATTGAGTATGCAACCAATGATATTAGAGAAGAATTGATGTGCTGTATCGAACTACAATCCCAAACAACAAGTGTTGAAATATTTAAGGCAGTTAATAATTATATTGAAACTAACTCCATTGACTGGTAAAAATGCATCGGTTTGTGCACTGATGGCGCAGCTGCTATGACTGGAAGACATACAGGTGTTGCAAAGAGAATAACAGACGTAGCATCAGAAGGATTAGTAGTCCCACACTGCATTATTCATCGCGAACATTTAGCAGCAAAGAAGTTGTCCCAACTGAATGACATTCTTCTGGAATCGGTAAAAATTGTAAATTTTATCAGAAGTAACGCCCTTAATTCAAGATTGTTTACAACTATATGTCAAGAAATGGGATCAGATCATGTACAACTATTGTTACACGCCGAAGTACGCTGACTATTCAGAGGAAAAGTCCTTAAGCAGTTGTATGAATTAAGAAATGAGGTACAACTGTTTTTAAATCAAAAGGGATCATTCTTGAGCAGACATTTTCAGAACACAGAATAGGTAGCCTTGCTTTCGTACCTGTCAGACATATTATCACTGGTAAAGGAATTAAGTTTAAGTCTTCAAGGTAAAACTAATACCGTTTTCAACTTCTTCAATAAGATTGATGCTTTCAAAAAGAAATTGAAACTCTGGTATAAACGTGCGGAAGAAAACACTTTTGATATGTTTGCTTCTTTCTTTGATTACATTAATACTAATGACATGGATCAGAAGAGCGTTATCAGCATTATTTTGGAGCATTTAAAAGAACTATCAATAGCTTTTGATCAGTATTATCCCCCAGAATAAGATGTACGTTCAGGTAATCTGTTGATAATCAATCCATTTATTGATAATTATGATAACAATCTCACTACAGTCCAGGAAACAGAACTTATTGAACTGTCTTCAGATCTAGGACTTAAATCACAGTTCAATTCAATAAATATACATCAATTCTGGACATAATAAATAATAAAGTAATAAATAATAAATAAAGACTGCAACAGAATACCCCAATCTTCATGCAAAACGTTGAAGATTTTATTGCCTTTTTCCTCAACTTATTTGTGTGAAATTACATTTTCGGATATGACTGTTATTAAGACGAAACATAGAAATCGACTTGCTCTTGCGCCTGCTTTACGTATTGCTGTAACTGGTTTAAAGCTTAAGATTGACAATTTAGTCAGCAACAAAGACCAGCAGCAATCTCATTAATTTTAGTTTTTATATATCTTTTATTTTGGTAAATTATTTTTTGCTTATTTGGTATCTACTTACGTTGTTCATATTTCAACTCATTGTTGTTTTGGCTAATATATTAATTAAAAAAAATAAATATATCATTCACGTTGGAATTTTATTGGAGTTTTAATTAAGTTTTGGTGCTTTTATTCTCGATGCAATATTATAAGTAAGTTGAATATACAAATGTAAATTATAACAAACAAAATGCTTTAAAAATTATGCATGTCTTCATGATTTATCTTTGTGGAAAATTGTGCATTGGGTCGAATTATTAATATTACCGGTCCGCGCGAGCGTGCCGAAATATTGTACTGGTCCTTGGAGTAAATTCAGTTGAGAAACACTGGTCTAGATCTTTATTTCTTCAAGAAGCCAGCCAAGTATCCAGACTTTGTATGAGTTACATAAGTATCTTCATCTGTCTAGGAATGTCACCGAACGTGTACAAAAATTGCAGCATCTACCTCAGCAGGAAACTAACCACTTATTTGTCTAAAATTTTAAACAAATCGACTAAAATAACAATATTGTTTTGATAACATTAAAAATTATGGTTTTAATATCAAAGATTGTATTGAACACAGAGATAATAATACCGCCTGTGTAGTGGGTATATTTCTAAATTTCAAACGAAAATATTCAACCAAAACAAATTAACAAATTATATTACCAGTTCCATGTTTTCTTACCATAACCCGGTAACAGAAGTTAGCGTCTATGAAGAAACTAGTATTCTTTCATCAAATGCAAATAGTCTAAAATTGACTTTCTATTTCAACTTATTATCTAAAATTAAAAGATAACATGAATGCCGATTGCTAAGTAATAAAAGTATTATCATTAACTAGATTATTCAGATGAGTGTATGTATTAAACAGTTTTGTTAAAGTCCCGAATTATAATTGTAGTTTCTTTTTAAGATTCAGAAAATACTTAAGAGACATCTGCATACTTAAAAAAAGAAAATCATTTGGAAAGAAAATTATGTAAGGAAACGTGTATTCGGTGGTTTTGTGATGAAATAATAAACATGTTATATATTGTAAACATAATTTTGCAAACCGAGACTATCGGCATAAGAGCTATCATTATTTTCGATACCTATAGAATTATTAAAAGCTAAATATATTTGCTTTTTAAAATGCTCAGAATAAAAATTGTTTTCCAAAAAAAAAAATCATTCACCTCAAAAAGTCTTTTACAAAATTATATGTAATGCAAGAATATATACATCATATTTAATTATGACCAAGGTGTAAACTGAAAGTAAAACAAATAAAGAAAAATAAGACTTTTTTCGATCTTTTTTTATACATTTTTTAAAAAATGACTTCTAAACTACATTATTCTCAGGTTAGTGGTAAGTATGATATATATAAGCAGAAGATGCATGTTTTTCCTGCCTTGAAAATACTACTGTCATAAACTACCACAGAAACTCAATGGAAGATATGAAACTGATTTCATTTTGTACATTTTAAAAATAAAAATAAACCACCCAATTTTCAAAAGATAAATCCACTCAATTTTCAAAAGATAAATCCACTCAATTTTCAAAAGATATAGGAAAACCAAGCTGTGCATCAAAAAATACGGAAAAGCCATAAGATGGTAATGATTAATAGAAATATGCGAAAAATGTATAGTTTTGTCTATTATTACTATGTTCAAAAAGTGTCAAAAATTAAAAATTACGCGATTCTTTTCTTGTAGCATACTTTCAACCTTTGTAAGTATTATTTAATTTTAAGAACTTTTTCGTGCCATAAGTTAAAAACTTCATTTATCATCAAACGCTAATTCAAGAACGACGAATTGAAGACTGGAAAATGTATAAAGAAAAGTGTTAAAAGTTTAACTACTTTGAAATTTTATTACATGTCCAACTTAAATTAGATGTTGATTTGAATTTAATCCTTGATTTTCAGTCTTCCAAAAGTGACCATCGTAAAACAACACACAACGAAAGAAAATTATATGTAAATATTATTCCTACAGCATTCAATTTGCGCTTGTTACGAAATGGGAACGAAGAACTCAATAGCTTAACTGCAATGCGAATAGCTTCCTTTCAATATAAAAGTTAATTATTGCAACTTTGTAGGGTATATATATAACGTAATCATCGACAAAAACGATTTGAGCATCGATAGTAAAAAATATTATTTGGGAATTTTATCCCACCAGAGTTATGCGTATTATAAAATCAGTGTGTAGATAGGGATATTTCTGTATATATTACTATCCAGTATAATCCCAGCTTACACAAGGAAGTAAATGCCGTCTAATTAATTGATTTTTCAAATAAATGCAAAATGAAAGTGACCACGAAGCTCTTTAAAAAATTGGAAATAACCGAACAGAATCCATGTGCTTTATCTCGATTTACGTTTCATTATTAAAATTACATGCCCTCAATCATTTTCAGTTCAAAAGTGGTGTCAAAAATCTATAACAAATTTTGTGTAAGAGGTATATTGTCACTCAAGAAATCCAAGCATCCTCATGAACTATACATCCATCTATATAAGATTTGTCTCTGTATCTCTTTGTGAACAGTTAATCCAATTCCTAAAAGTGTTACAGACCTTGGGGGACCCAGTTCCTCTTCTGATGACGGTGGCAAATTTTGAAACTGTTGCTATTATCAAGAAATTAGACATGTGAACTATAATCATACTAGATGTCTCATAACTAATAAGACATCTGATCACATTTAAATTGAAACTATATAATGCTTAACTTTCATTACATTATCCTCCTACCCCAAGAAAGTAACACAATTTGTGTGTAATTATTAATAAGGAAAAATATTAACCCAGAATAGGCTACAAATAAAAATTTTATGAAAAATGTGGTGTGTTATTTTCTCACTTTAAAATATTCTTAAATTACATTCTTTAAGACACAAGAAAAATTTCGTGCGTGAAAAATAACTATTTAAGAAATTTTATTAAGAATCGTGTGATTTTTGCACAATTTACATTGTCTAAGTGTTTTTCTTATTTTTTTTTTTTTTTTGAAAGAATATCACCGATCTATCTATTATCGATCTCTGATTTTACAATATTTACAAATGATATTATAACTATCAATATTTACAAACGATGTAAGACAATTATTATTAATAAAACAGCTTGCAATGTACTTTTGAAACAATGTAAAAAATGTGGGTTTTCAATTTTTGCCTATTTTTCATGCATTCGGCCAATGTTAATGCAACATTGAATTCTTTTCATCCTTTTTATGACATTTTTATTTGCAGAATTTGCAACTTTAATTTATAAAAAATATATCTGAATAATCTCAAGCAGAATAATTATATAGTTCAAAAAGATTAATTTATTAATAACCGTTCAAGTTAAATTAATTAAGCATATTTAGAAAATTTCTCAACACAGAAAATGTTTACTCCAATTGAATATCCAATATTTTGTAGACATTTTCAGAACCCTTAGAAATAGCAGAAAAATAAAATCATTCAAAATGTCAATGTTAAGGAATAATATTGAAACAATGCGTCTATGCACCTTTGGACAAAAATGAATTTAAAAAATGTGAATATTTACCTTTTCAACGATGCGATTTTGTTTACATTCTTATTTAATTTTTGAACCTCAATTATTTTTTATTAACAGACATTAAAAAGAAATTAATTTTATTAAATTATCAAGTTATATAAGTAATTTGAAATTTTTGAGATTTGTTATAGAAGTAAGCATATTGACTCAAATAGAATATAATAGTCGAATAGTACAAAAATATATTGACTAAAAAATTTTAAAAAGTTGATTGAAAATAATTTAAGTAAGAAATGTTTTCTGAATATGTAAAGAAACAATTTATGAAACTAAAATAAAAAAAAAATAATCACAACAACAACACATGAAATTACTTTTACAAAATACTCTTTATTGAAATTAAAAAAATATTTTGAATCAAATATTTTGTAGTAAGCTTAAATACATTTACAATTATAAAACTTTAAAATTCTACACAGTTAATTTTCCCTTATTCATTAAATTCACTAAAACTTATTTAAAAATAATTACTAATCAACATTTAGGAGAGTTTTCATGTTTTTCACAACTTTTATGCAGGTTGTTGAATAATAAGAGCTTCCTTTCACAACACTTTTCTCAGCTGGAATAAAACGAGGATGGGGTTGACAAGATGAATGATATTCTCTTGCTCCAGTAAATGCTTTGATTTCTAGTAAATTAGATTCATTTATACCACAACCTGAAATTATATAGAAATTCATGACTTTAATGAAATTATATATAAATTAAAAACATTTGGCTAAAGCTTAATAAAATCATCAAAATCAAAAAGCTTAATAAAATTATATATATACACTGGTGTCCAAAACTGGACATTTTTAATTTTGCATGTTTTTTTCAATTTTGTGTGTGGTTATATATTTTTGCTCAATCACAAATGTTTATATATTAAAGGAAATTTAATATTTAACTTAATTTAAAAAAATAGAATTAAAATATTATTATTATAAAAAATAAGGCTACAAATAGTGAGATACATCTTAGATTTCACTATATTTTAAAGTTTCACTTTTACACACTATATATTAATTATGATAACTATTATATTTTAATAGTTTCAATGTCTTTTCATCAAGAGAATTAGTGTTTGAAATTCACTCTTTTAAATCACTTGAGGCCAAGAGGCAAATATAGCCTCAATAAGCTGTATTTTATTTCATGGATGCATTCTCCATACAAGGAATTTCAAACGTCACAATACTTTTTAAATATTATAGTACATAATTGATTGATATATGTATGGAAATAATTTATTGTTCACTTGAATAATATTGGAAATCAAAATCATGATCCATCAATTTAGTATTGTTAATCTAAATAAAAAATAATAATTTATTGGAAAATCGAGACATAATGGATACTAATATTGAAATTTCCTATGAAAAATTTTTTTTTATTTATTTATTTTTATTTTTATTTATTTTATTTATTTATTTTTTTTTTTTTTTTGTAACAGCAAAATAGCACATTTCCAGATTATTATATCCTATTGATAATAACTTTACATACAAATAATGATGTACTCTAAATATTTTTAGTAAAATAGCTCAATGTTCACATGAATAATGCATAGCAAGTATCATTTGAGGCAATTGGGGATGAAAACTTTAGAACAGATATTCAACACTATTGAATATTAATAATGACACAATGTATATAACATTATTAAGAGAATGTAATATTGACCTATAAATCAAATTTTAATTTCTTAAATGAAATTAAAAACTGAGAATTAAAATCTACATTTTTTTCCGGTTTTATATTGTATTGCCTAGGACATAACCATAAATAATTTCAATTTCAATGAATATTTCAAACAGACCAATCATAAGAAAAATTATTTACATGAAAAAATTTCTTTATAGTCAATCTATATTTAACAGCTTACATCACAAGAAAAATTTCAAATTCATATTGATTTACATTGTAGAAAAAAGTTATCAGTTTCAAATAATAATTCTATGCGTACAATAATGATTCATCTTTCAAGTAATTTTTGTGTGTATACCACAGATAAAACGAATTATATTTTTCATTTTACCTCTAATGATATTAATGGTTCTTAAAGAAAAAAAATCTTGTTCATCTAGTTTCCTATATTGATGCACAGACAGGAAAATACAAAAATAAAATTCAGATTTCTGAAGAATTTGAACCTTGTTTGGGATACTTCTATAATACATTTTTAATGAAATTAAACCAGTTTTAAACTCTTTATTATTTTTTTAGACAACAGATGTATTTATTCTCTAATGAACTACTTCCACTGTTCATTTTTTCACAGAATTAATCAGGTGGATATAAGTTTTCTTCATTATTTTACATTTTAAAATGTTTTCTAACGTTCTCTCATTCTGTTTTCATACAATGAATTACTATTCAATTCCAAATGAATGAAAATATAAATCAAAATATTTTGCTACCCTTACATTTCTTTTTTTTCACAATTAACTATTTTATTTCATATAATTTGTGAAAAATTGTTTTTCTCAATTTTTATATTCTGACATTTTGAATAATATCATAATGGGGTACTGTGTCAAAAATATGGTTTCCAAATCTTGAAGCAAAATCAATAACTTGAATTCTATGAACTTTTCATTCACATTTTTTAAATTTTTAATTACAAAAAAAGTGAATGAAAAAGATGTGTACATACATAAGATTAAAATATTCTGTGATACAATGCTTCAGTTACTAATTATGATAAACATAGTTTAATTAAGAAGATTCATAACATATGAAATAATAACCTATAATTCATGATAAATAAAATTAAATCAATAAACGAATATAATGAAACTCAATTATATAATTCTTAATGAAAAACTATATTTCATTGTTTCACAAAAAATATCTATAATGTTGGGACAGTTTTTTAATATTTATAAGTTTTTGCAAATCAAATAAAACATTATTTTTCAAGCATAATTGAATAAATATTATAATAAAGTTATGGCATGGTTCAGTTGTCCTTCAAAGATTTCTGACACAAAAACTAATTAGAGCAGAATCTAAACATAAAAGCATAGCACATATGAGAAAATTAAAATAAAATTAGAATGTAACTCTAAATTTGTTAACTATTTCAAATAAGTTTTTTGAAAATCAATACATTTGTTAATATAGAAAAACATAAGACTATTTGTTTGCAGATGTTTTAAGAGAATTTGATAAATGATCAATGCAATTTTACTAAAAAAGACATTTACAATGGAATAAAACAGTAAAAAAAAAAAAAAAAAAAAAAAAAAAAAAAAAAAAAAAAGAATTAGCCAAAAAATTTAGTTAAAAGATTAAAACCTATTAATAGGTTTTGTCAAAAAAAATGCTTTATCATTATAAAAATATTTATGCATTACAAAAAACAATAGCTATGTTTAAAACACCTACACTAATGCTCCATAAATATTTCTTTCAAAAAAATATAAGCTTTTGCAAAAATAATTTATGCTATAGCAGTTGAATCAAATACTTATGCCAATTTACTTACCTGGCATGATTGTTATTTTAGAATCAAACTGAAAAAAACAAACAAAAATGTTTCATATTGTGCATAAATAAAATATTAGCATAATAGCATAAATAAATAAATAAAATAGCTTAATATTATATGCTTACATAAAACAAAAAAAAAACTTTAAAATACATAAAATTAGAAATTTTAATAAAAAGTTACGGAAATTTATATTTTAAATTCTATTTATAAGCAAATCATTTTACAATATTTTACATGTCTTTAAGCTACCAACGGAAATAACAAGCGTTTTTCAAAATGAATATTTAAATTGTTATTTTAATAAATATTTGAATACATTTTTAATAATCAAAATTATATTATGAAAAATATTACTTCCTTCAATATTAATATTATACTCAGTCTGACATATTTTATTTAGTGTTTCAAGTTATTTTAAAATGAGAGATTATCAATTTGTTCTTATAGCAATGAAAAACTTTTTCTGTAAAAATTTCAAATTAGAGTATTTGAATTCTTCTTGAAATGAATTATGTTTTGCATCACATGTGGAATTGCCAAATACAAATTTTTAACAATGCTCATTGGAATTAACCTATATACATATCTACCTCACTTTTATTATCTGCATTGTCAAAAAATGCAACCATTGAAATAGTACACAAAGTTTTATGAATTAAGGAACAAAATTCAAAATTTTTCATTGTTGCATTCATCAAAGCAAAAATATTTTCATGGAGCTTCCCATTTTCATAATATGACAAAAATCATTCATAAGAAAATGTACTCAATATTTGATGAAAAAAGGATAATATTTCAAATCAATGCCAAACTGCTAATTAAAGGTTTTGTCATAGCAATTATATTTTGAATTATCAAATAGTTCTTACTGAAATTATCATTATAGTTCTTACTGAACAGTGTAGATTGAGAAAGGGTTACTGAAGATGAATAATCACTTTGAAGATTAACTCAAAAACAATTTCCATGTTCACTTCCCATTCCCCTTCATTGCAGCTTTCATCAGCCAAATTTAATTTGTCCATTTTTCTTTTTTAAAGATAATATCATGAATTGTCACAAAATTGTGTTACTATATAGCAGGGGTGGCCAAACTTTTGGGATCCGGGGTCTACTCCACATTTAAAAAATCGATGGCAGTCTACCAATGGCAGAGGTAAATTAGCGTGCATATTTATTTTCGGTAACAAGAAAAAATGGTAAATTATGTAATTTTTCTAAAAAAAAAAACTTTATATTAATATTTAAAAAATAAAAAGTTAATGACGAAGATAATCAAAGTATTCATATATCAAAAACTGACCATCCCATTCACTTCGTTTAGTTGAAATTTGGCACTATATATCTGCGACAAGTTTTTCATATTGTAGCTGACTAGCAAGAGCTTATTGCAATGCATAAATACGAAATTTAATGTTCATCTGTTAAATGTGACCAATGTTTGTTTTTTGTTCATGGTTGAAAAAGCAGATTCGCAAAGATACCTCGATCCAAAGTGTGATTTCAAATACAAATTCAGTTTGTAAATATGAGGAAACGTTTAATCAGAAATTAATTTCCAAACATCAGTATCGCTAAATATGCTCTGGATTTAAGAAATATATCGCAACTTAATTTAATAATTTCTTCCTCTAACGTGACTGATGTGATATCTCTCAAATGTCCTATTTTTTCAGATACTTCATCAATGTTGGCATTTTCATTAAATGGAAATATCATAAAATTGAGTATTTCTTTCAACCTAATTAAGTCAGCGAATCTTCTTTCTAATTCTTCAAACAAGACAAGTAAGTATTGTAGTGATGTTACACCATTGTAATGATGCCATCGAGTGTGTGCACTCGGTGGCTCTTTATTTCCCTCCAGTTGGC
>JAPDSC010015882.1:0-20607 GCA_026290005.1 Latrodectus geometricus | reverse complement strand
GCAAGATGCCATTTAGATATATAAACAATATTTTTATTCATTTAAAATAATTTTTCAATCAATACTCTGAAGTTATAATTTCTTTAGAAATATTCGTGATAATTTGTATTAAATTTTAATATTTAGTGAACAACAGGTAACATACTAATTTTAAAATCAGCTGATGAACTTATAAATTTTGAAAGTATAACAACAATCAACTAATAATTAATGTTTAAAATTACACTATAAAACTTTTACAATATTGGTTTGTGTATGCATGTGCATTCTTTACTTTCTAAACACTGTTTCACTTACAATTTGCTGCAGCTTGTCAATATTAGGTATCGGGAAAAAGTGGTTAAAGTATAAGAAATCTCATTTTCTTATAAAATAGGCTTTACCCGAGCTAATGTCTTTAAGAAACAAACTCAGTTTAGATATAAAACATAAAGTTTTACAAAAATAAAAAAAGTTTAAATTTTCCTTATTTATGCAAAAGCCTATCAAAATCTATTCAGGTGTGAAATTTTATCGGTGAAAGGGAAATGGTTCTTTCTTCTCATAAACGAAGACTGTGAAAATGCCATGAATAGCTTGTTTGATATGGCAAAGCATCCGTGGCACTTACATGAAAATTTCCCTAATTTAAACGATTGAGTTAAACATCGTGCCGCTTGGGATGCTGCCAATTTCATTTAAAGTTTAATATATTTCGCTCATAAAATGCACAACTCTCTGCAAATTTAATTTAATTTCTTCAAGGCTAATTCACTAGAGCAGGAAAAGGAATTTTACCCACATGTTTATACAAATGACGTAATTTGTTCATTTCTCCTTAAGCTAATACAAGATTAGTTATTCTAGCGCCATTTGCAATTTAATAGTTGGAATTAAATTGTTTGAAATATATTCTGAAGCAAGTAATGTTACCATTCTAATGTAAATAATGCGTTGTTTACAATTCTGATATAATAATGCATGAATATTTGCATTATTAATCATTATATTTAGAAATGTCTAGATGTAAATTGTGCGATATACATGATGTCCACATTTGCTTGAAACATATAATGAAGATTAGGGCTTGAAGATTTCATTCTCTGCACATTAAAATTAGTTTTAACTATTTTTTATCAATTTTTCAGTTACATCAATTTATCCCAAATTATGCAATTTGTTTTCTGTTTTAGATAAGCAAATTAATTATACTTCCTAAATCATTTCTAAAACTGTATTAATTTTAAAATTCTTATTTCCAAATTCTTATCGGAAATTCGTATGCTTAATCCTGTACGACTTCATAAATTGTCAATATTTTAATATTTATTTCTAGTTTTATTTTATTTAATAATATACCATACTTATATGAAAATGACATCGTATGGAATCCAGAAATGCATAAAATATTTCATCATAAAGAAGAAAGAAATTAAAAAGCTGTTTTTAAGAAATAATAGGGAACAAGAATGAAATGGATGGAATTGAGGATTTTTAAAAAGGTGAAGTAAACAAGTGAAGAGTTGAAAAAAATCGTAATCACACATTTACTGTATTCATAAAAAAAGAAATGAAAAGAATTCTAATAATTACATTGAAGTTACGTAAAGCACAAAAGTTATGATTAAATTAAGTTTAGATTAGTTCAATGTAAGAATTTCAAATAAATGTTAATTTTAATCGGAGATAAAATTTATTTTTATTCTTTTTTTTCTTTTTTTGACTGGAGAAAATAGGAAATCATCTATTTTTTTCGTGTATGAAAAAATAATATGCATATTTAAAATTTTTTCTAAGAATGGATTCTTGAAAAATTTAAAAACCTTACAGAAGAATTTACATAAAGGATATATGAAACAGATCATTTCTTCATAGTAGTCACAGTTTGATTACTCTGTGTTAATAATCCGCAAGATAATTTCTTCGGAAAGTCATTTTTTCTAATAGAAGTCATTCAAAGATTCAAATTTAGAGAAATATTCAAGAAGCTAGTTGACTACTCTATGTATTTGACTAATCATACGTTATCATTTGAACCCTTTAAGACGGTTTCAAATTTTAAGTTGTTATTTAAAATTTTCCTGTGTAAACTCTGTAATTTCGTTACTAAAGTGGTAAGATTATCAACCTACAACTTTTGAAATGTCTTTCTTATGTCTTTAGAAAAGAAACATGGTCAAAAGTGAAGAGAAATGTAAGTATAATAGATGTATACTGAGTAAAATTTCATTGATCCGTTAATCTGCGCTTTAGGTCCCCTACTTTGCCAACTTGGCGATAAATGCACCAAGTGTGGTAAACCGGGCGTTTTTATTCCTAATTAGCTCTTTATGGCAACCTCCGGAGGAAATAATTTGAAGCGCTTTTTTCACGCATGCTCATTAATTGGTTTTTTTCTTTTAGCATTTTTAATGGTCGTTAATTATTTTCAGTTTGAAAAATAGGTCATTTTCATTGGTTGCTAATTGCTCTTGAAAATCGTTAAAAATCGTATTCCATTATCGCCATGGCAACAGCGTTTTTGAAAACGCGCCAAGTACGGGACCCACAGCACACTTTCGCCAAGTTGGCAGAGTAGGGGACCTAAAGCGCATTTTCACCCTTTCATCCACTATAACTACTACAAGCTAAAAAAGAAATGTACAGAATCTCAAATTTCAATGTGCATTAAATACTATTACAGAAAGTTTCCGATCGTAAATATGATGATTATTTTAAATTTACTTAAAAAAGCTAAATTATTGCTGCATCAAATTGTTTTATGTTTAGAATATTTTTATATTTTCATATTTTGTATTATTTCCAGTGTGTTTATCAATTTCTTTCTCCTTTATAAATAATGCATTCAAAGTTTATAAAAGTGAAATAATTAATTAAATATAAGGTTTCCACTATATATATTGATAGAACAAAGTACATTGGAGAGAAAGACCCCGGGTATGAAACTAACCTCTTCTGGAAAGCATTGATCTTTGTTTTCTACACAAACGCTTATCATGGTGGGTTTAGCAGGTTTATTAGCAATATGTTAATATAGCATTCCACAATATGAATGAACCATCTTTCATAAAAGTGAATATTGAAATGCCCTACAGAATAGGCTGCTTAATCTATCCGCTAAGTGGTGTCAAATCTACTGCCTGAAAGGTACAGGTTATTCAAATTAAACAGAGAACTAGAAATAGTTATCATATAATAACAAGTGATAAATAAGCATTCTTAAAAATGTCCTTTTTAAATGGAATTACATTTGTTTTTTTTTCTCCTCAATCAAAATGCTTTGCATACTTTTATTTTTGAATTAGACATTGTTTAACAATTTATAACTAATATTTTTTTAATGTTATATATTAATCACACTTTAAATAATTTATAAAATAATCTATTAAAATATATAAAATCAATTTAATATGTATACAATCATACTTTATTTAGTCGAAAGTAAAGAAATTTGTTTTCTGAAAGTTTTAACAATTATTTGATGAACACAGCTGCTTCTTGAATACATTTTCCACATTTTGATAATTTTAAACATATAAGTACTTTTTTAAAACAAATTCATAAATTGTAGTCGTATAAATCTTACTGGCTATTTAATATTATAAATATGCATTATTTGAGTGTGTGTGTAATAAAGTAACAAACGCTTCTTATTTTGTATTTTATTATACACAGTCCAATCACATTAATGTGACCACCTGTCAAAAGTCAGAATAATCACCTTTCGGAGAGCGGGCTGCTGCTAGATGTACCGGAGAGTCGATGAAATTCCTGAAGGTATTCGCTGGGATGTTTCTGAATCCAGTGGTGTGGCCAGTCACGCTAGATTACGCGATTGAGTATCCTTGCTAATAACATCTCGATAGAGATGGTCTCACAGATTCTCGATTGGGTGAGTTTTCTAACCTAGAAAGAATGATAAACTCATCCTGGTGCTCTTAGAGCCATGCAAGAACACTACTAGCTGTATGACACCTCTCGTTTTCCTGATGGTAGATGCCATCATCCTGAGAAAAGCAATACGCATATAGAGGTGGACATGATTTGCAAAGGATAAATGCTTACTTGTATTGATAAATCTTGCTTTCCACAATGAAGAATGAATGAATCTAGAGAAAGCCAGAAAAACGTTCTATAGACCATAATGATCCCTCCTTCAGCTTGAACCATTCCGGCAAAGATGGCATGGTATTTGTTTTCAGAAGTTTCACGTCGTAGATATAACTTTCATCTATCCAATGGAGTATAAAAGGTAATTCATTGGAAAATTCTACATGACGAATAACACATAGGCGTCCGATTGTGTTATTCGAGTGCAAAATCTAACCTTCGTCACCGACAAACAGTAGTCAGTATAGTAACATGAACCGGGCCTCTGCTTTGGAGGCCCAGATGCTGCAATAGTTGCTGAACAATAGTTTGAGAGACACAGTTGGCATCCCGTTGGTCCATCTGGACTCAACAGAAGCCCAAATGCATCGTTGCTGGATCCATTCACTTTTTTCATCTGTGGTACTCCACATCTACCTCGTTACTGATTTTACACAGTATCATTTGACCCTGCACGGTATACTTCAACCACTGAGATACGCGAACAATTCACAAACTTAACCGTTTTGGAAATGCTTCCACCATTTGCCCGAAATCCAATGATCATGCCCATGCCCTTTTTATGTCAGATAAATCACGCCGTTTCTGTAATAGTTCCAATGTTTTAAAAAAACAAAAAATTTCTAATTCTCATGATTTTGAGCATTTTTGTATGAAAGGTCAAACTCCAGAACCTTTTAAATAACTTCTGCCAAAAATAATGTATATGTGTTAAAAATTGTGTCAAAAATTTACAATATATTAATGTAAATTATATATTAATTAATAAAAATAACTAGGCATTGATGCAGAAATTAATGAAAACCACATTAGTCAAGTACCGCTTTTTATAAAATTCAAATATATTTTCATCCATTTTTTATTCTAAAATATACTATCAGAGGATGTTACAATAATAACTGAATATCATTAGTTACAATTTACGACTGAATTTATGATTTTTTTTACTTTGTTCGTAATTATTCTGAAATAAAAATAAAACGAAACAATCATATGTGTGGAGAAAAGCATTTACAATTTTATTGTATATTAAATTTTTTTATTTAAATTTCTTTTTTCTGTGTTTATTTTTTCATAAATGGAATTTTTTACCACAATCTTCAAATTAAAAGAAATCATAATCATTTTCTTAACTTCATGTCACATACAGGAAGCTCTTTTAAATTCTATACTGCCAATCAGCTATAGTTACCGCATCATTGGAGGAAGCTAAATAACAGACGAAATTATTCTATTATTATGTGTACACATAAAAAAGTAAGATGCACATTACGAATAAAAATCTCACAGCATACTAAAAAGAATGTGATTTTCTTATTTTTAAAGAGCTAATTTTGATAACCTTTAAAAAACATTATCATGTAAATTACTTAGATTTATTCGAAAATAAACATTAGAACTCACACAAGTTTATTTTTAAAAGTGTTATTGCTTCCATCATTTTTTTCACAGACACTCTGATTTTTTTTGTATAATTTTCAACAGCTCATTTACACGAATGTTTTGCCATTGAATCCAAAATTATGTCCCTACGTTCATAGTTATTATGAATTTAAAGATTTTATTTTTTAATTAACAGTGGAATTTATATACATCATATTTTTCAAATGAAGTATATTACAAAAAATTGACGAGAAAAAATTTGTCTCTGAAGTTATTTGTGTTTCGGAATCAATGAAATAATAATGTGATTTCAATAAAATATAATTAATATTCTACTTTTTCAACATTTTATTTCCTTTATAACTTACTTAATGCACCAATCAGTGCGTCTAAAATATAGAATCGAAATGAACATATAAGAGTACATGAAATTGAGAGTTGAAAAAATTGCTCTTACTTTAACGTTTAATATAATGAAATAATGCTTATAAGTTTTCTCAAATTTTAAACATAGATTTTCATGGTAACAAGAGAAGGATTAAAAGTTAAAATAACTATAATCTCATTACATTTCATCTAAAGAAATGAATATATGCCTGCGATTCGTACAGTTTTCAGCATTGAAAAATTTTTAATGGAATTTCTTTCAATATGGAAAAATTTCTTTCTTTCAAAAAATGCTATACATTGGTCACGTAAAAAAATTAAAATTTTGTTTTTAAAAAGATTTTCATTGGAAATTTTCATTTCCTCTTTATGAATCATATATTTTAATGCACTTTTAAGTAATTTGATAGAGATTTCTGTGATTTTTCTAACTATCGATCTTCATCAGTTTCATTAATTTTCAATATAAATATTTTTATCGTTAGAGAATTTTTACGGTTCAGAAAAGTATCATTAAATAGCTAATTGAATGAGTTAACTATTTTGTTGTAAATAAATTTAAAATTTCACAAATAATATTTTTGTAACTTTATTCTTAACATGTCTTCGAGCAAATATACTATCCTTCATTGGAGAACAGTGAAACAAACTAATATACA
Source organism: Latrodectus geometricus (assembly GCA_026290005.1). Classification (NCBI taxonomy): domain Eukaryota; kingdom Metazoa; phylum Arthropoda; class Arachnida; order Araneae; family Theridiidae; genus Latrodectus; species Latrodectus geometricus. The sequence continues at coordinate 14,089 of JAPDSC010015882.1, read as the reverse complement.
AATTTTATGAATAGAACCGAAAGATAACTCCTGCGAATATTAAAGATGCACATATTTTGACCTCTATCTAGAATTTGACCTCTATCTTAATTTAATTTAACATGACTTTCAGATGTCAAATTAACCTATATCTTAATTTAATTAGTGTCAAATTATATTTCTTTGAAAATTCCTTTTTAAAAATTTGTGCACCTTTAGTATTGTTTTATAAATTATGTATTGTCTATGTTGAAGTTAGTAATTTAGGAAAATAAAGAAATTTCATTTATTTTTAAAAATTTTCATTTCAATTCTTAAATTTTATTATGATGTTTAATGTTTCATTTTTAATTAAGTGTTTTCATTTTCCGAAAAAAATTTATAAAAGTATTATTAAATTTTAAAGTAATATCAATGAACTATTAATCTCTATTTAAATTACTTAAAAATAACAAATTCTATCAAGAAATTAAGGCGTATATTATTAGAATTATACATAATTGTAGCAAAATTTGAATAATATGATACTTTTATATTACATTTCTTGTTAATTATCTATAATGAGGTATTTCCTAAGAATAAAATATTGTAATCAGTTTTTATTGATGATGCGTGCATTTTACCATATAAAAACAAACCTTCATTAACATATTATAATATTAAATCATTTTTAGATACTTAGAAATAAATATTAAATGTATAGATTTGAATCTATTTATATTAAATTTTCTCAGTATGGATATTGATTATTATCATGTTGATAATTATGGAGTGCTTCAATTAGGAAAATTTGTTGTTTGAGCATTAGAGAATTTCATGCATTAAGAACGCTGATCACAATAATCTTACATTTGACCTTCAAATCAGCCAATGGCTTGGTTGTCAGTGTTTTTAACTCATGAGTTATTGGTCCCGGGTTCGAATACCGGTTAGAGCATGGGCGCGTTTCCATTCTCTTTCTCTCTGTGCATCTTTACTCTTTCTTCTTCGAAGATGACGATGAATGTGATCTCTATAAACGGGTTTGTAGTAATGTGATGTGGCTAATGCTTCTCGTACCTCCACGATTTGGTTCGCAGGTGCCCACCGGCTAACGCTAAAATGAGTCGCAGTTTCTGGCCTTATTATGGGAGACGGGTCCAGTCACCCAGTGGCCTGCCATTAGAAAAAAATAACATTTGACCTAAAATGTTAGTGAAGTAGTGTTATCAAGTACACTAAAACCAAGGTGAACCATTCCAAATGGAGGTAAGTAATTCTCAAACGCTAAGGAGAACAATTGCAAGAAAATAACTCAGCGGTTTCTATAGGATTTTTGCAAAAGTAAAGTAGAATATTTTCTCGTACATGTTCCAAGAAATTATGGATTTCATTTCATTAACTTAATAACACAAAAGAGTATTTAATTTTGCTCAATTAAGTTTTTAACTATACAAAAAACGTGTACATGGAATTTAACAGAAATAAAAGCTATTATTATTATTAGCTATTACACTGAAAAGCACCCAAATTGCAACACCAAGAGAAACAAGAAATATCCCAACAAAATTTATGTAGATAACATGTTGACCAAATATCAAATGATTAAATTTATAGACTTCTGTGAAGTGTTGTTCCTGCCAAAATAAGTAGTAAGAGTAGCCACCATTATTGAAGATCACCACTACTGCAAACGCTTCGGCATTGATTCAAAAAGACTTTGAATGTGTTCTTGGGTTACAGCAAACCAAGCAGCTTCCGTACGTTTCCAAAGTTGGACACGTGTGGAAGCTGGGGATATAATCTAGGTCAATCATTGAGCAAGCATGGATGACATGTTTTCTATCGGTGAAAGATCAGGAGAGCGAACAACCCACGGAAGCAATTCAATCTGACGATTGACCAAGAGTTTGAACAATGCGTGCCACGTGTGGTCGCGCAATATTATGTTGAAATACGGCTGTGTGCAAGTCCTGAAAGTAAGGAAAGACATGTGGCTCCAATACCTAGAAGATGCAGCGCTGGCTATTTAAAGTACCGGTAATGCGTACTTGAGGCATGAAAGAGTGATATACAATATCAACCCATATCATTATACCCAACGCGGGACCAGTGTGACTGTGCATAACTCAGGTGTTCAGCACTCTCTGTCTACGAATGGTACGCGCAGATACTGAATGATACATTACAGATTGTATGTGCTGTGCTATGGTTTGTGATGTGGCTGAGCCATCCGTTACTGCCATGCTCACAATTTGCCTGTCATCACGTGAAGTGGTGCACTGAGCTGGATGCGATCGAACACGTCGGTCCATCCTACTCTCCTGCATCCACCGATCTCATATCCCAATTACAGTTGTTTGGTTTCTTCCAACAAGACTACCATTTCCCGGAAAGATAATCCACATTCTTGGTATGCCACTATTCTTCCTCTGACAAACTTGGATACGTGGTTAAAAGATGATCACTGTTTTCTACAAAAGCATAATTAATTGTTTAAAAAAAAAAAAAAAAAAAAAAAAAAAAAAAAAAAAAACCACAATTGCCGAATTTGAAACTGTTTAAAGGATTTGAAGTGTTGTCACAGGTGCGCTTGAAGTCCGTCTGCGCTGAAATTCTACTCATTTGCAAATCTCACTTCTGCTAATTCATGTTGTAAATTTCATGTTATTTGCATGCTTCCTTCAAGGTGTTGCATTCACAGAGGCCAGAAATGTATATATACGTGAAACTTTGTGTGATATGAGATGAGTAAGATAAATAGATTTTTTTCATATTTAAAGCTAATCTTTTTCCTCAGAACCAGATGAATTTTTCAGAACTATTATTACGGGATTTTTTCACAGAATAGTTTGCAGTAATGCTGAATAAAGTTTGTTTTTAAAAAATGGGGAATTAAATTTTCTTATTCGAAGAAAATTTATTTTACAGAAAAATATTTATATTTAATCCTTTCAACAGAATTACTTTCATTAGTCACAATGTACAGTCACAATTTCAATGTGTGTTATCCATAGAAGATTCATAATCTTAATGAATGCTTGGTGATATTTCATCGTGTTCTATGCAGTTTACTGCAAGAAAGAGCTTTTTTTTATTTCAACATAAATTTTACTATTGCTGTTAAAAATTTATTTTATGCATGTCACCAAGTTCAGTTGCAAACTACAAGGTGATAAAACTTATCTTGAATCAATAGGAAGCAAATATGGTTGAATTAGAAAGTTAATAGATTAATTTAATAACAAGAAAGTTAGATATTCAGTTTATTATTCATATAATTAGTAAACTTATTTTTCATTTTTTGCTACCTTATCTGTTAGCTGAGAATATAGTTTGAATGATTAATTCATATTTACAGCAAAATATTCGGAGCAGATATTCTCCATAATAGAAGACTTAATTTTTTTCCACTGGAAAAATGTATGAGTAGTTATCAGAAAAATAAATCTAGCAGTTTGTTCAGGGTATTCATAAAAAAAGAATTATTTGAAAAAATGTTGCAAACCCCAATAAATTTGTCCTTAGAATAATATTGAAAATCATTTTTGTGAAAAACATTAAATTATATCCAAGATTATGCATTTAGTAAATCTGTATAATATTTCCTCCCTCTTTATTGGCAATTATTATATAAATATTATCAAGGTCATAGATATTCTCAGATACCCTTATACTCTTATTTACAGTAATTTTTATTCATAAATATTAATGAAATGATAATTATAATTGAAAAGATGTAAACGCACAAAAATTTCTATCCATTAAACATTCGTTAAAAATACAAACTGAAATATTTAAAATGAAATCAAAATTCTTACTTCGTAAAAATACTTGTTTGGAATCCCAGATCCAAACATTCCTTAATGATGCGATGACATCTAAATCTAAGTCTTATTAATTTTATGAAATTGTTATGGATTAATAAAGTTTTTTTTTTATTAAAATGCTTACACGATTTAATTTGGAATGACATAAGCATAATCCATAAAAATACTTAAATAAAGTTGCTTAAAATAAAAAGATATTTGCGATTTCCTATTATATGATACATGATTATTTTATAATAAAATAAATAAACTATTATTTATTCAGAGAAAATGAAAATTTACTTTTTGAGAAAATGAAAACTTGCTAATAAACCTTTTGAGAAATTTTTATCGAAAATAAAAGGTTGCATTATTTATGTACACAGAAACACATATTAGCACATAGAAAAATCTGTCAGCATTCTCTGAAAAATCTGCAAAATTGTAATGTCATTGTGTTGCTTTTTTTCTAAGAAGCAATCAAAACAATGTGAATTTTGTGTGTTATAATTTATATTTCCTGTTCTTAGAAGACAATGTAATTGTTCAAATTGAATAAATATCTTTTTAGAAACTGTATGTATCTGGTTGAGAATTATTTAATTGAAAAGACTTCATGACAAAATCAAATATTATGTATTTATGCGGAACAGGAAAAAAATATTTATGTATGCCTTGGAAGTATTACTAGATCAGATGAAAAAGATGTACTAAACAAAAGCTATAGTAAAGAAGTAAAAAGAGATAAAGGATATTGTAAACATTAAACAGCTGACGTAAGGTATATTTAAATAATATAAAAGCTTCGTAATAACATATCCTAAAAAGAGTGATATTGTTTTTTTTTTTTTTTTTTTAAATTCAAAAATGGGATTCTAACTATTTTCCATTTAAAAAATTCATTTTTTAATTATTTAGAATGCTTGATGTTAATGGTCTTAGAATTTTATATACTTAGAGTTTCCTTATTGTCTTCCCATTTTTTATAATTATTAATAATTGTTTCCTTATAGATTATTTACTACTAGAAATAATCTCAAATCATATTTTATTGAAATCGTATTATACCAATTGGCATATATATTATTTTTATCATTCTTTAAACTTTTCTAAGAAATTTGATTGTATGTTTTTAAAAAATTCAATTTTATTGAGAGAAGTATACAATAATTATTTAATAAATGTTTTTGAAAATTCATAGAGTTTTTTTCATACTTTTGTAGAAATTAATTTTGGTTTAAAAAAAATGATTTAAATGTTTGCATTACCTTTTTCTTAATTTTTTAACTTAAAATGTTGGGATTCTCATGCAAAAATACTCTACAATGGCAAACTGTTATTACATACCCTGATATCTGTCTCAGAGGATAATATAATAATAAGGAAAAATATCTTCTTAATCTCTACGAAATTTATAATATTGACTTTAATTGTTAGTAATTAATGTAAAGAGCAAATATCAGGTTGCTACAATATAAGTTATGTAATTCGAACTTAATACATAATTTAAACTTATTTATAGAAGTTTTATAATTTTAACAAGTTTTAAACTATTTTCAATATAAAGTATGTTGTGGTGGAACTTGGGACAAAAGAGACACACCAATTAACACAAGTTCATAGATAATTCTTGGAGAACAAAGAAAACAAATTAGAAAGATTAAGTTAAAATAATAAAATTTTATTTTATTATTAAAATCCAATTATTTGCATGGAACAAAAATGACTCTTCATTATGCTTTGTATTATTTTACCATACGTTTGTTTAATTATATTTTCAAAATAAAGTGGCCAGGGTTATGAGGAAGAGATTAATAGACTCACCTCTTTATATAAGAATAGCCCATGGTGAGGTTTTCTGAATTCTCCAACATCTTAGCGCGTCTTTGTATCCCTCTCTCTCTTACATCATTTCAGGCATTCTACATTTGTGGTAGATCTCTGTAGGTCATTTCAGGCAATTAGCATTTCTTTATATCTCCCTTCTGTCTATCCTTTCTTCCCTTTTCCTCGTGTACTCCTCTTGTCACTCTGTCTTCTTTCTTTCTATCTCCTTTTTTTTCTTTTCTCTCTCTACATATTTCCCCGGTCCAAATTGTCTATTTTTATTTGTTTCCTTCTCTACTCCAGCTTCTCCTATTGGTTACTTTTTGATCATAAAATTAGCATGTAATTTCTAGACTTCCAGGGAATGGTCAAGAATCTCCCATCCAATCTCTTGATTGGCCACACAAAAATACCAAAGAGAACATTTTTTATTGCATTGAACCACCCATCCATCTCAAGGAAAAAAGTGCCCTGGGATGTAAAACTGCCATAAACTTCTATACTTTTTCTGCAGGTGTCCTTTCAGGTGTCACCATTAAATGTCTACAATTTTATTTCTTTATGACACTTGCCTTATTATATTACAACTTTTATGTATTTCCTTTCTTTAAAATACAATGCCGAGAGTAATTGTTACGGAAGTCACTGTACAATAAACTATGTGTTTCCTCCCCTGCTCATTTGCACAACGACAGAATTACTCTAAATTTCTGCAGAAAATTTTCTGCTTATACAAATTTGATACTTTTATCATACTAATGATCAGCTCATATGTGACATCTCAAGTACTCAAAATGATGTATGATCTGAAATATTCAAAATTTATCGCAGTTTATGTGATTCAAATGTTAATTTTTTTCCAATGTCAGAATTTGGCCACATTGACCGTTTACCCTTTAACGGCCTAGTACTCAGGCACCTCTAACAACAAGGGAATCATGTTTCTTGTGTCCGAGTCTAATCCACACGGGCTAACTGGATAAATGAGTAACAATGACCCTCAACGCAGTACAAATGACATCTCTTCTAAAAATGTTAAAAGTAAAATTTTACAATCATAATATAACTAGACTCGGTAGATCAACTGATCAAAACATTTGACAGCAAAAGATGATTCTAAATTGATATGGAAAGATGAATCAAGGCTCAGCTTTTACCACTTAAATGACAAGGCCGTGTTTTCAATCTGTCTAAAGAACGCCTCTTATCGAACTGTTAGGACTACAGCAAAATATTTTGTTATTGTTTTCAGGTTTATCTTATTCATTGACATTTCTTCTTAAATAGTCTGGAACGCATGGTTCCAATAACTTGTAGATTTATCACTGAAACCGGTTGCATTATGATGGATGCACTTCCTAAATTGTAACAATTATAAGGAATGAGATTTTGTTACTTTCAAGATGATGAAGAACAAGATGTCATGTTGGGGTATCCATCCTATTTTTGTATGGCGTGAGTAGAATTAAAGAAACGATCGGTTTAGAGACCAGTATCAGATTTGTATAAACCTACCAAGCAGCTATAGGACAAGTTGGAGGTTCAAAATAAGAAAAAGGTCTTCTTATACAAAACCAGTGGGTGAATAGTCTATATTCTCCAGACAAGAATTCTCTTAGAAACACATGCATGCCTTATTGTTTTGGATATTTCTCTATAGAAAAATAAAAAGTACAGTATAGGCAGATTGAACTTGATACATTTAAGCCAGTGTTCAAGACAATATTAAAAGTATTTAATCTTACATAATTTTATAACTTGAGGTTTGCTTGAGTTTATTTTCGATACATGATCAATATGATGAGCTTGAAAGAATTATAAAAATAGCTTACAGGACAAGTAACGTCTCCAAAAGAAAGAGAATTAAATTCTCAAATTCTTTATTTAAAATATTAATAGAAAGAAAAATTAATAATTAAAAAAGAAAGGAAAATTTTAACATTTTTCTCTCTCTTTATTATGGCTTAAAGTAACTTATTATTCTTAAATAGCTATGCATTATTATATATATCATACATATATCTATATATGAAACTTGGGACTTCAGTCATAACATTGTTAGCAAGAAATATAATGCAATATTATAAATTTGATATTGAGAAAAGTGAAAAAATTTTTTCATTGAAAAAACTTAAAAAAGATATTTTTAATCAAATTTTAATTCAAAATAAATTATTATGAAATTAAGTTTAATAAATTCAGGAGGAAACCACAACAAATCGTACGGCTTTATATCAATTATAGTAAGTAATTAACAAAATTTAATTTCCAAAAATATTTAATTAAACAAAAAAAATTCCATACGATAATAAGATAGTTTTTACTTCTGAATTTGATTTACACAATATAATACATTCTTTTCAAATAATTTTCTTTCTTTATTTGTTTTTGAGTTTTATATAGTTTGAGTTTTTGAGTTCAGATTTTTTTAAATTATATATTTTTATGAAAGATACAAATTATCTTTTGAATGATATCATTTTAATAAAATTTCAAGTTTCAAGATAAATACAAGTGGGGGAACATAAATAAAATAACCCTCTTTCTTTTCTATAACAATTTTGAGATCTTTTTTACTATAAATAAGGAACAAGTATTTATTAGAAAGTACTTCACTTTTTAAACGTGAAAGATGTCGATTTGATTTTGTTACTTTTTTGACAAGAACAATCGATACTCTGATAAACAAAAGGAATATTTTTTAAACGCTTTATTTCAAGACATACACACTTTTTTATAAGGTAAAAAGGAATATGGATTTTTTGTGAAAAAAAGCCAAATGAAATAATTTATCACTGGTATTTCCTTTAATTTCAGTAGGCATAATAATCAAACATAAATATTTCCGATATTCATAAAGTACATGTGGCGGGGAATCTGAATTAGAATAGTTTTTGACAAGTGACATCACCATATGTACAGAAGGGAAAATTTCCTTCGGGAAATCGAATTTCTGTCTCCTGAAAGATTATTGTAATTATGTGTGTCTGAAATATTTTGTAAGTTGCACGAGGATTTGATCCACAAAAATTATATAGATGAAGGACATTATAGGGATTTCATGTTTTTCTTTCTCTAATATATCAATATTTGAACTATATTAAATGTTTACTTTTTAAAAGAAAATTTTTATTAAGTTGCATTTTTATATTTAAATAAATAGAAAATTTGTTTAATATTGTGTAATATTTTACTACTTATGATAATGTGGTGATATGCAATTTCAACTATGCATATAAATGAACATTAAAAAGTATATTATTTACATTTAAGATATCAAGAAGATACTATTTGTTTAGATTTTAAGAGACTATAATGTTCTTACTCCTTGAAATCAAAAAAATGCAAATGGGAGAAATTCATAATTACGTACTCTTCATCTTCCACAAGTAAGAAAATAGCATCTGCCAAATAATCTTGTTAGTGATAGTTACTATAGTAACTAGAGATGTCCATTTCAAGTGGGGGTTAAGGTGTTATGGGGTATATATATACTAGGCATTATTTAGGATTATATATTATTTTTATAAGGATTTTTTTAATCTAAAGTTACTCCCTTTCCTTTAGTTTCTACTATCATGAATGGAATGTATATTGTCTTGATGGCTATAGACAGGATCAAACAAATTATCGAAAAGATATTCTCTCAGTAGACAGACAATAACCTTTTTATGGAAATGTTGCTACTTTAGAGCATAAAATGGAGTTGAAGAGCTTTGATGGAGTTTAATAGTAAATAAAATACGTTAGAAAAAACACAATATATATGGCTGCGTCAACATACATGACATGGCATTTTATGATATGCACAGTAACTAAGCAATATGCATAGATGTAATAACATGGACTTATATGTTAGAGTAGTTGAACTTGTACAATGATATGATAGCATGGATATCACATGGTGGTATCTTTCCGAGAGCAAAAAAAACTATTGCTTGTAGTTGTTTATGCATAACTAAAACATTGTCCATTATTGTAAGGATTAAAATGTGTGGACTATATAATTATATTAATTAATACCATTATTATACCATATTAGTTATAAAATATTGTAAACTAATTAATACATGAGATTAATTATTGATTTTAAAGATTCTTGGTATCGAGAGACACTATATAAATTTTGTTCTATTTCATCTGTGTTACTTTACATTGATACTATTCAAACAATATTCGTTCCAATTATTTAAAATATTTATTTAACATTTTAATTTTAATTGTAACACTTAATTTAATTATATAAATCAATTTTGAAAAGACAAAATATTTTGAAATACATATAATTCGATTCTCTCTCATTCTTGTAAACTACACATTTTTATACAGAATGCTAATCTGAATAATGAAACAACTTTGGAAAGCTCTTTGTTATTAAATTCGTATTTTGATAGTTTTCAATTTTTTCAAAGATTGCTTAAAGTATATAATTTTAATGAATAATATATTTTCACAGTTACAGAAAGTTGTATTCAAATTCAATACTTGGATGACACACATAGGTTTCTAAAATTAAAGTTAAAAATCTTTTTTGAAAACTACCACTATTTGTTATAAAAGTCCAACTGATCATGTAATTTAAAAAGCAATTTCAATTTAAGTCCCTGGTATCTGTTTAATGGTATTTTCATCATGGTATGGCCGTTGTCAATCTGTTTAATGGTAGCAAAAATCAGTTTTTAAATATATTATTGATATACAAGTGCAGTTTGAAAAGGTAAGTCTTTCTAAAGATGAAAAATCTATACTTGCAATTCCGTTTCTGAAAAATGCAAGTTCAGCTCACATATTCAGAATGTTATTGAGAATCCTTAGAACGATGAAGAACCATTAGAAGGCTTGAAACTGAACAACCATAAAGGGAAATCATTTGTTAATTACAAGTGTCACAAAAGCTTATTTCCAGATTATAACAATCGTTTCAAACATGGAGTACCATAACTGTATCTTTGAATTTGAGAAACAGACAAGATTACGCAAAATTTACAGCACCTTCAAGGCATTGCTAAATAATTTTATGCTTAATGCAACAGTCATGTGACTGATAGGCATATTGCTCAAGATATTTTATTTTTCACTTGGTTCAGTTATATCAAGACAAAATTAAGACAAGTACCTCAGAAGAGCAAATACGACCAAAATTCAGTGATATAGGTTTTCCTCATATAGTTTTAAAAGTAAACTTTTCCCTTTCATACAGTTTTACAAGAAGCTAGAAAGAGTAGGATTACAGCCATGAATGCTACTCTAGGACAGTCTTTTTAAGTAACTAAACAAGATTTAGTGCAAAAAACTATTCTTGACGAGTTTTAGAGGCTACCATTCTACAAGCATAATGAATACAGATTGCTTCGACGTCATTGGCCACCTCGTATGCAAAACTATAAGTTTGAATAAATATGTACCACTATCCATCTTCTCTACTCATTTATTGACAGCAAAATGCTATAGCGATGATATTTTCGAATCCTATTAACGACATTTTTGAAAGTCTGCGGGAAACCAATGCGTTTTTTATTGACGATAGTTTTCTATTACAAAATGTTCTTTACAATAATTGAAAAGAAACAACCATACTCCATTTGGTATGATCAGCAAGGTCCAGATATCAGTTCGGTAGAATAATTGTTGCTTGCTGTAGAAAGGTCCATATCATCAACCTCTTCTCAGGAATCCGCAGATGTTAAAATCATAGGTTTTCGAAGAGTAGCAGTTGGGTTGTTGGAGCTCTGATGTTTAGGGACATATCCACCTTAAACGGTGGAAAATTATTTTCGCTTATGTAGCGTAATTGTGGAAATTGGAGTGCTAGTTTAGGTGTAACCTCACATCTTCTGACTGAGATTTGCAATTACCAGGCTCTTAGTAATGAGCAATATTCTAAATCTGTTAACCTTAAAGTATAATCTGTGGCTTTTCTACATCTCAATGTATATACATACATAGAGATGCAGAGGAGCCACAGACTTTACATTAAATAAAGAGGAACATATAACTATACTTTAATAACACTATTTGTAAATGTGGCACTTAATGTGTAATCGCAACTATTATAAATATTTTCATTCTCAAAAACATAAAATATAAGTTTTTATTCACAGCTTCAGGAAAAACTTTAAATATAAATTTCCTAAACAATAAAGAAATATAAAATAGTTATAAAAACCTCAACTTTTATAACACAGTCCCCTGCATTATACATCATTTTCAAAAAATTGAAATAGAAAAGTTTAGTTTGCAGAATTAAGATATTTTTTTATAAAATAGTGCTTTTATAAAACACAAATTTGGTTCAACAAATCGTATATTCAATTCCCACTTACTATGAGTGTTTTGTTTTTAGAATATCAGTTAATACAAAATTATATTCAGTGATGCAAATTCAAGATTACTTGAGTAGTCAGCTTCTACTCATAAGTTTTTCAGAATACAATTTTTAAAGATTTAGTTTATTAAATCTGAAGCAAATAGTGAGACATAATAGTATTTCATTGTCGCTGTGCTGTAATAAGAAGAATATATTACCAAACTTATATCTGTATACATCATTCTTGTGTGATTTGAATTTTAAAAATTGCAAAGAAATTTAAAAGGGCATCAAAATTGATTTTTCTTATAAGCAATAATTACTTTGAAAATTGCTTAAATCTATTGAGTTATAAGTTGCTCTTAAACTTTAAATATTACTGTGAAAAAATGTGCAACATAGATTGGAGGTAGAACTATATTCTTTGAAAAGAAATGTTTCTGCTTCGATCCCACCATTATTCAACCACCAAAAATAATTACTTACATTTTTATTTTCTTCAATCTCATAAATAAAAACCGGTTATATGAAATTTTATTGACTTCCTCTATTTCCAAAACAGACTGTAAATACAAGTGCCTTAGAACAGCTTTCACTTCCTAGGCAATTTGCTCAATGGTACCAAAAGTTCTTAAATAGAGAAAATATATACTAACTTTTATGAAATGTGTCAAATTAATCAATAAAGAATACGTAATAAATTTAAAATATTCTTAATTTATTATTATAAACTTTTTGTGCTTCAAATTGTGTCCAAAATCTTAAATTCATTAGATTAAACTAATTTCTAGTAAATCAAACACTATATAAAGAAGCTAAATTTTTAATTTTTTAAGTGAAACTAGTTGATTTTTTGTAAATATATTTACGAGAAATCTGCACATAATATGATTTTTATTCAAATTATTAAAATTTAATTCTGTAGATATATAATATTTATAACAAATTCATTAAATAAAATACTAAAAGTTAATTACATAATTTATAAAAATACCTTATTAAAATGATAAATATTTATTAATTTTTAATGAAACAGGTCTTTATTTCATAAAATGAGTTACACAGACAACCATGTCTGTTAAGTAGATATCTATAACCCCTTGCGTACAAAGATTTAATATCATCATATTTATTCTACCCATACTTTTCTTTTTAAATACCTTTCATTCATTAAGTATAAACTTTGATCTTATTATATTACTTAAGAATCTTTCAATGATAAATAAATTGATATATCTGGCATACAGAACTTTGAAAGAAATAACATTTATAAAACATTCTTTGAATAACTGTTATATTCTCAATTATACCTTAAAATTACTAAGTGTGCAAAAGTAAAAACTAAGAAATTTTTTGCACACACATCTTACATTGTTTTAATATTAGGTAAAAAAATAGGGATTGAAAGCCAAATGAATTATTTTAGTTTCATTAACTTGATTTTATAAAACAACAAGCTTTTAAAAAAATGTATAAGATACAGATTCAGAAATATATGAATATCCTCCTATAACTTTAAGAACTTAATCTACTTTAATAATTACATTTAGATCTAATTTTAGGAAACTAATATGAAATGTGAGCTCTTTTTAATTTAAGGGATGCAGTTAAAAATAAAAGGATTAAAATATCTAAATAATTTTTTTAAATTTAAACTTTTTCAATGTTTCAATAACATTAAAATTTCAGCGAGAGAAATTTAATCCAACTTAAAGACATTCTTACATATTCATTCACTCATTAATATCAAAAATCAAATTAAAGGGAATTAAAAATATTCTACATTATCATACATTTATTTTTGTTTTTTGACTTTAGAAAATATTTTACAGAACAGCTTTCTGAATTATTTTACCTAAAATTTGTATTTAACATTAACTGAATTTGTATATTACAAACTAATTATGTGTGTAAGAAAGGATTGAAAAACATAATTAAATAAATAATTGTTATTATTTGTTCAATGTTCCCCAATTATTAAGTTTAAAAAATCATTATACTAAAAGATGTGTGAAAATGAGAAAATTTTACCAGACTTCGCCATTAAGTTTGATGTGTTGGCAAAAAGAACCAAGCAGACTCTATAACACTAAGACATTTCAAGAAGATTGTAGAATATTAAGTATTGGATTGAAAACAATAGCTAAAATTATATATATATATATATATATATATATATATATATATA
>JAPDSC010015878.1:17865-53659 GCA_026290005.1 Latrodectus geometricus | reverse complement strand
ATATATATATATATATATATATATATATATATATATATATATATATAATGTTGAAAATAGATATTGGTGAGTTTAAGTATTAATCATGATCAAATTCACCTTTTTTAAATTAAATTGCACTTAACATAGAAATTTGAAATTTATATAAAACACATCTTAAATATTTTATTTGTGTGTGTGTTGTATATATATATATATATATATATATATATATATTTTAATTTACTTTGCATTTATTTTTTTTAAAATTAATATTGTTTAATTACATATATTTATGAATATGGCAAAATTTGTGTAAAAATGATTTTCTAACATTTATATGAGTTTTAGACTTTTTGTGTTTTTTCGAATTCTTTAAATTTATTTTTGGAGGAGAGTTGAAGCATTTTTGCAAGGATCAATCTGCTGTTATCATGGATATTATGATGCTTGTCCTTGTTCTATATCTTCTATTTATGATTTGATATTTCGTCTAACAGTTCACTTTTGTTTAACAGTTTGTTTCTTTGGCATTTATAAAAGAATCTTTTATAATAAGATTTTTTAAATCTGAGCAAGAATGATTATTTTGCTTAAATTTTTACAGATCATTTAGAAGTAGTTTCCTATGTTATGACTACATTATAAGTTCTATTGATTGCTGTCATTAGGCATACTTAGACAATAATCATAGTGTTTTGCATGATTTTGTGGCATAACTATTAAATTGTATTTTTTACTTAAGTAACATGTAATTCCAAAATTTTATGTTAATTAACGTTATGAAAGATTGTAATCATTATTATTTCTTTGAAATGATTAAAAACTGTGTTGTTCACTTTAAGAATGTGAATCAATAAAAATATTTTAATTTTAGTAATAGTGATAAGCAAATTTCTTATAAAGAAGAAATTGGGAATAAAAAAACTTAATGTTTATAAAAATTAAGAAATTTTATTCCCAATTTAGGAATTAAATTATTTTAAGGAAATCTAAATTAAAAAAAGTTAAATTTTCTTAAAATAATTTAACACCTTTCTATTAATTGAGCAGAGTTTATAATTGTCCTTCTTAAAATTTACTTTTTTTAAAAAAAGATTACAATGACGAGATTTAAAAAAGTACTAATTTTATTTTGTAAACTACTTCAAATTATTTTCTTAAAAACGTTATAATAATAAATGTAGTTTAATGTTAGCAGTAGATTATGGCAAGGTAATAGTTTTATGTTAGCAATCTCATTTTTAATTGTATTTTTCATCTGATTAAACTTTTAAATGAAATAGTGTTTATATATATATAATTTGTTTGGGTACCTCCACAAGCTTGTATTCTTAAATTGTAATAACTATGTATTAAACTGTCTGCATTGATTTTAAATTAAAATTTACTTGACATTAGTGATACAAGTTACGCGATAAATCTGTTGTAAAAAATTAATTTAAAATAAAAAATTTGGAGTTTTAACAGCCTCTCACACATAGATACAAATTTGAAATTTTTTTAAATAAACTATTAATTTAAGCATTTTTTTGCATTATGTTCTTAATGTTATCAATACACTAATATTTAAAGAAAAATAACATTTTGTTATTTTTAATATAACATGTTATTTTGTTATTGTAGTGTTTTAAGTATTCTAAGAAGTATGTCCATTAAATTAGATACTTATTGGAAATTGCTTTATAATTTTTTCTGTGTATTAAATCATTTTAACTGTCATGGAAAAGGATCTTTTAAATTTAATTTTTAAATGATGTGGTTTTTTTTATTTTATCATGAATAAATTTTTTTATGAAGTATAAAATAAACTCTAAAAATTTAGTTTTTAATGTAATTCATATTTATTCAGTATGAGAAAAACAACATAATGTACATTTGCTTTAGTTTAATTTATTGTTAAAATTAGACATTATGTAGATATATATTTTATTCAAACTTAAGTTCTACTTACTTTAAGTACATTAAAATTTAAATAGGAAAATTTTTGTTTCAGTTATAATATTCTTTTATTTTTTATTTATATTTTGTGAATTAGCATGTATTTTCACTTTCAAAATTATTTATATATAGTTCAGATTTATATCTCTTGTTCTATTTTTTATTTAAATTTGATTTTCAAAAGATTTACTCTTAAATAAATCAACTGAAAATCATATTTGATTAATTACTTGATATTATATAAAAAAAGAGTCAACTAAAAGGTGATAAGTTTACAGAAGTCGAAACTTTTTTATTTTAAGAAATTCAAATATACAATTCACAATAATCTCATTTCCTTATCAAATTTTCACTGGACTCCTTGCTGCAAGACTGCATCATAAAAAGTTTCAAATTCTTTAGTAGGTATATTAGCTTTTATTTAAAAATTATAGTTTTTAATTTTGTTAAGTAAGTTACTATCGTCTATTGTAAATTGAAATGTTATTCATTCCTTGTAATTGACATTTATAGGTATTAATAAGTAAATAATTTTATATGAAATCTTTCACAAAGAAATATTAAAGATATTCACCATTCTGAAGCATTTGTAATTATAAGCAGTTGTAGAAAAATTTATCAAAATGTTTGCAAATAAAATTTTTTTTCATGCTTAAAATATATGATTTTTGAATGTATAGAATGTGCAGCATCACTTGCTCAGGGTGGCTTTTTCCTAAATGCTGGACTTTACTATTGTTCCAAAGATTATCAAAAATTATTTGGAACACGGTGTGCTGAGTGTAAAGACTATGTAGAAGGTGATGTAGTCACAGCGCTTGGTAACACTTATCACCAAAAGTGCTTTGTTTGTGCCAGCTGTAGGTGAGTTCTAGTTTTGATTGTAACTATTAAAATATTCAATTGGAACATTTAATTATACTATGAAATTTAATTTTATAAATTTAAATTTTAGTGATTGAAAACAGATTATTTGAGATTTTTCATTTTTTTAAAATAATTTTCAAACATTGAAATGTTCATATTATTGGCCAGTAGGAAGTTCCAGCTAATTTGAATATCTTTTATGAACAAAATTTTAAATTTGACAACCTTATCTTTTTCACCTTCCTACTATTTTCAAAATAAATATACTTCTCAGTTTTTATTATAGTTTTCTTACTCTATTTTATATATCCATCTAACACAAATTTACAGAAATTCAAAACAGAAAGATTGTTTACCAAAATTATTTTTTCTTTAATCAATGTCAGAAATGTAAATTCCAATGGGTTTTATAGTGTTGAATTTTTTTAAGATGTTCCAAATCCTAAATGTGTATAAACTAAAATAAAACAATTAAGTAAATTCAATATGTTCAATATAAATGAATAACTTTTAAATACAACTTTTGAGGAACCTGTAAAAAATGTTAAAGGAATTAAGACTTAATTGATTCATTTAATTTTATCAAAATTGTGTGTGTGTCCCTTATGGATATTTTGTCTCGAATTCATTTTATTATCTTATCATAAACAGAAGTTAAAATGTTTAATGTTACTTGGAATTGCTTACAAAATGATTAATAATTAAATTTTTATTGTAAAATGTTTAATATTATTGGAAGTATGCCAAACTGATAGTAATTTTTATAATTTTAAAGAACAGCCTATAATTTATTCTTGATTTTTATGGGCTAATGAAAAAAATTTAATTTGTGTTGTATGCTAGTGAGGTTTTATATGGAAAATGTCTTTTTTATTCTACAGGCAACCTTTTCCAACTGGTGAAAAAGTTACTTATACTGGTAAGGAAATCCTATGTACCAAATGCATTCAAATTCCTATAGTTTCTGCTGAATCTCCTACTAAAGAATCTCAAGTTAACAATGGACCAATATATAAAAGTTAGTAATTACTGTTATGCTGTAACATAAATTTGTAATAAACTCTTATTGTCCTTTAACTACTTTGCTATTGTTTAGAAACTGATTTTCCTCTTAAATTTCAAAATCTTCTATTTTATGCTATTTAATTAGTTTTGTTATAAAACAGAAATTAACTACACACATTAAAAATATTGAATCGATTTATTTCCTTGCTGGTTTTTACATAATATATTATATATATATATTTGATTTTTTTATTGTAATATAGTTTGTGCTGGATGCAATGAAGAGTTAAAAGAAGGACAGGCTCTTATAGCATTAGATAAGGAATGGCATATATGGTGCTTTAAATGTACAGCTTGTGAAGCTGTATTACATGGAGAATATATGGATAAGTATGTGAAATGTTATCTTATATTTGCTTGCCTTATAATATTCAATAGGTCAATGGTATCTTTTTAATTTTCAAAGAAATTAAAGGTCTTTTATATTTTTGTTTATAATTGTTGATGTTATATATATATATATATATATATATATATATATATGATTCAATTATTTGGGTTAAAGTTGAGTTCTTGTAACTTGTGTTAAGCTATATTATTATTCCTTTAATCAAGGCAGCAACAGCTTAATTTAATACTAATTTGTTTATATCACTCATGTATTTTATGAATATTATGACCTTGAAAGAAGAGTTTGTATAGGAACAGCAAAAAAGGTATGTGTAATTTTTCTAATTATCTTTCACATCTTTTTTATCTCTCCATTTTTATAATCTCGTCTTTTTTATCTATCCATTTCAAAGCCAGGTTTATTGGCTTTGAAATGGAGAGATAAAGAAGACGTTCACATACTTAGCATGAAACATTCAATTGCTGATTTGATTAACACAGGCAAAAGGAGAAAAAATGAAGGTGGCCATAGTGAAAATATTATAAAACCGGCATATGTGCTTGAGTATAATAAAGGTATGGAAGGCATTAATAATCAATTGCTAGCGTGCTTCCCAGTTATGGGAAAATGTGTAAAGGGTTTATAAGAAAATGTTTTTCTTCATCTAATAGATGTCATATAGATATAGATACATCATATAGATATGTCTAATAGATATATCATATTTTATATAATGCTCATGTTTTATATTCTAAAACCAACTGCACAACTAAAGGCAGGCATTGCCTCCATTTGTTTAGCTATTCCCGAAGAATTGCTGGAGCAATTGTCATTGCCAAATTATAAACATTGTGGACGTCCGTCAAGTAGCGATACACCATTTTGTTTGGCCATAAAAAATTGGCACGCTTTCCTGAGAACATTCCGTCAACTAAGTCCAAGCACAACACCATGGGCAAAGGTGCTGTGTCTGTTATAAGCATAATATTAGGAAAGACTGTGGTAGTGAAAACAGTACAAAGTAGCACTGCATTTACTAACTTGCTTTGAAAAATATCTCACTCTGCATAATTAGTAGTTGGTTTTTTGTTATAGCTTGAATTTATTTCATTTAGCTTTATTTTGTTATTAATTTATTTTTGTTTTGCAATTCTAATTACTTGAAGACGTCTTAATACTACATATGTCACCAATATTTTAGAAATAAATAAATTCTTTATGTAAAATGTGCTGCTTTTACATACTACTCCAAGCAACTAAAAATCATATGTTCCACATGCAAATATTTTCTCAAATAAATCCACACCCAAGGGGTTAATCTCTACAGAATCTACAACACTTCACCACAAAATGGGTAAAGGAACCCCTCCCTGTGGACCAGTGTCTTTGGCCTTGATCATCATATTTTCTCCTAAAAAATGAAACACTGACAAATCTGTTGAATAGATTTTTGATCCAGAAACAGATAGCGTCATTAATATCCTTTCAAACAAGATATTGTAGAATGGTTTCTCTAAGTACCTTATCAAAAACACCTTCAATATCAAAAGAAATTACTAAGCCCAATTCTTTTGCTTAAAATTCTCCAAAATGAAAGACAGGTTGTAGATCGCACTGTCAGTGGATTTACCTGGTTGATATGCATATTAAGACTTAAAAAGTGAATTATCCAGTAACTAACTTCTCTGATGTATCTGTTAATCAACTTTTCAATTGCCTTTAGAAGAAAACATATTAATCTGATAGATCTGAAAGATTAGCTTCTTAGTAATTATCTTTTCCTGTTTTAAAAATAAAAATTATTTTTATATTAAAATTACTTTTACTACATGTATATGCCTCCAAGCAAAAGACATGTCAAAGGCTGTACATGCTGTAAAATTTTACTAGAAATTTCTGTTCTCTAATTCTACATGTATTTCTGTAAGAATCTACATGTATATATCTACTACATGTATTGTGTTTTAAATAGTTCTTATTGTGGGACATCTTAAATCACATTGGTTTAGAGCACTTAGCTGAGAGCTTAACCGTAAGTCCAGACCTTATGGGGGACATTTCTGGTACATATTTCAATGTCTTCTGGGAACCTTCCAAAATAAACAAAATGTGTATATACTTTCCTGCTTACCTGTAAAAGTCAGATTAAATTGAGCTTTACAGTTAATGATAGTGCTTAATTGTACACCAGTTTTACGGTATCAGCTTAAAGGCTAATATTATTGATTATTTTAATGTATTTGTCTTTCTATGTGCCACCCGGTGGATATCATTCCTCCAATGAAATTAACATTTTCTAGTATGGTACTTTTTATGCTTTAGATATCATAACAAATTACTTAAGATGGCATCACTTCACTTGTTTTCAATGTGGAAAGCTTCATATGATTATTTTGACTTTTTTTTTTTTATTATCTGATAGTCAGAATATTTTGGTTTCACATGGTATAATAAATTCAGTAATGATGTAAATTAATATTAAGTAAAGTTTTATAGCAAAATAATTATATGATGTTTTATATTTTATAAATTTAAAACTATTGCATATTTACAGATTTAGTTAATGTTCTGCATCTATGTATTTTATTTCTAGCCATTATTCATAATTGATATTACTAAATATATCAATAGGTGAGCAGATGGAATATATAACATTCAGTGTAATTTTTTCCCAAAATTGGTATCTATTAAATTATTGATATTTGTATTTGGTATGATATGAAATCACTTATTGGAAAATTACAACTTCAGTCATTCAACTGTATTTTTTAATTTCTAAAAAATATTTTTAAGTGTTCTGATAATTATTTTGAGCAAACAAGACTAGAAAGTATTTATGCTGCTGCAGTTAAATGTTCTCATGAATCATTTTTATATAGTTTGTTCTACACTTATTTGCTCAGTTTTTTGACATAGCTATTGACTTATTTAAATTAGAGTTTGATTTCATGTGGCAGGAAGTAGGGTAAACTGCTCAGAGGCATTTGGTGGAGAACTTATTGCAAGAAGTTACTTCAGAGATCCATTTGTAAATTAATGCTTATAATTCCTTCTCCTAAGCAGCATGACAACAAAATGGCATATTCTTTTAAGTTAATGATTGAGTTATTTTAATTTTTGAATTTTATCTTGTGTTATCAAATAATTTATTTCCTAAGCAAAATATATGGTTATTGGGAATTGAAAGTTAGCATAAATTACTGTTGACTAACAGGCCTATTTTGTTTTTTTAGAGATGGAATTCCATATTGTGAAAAAGATTATCAGAAACAATTTGGTGTCAAATGCAATCATTGTGAACGTTATATTATAGGGAAAGTTTTAAGAGTAAGTTTATTTTAAATGAGAATTGGAAAAAAGTGATTTCTGTCTATCTGGACGATAACTTATAAAACAACAAAAAATTATTAATAATATATTTAATGATTTGCTTTGATTTTGTGCATGATATTTTAATTTTATGATTTTATTACAGTTTAGTATTAATTATGTCATTTGAGTTTAACTTCCTACCTTTTTATGCATAGATTTAATTTATAGTATGTTTTATATTTAAAAACATTGCATGAATTTTACATTTGCAGTGTTATTAAATACAAAAAAGAATTAATTCTTATTATATGCATTTGAAATGATAATTGTATGATTCCATGCTTTTATGGATTTGCATATTGTCCAATCACTCTAGGTTTCCTGGGATTTTTCTGGGAGAACAATGTTTTTAGTCTTCTAAGAAAGGGAGAAACTCATATCTGATTTTAATATCAAACTTGCTGTTAATGTGTAGAAATTGGTATCTGGAAAAAAATGAATTGGTCTTATAATAAGCAATGTTAAGAATTTTAAATCGGTTTCCTTCAAAAAATCAAATCTACTAATAATAACTTCAATGAAAATTTTTTAATATTTAAAACTTTTTTCTTGTAAATAAACGTGTCTGTGTGCAGGTTGTTTCTTTTATTTTCTTACGATGATGACATAAATAAATGTTTCTAGGAAAGATGTCATGTCTAAGTGAATGTTTTCTTTTATATAAAAAATATTTCCATCTTAACCCTTTAAGCGTGTAGCGTTTGCTCCTGCGCGTGCACTGCAGTGGGGAGTGTTTCTCGCGATAGTAGGAAGGAGTAAGCGAGCACGCTGCATTGGAGATATATTCTCTCGCATGTTACAATAAATAAAATCTAAAAAAAGAAAGTAATAACTAAGTAAAGACATAAATATACAATTAAACTTACATATATTTTCTAATAATTTCGTTGGGTATGGTAAATTTTAAAACATGGAATGTTACAGAGGGCAACTTCACAGTCCGGACACCATATTCTGGACTCTTTTATAATCTTCTTACCGTTTTTATTAGACGCATAGCAAACAACACATCGTCTTGTTGGTTCTCGTTTGCAGGGTGTGGCAGGTATATAGTATGCAAAGTGCCTTCCTGTAAGACGCAATGGATCATTTTCATCACTTTTTCTTCCCGTTTTTCCCGTCATGTCTGTAGACACTTGATATTTACGTAATATTTCTTCAATGACTGCAGTTCGAAAATCCAACAGTTTTATATTTTTGTTAGTTGCCTTGCTCTGTAGAATCGATGAATTGAAAAGACATTGATCAATCATATGCCTGAAAATTTTTTTTCAGTATACTTTCATTCTTTTCCATACTGTCTCATAATAGGATAAATTTTGGTCCGCTCTGTCCACACCTCCCATTGATAAATTGTAATCGATTACAACCTTTGGCTTTTCAACATCTTTTCCATTACAAGAAACTTTACTCATTTCAATATTGTGGATTGTACCAAAGCCTCCTAGAAAGGTAGAACAAGCCACAATGCTCATTTCGTGACGTCACGAGTGGGGTGCAGTTCGAAACCACTGGAGCCGATATAGAAACGGCGAAAACATAAGTGGTGGCGAAATTTCAAGAGATAAATTAACTTTAGAGATATAATTGTTGTGTGAATGCCTATTAATTACTTTTTTAAAAAATTCTTTCAAAAATGTTTTTAAAAAAATTATTTGCGAATTAGATTAAGATACTTGTTTGTCGGAATTAATGATACTAACTTCTTGATTAAGTCGTTTAACTAATATTTTAAAGGAAAAATGTCATACAGATATTATAAAAACAAAAATCTAAGAAAATAAAATATCCTGAAGCTAAATGTGTTTGAAAATTGTAAACTTCCTGCATTAAGATTATTCATGTTGGATGTGAATACTGTAAAAATCGCTGAATTTTAATTTTTAAAATACCTTTTCTTCTGGTAAAAAAGTATAGCATTTCCAATAGCTTCTTTATTTTATTTATGATAGATTAATTAATAAATCTATAAATTATAATCCATTTTCATTTACAAATTTAAAATACATAACTAATTTGTAGCTTGTACTAAAATGTAAAAAATTAATACTTACATTACCCATCCATGAAATTTTATGTATCATATTTTAGAATCATGTTAAATAAGTACAACTTTATAGTCTTATGAAAATATGTTTTAGAATGCATATAATCCAATGGAGGAATATTAAGGTAAATAATTAAGAAATTATAAATAAATACAAATTTACATAAATTTAGGAAATGTAATTTTTAAATGTTACAGATTTAATTAAAAAATATTTTCATTTTTATTAGAAAACATTTAATGTATTTAAATGTGTGTATCTGATATCAAATATAAAAATAAGTTAACAAAATAATCCAAAGACAGAAAAAATATCTTTATTCTAAGAAAAATATAAAATCAAAACAGCAAAGATAACATTTTTATAATCAAACCAGTTATGCATATATGACATAAACAAATTGAGAAATTGAACAAATATAACTTGCATTTAAATATAAAATTTGAAACAATCATTGTTTTAGGATAAAATGCACACTTCCTTGTATTCTTGATTATGATATTAGAACACACAATTCAATAATAGTTTAAAATAAAAAGTCACAGAAAAACATTTAAATTAGATTTGTCTCTAAACATATGTAAAGTATTAACATATTAGTTTATCAAAATTTGTAGTTTTTAACTAATTAGATTTATATAGTATGAAATTAATATATATTACACAATTGCTTTTATTTACAAAATTTTTATGAAATCACAAAGATTAGTTTTAGTAGAATAAAAAAAAAATGTTACATTTTACTTTTTAATTGTATTTAATTTTCTATTAGATACTTTCTTAAGTTGTAATTTATCATTTCTAACTTTTGTGTAGTTATTTAGTAATATATTGCTCATAACTTTTATACGTGATATTATTAAATTTCTTACCGGTTTACCACATGCACAAATACCTCCAAAATCTACATTATCATCCTGAAATTTTTCTTCTATTAGTAAACACAGTAAGTACCGTTGATTAGACACTTTTAAAAATTCATTTTCATAAGTATTATTAATGCATGTTTGAAAAATTTTGAACGTAGTTATACAGATTACAAGTGTAAGATTGCTAGGCCACAAAAGTCCACCACGATCAAGTGTTGACATATATCCCTTAATGCTTTCATCAACATCTAAAAATAAGTCTTTATCAACAGTTAGTTTATTTTTACATGTAACACAAGATTCAGGTGCTACTCTAGCTACATAACCGGCAATATAAAGTATAACTTTTAAATTGCTATCAGTGACTTCAACAATTTCCGATAAAAGAATGACATCTAAAAAATATTCTGAAGAAAAGTTACTTTCTTGTTCTTCATTATCCCTTTTATAATTTTCTAAAAACATTATTTCAAAATTTCCTAATTTTGCAGATTTCAAAGTCATTAAGCTAAGTAGCTTCAATTTCCTCTCAGACTCCAAGATTTGAGTAATAGATATATGATAGTTCCCACCACTCATTAACCTATACTGCCCAAATCGTGCTTCAAGGTTGTCGGTTTGGAATTTTCCTAAAAGCACGTATAACATTTAAGTTATCAAACATATACTTAGTGATTAATATTAAAGTACGAGTGGTGTGAAGCAATGAAAAGTAGGTTTCCTTGGAGAGTTTTCCTGTTCTTTGGGAATATTTGGGAAAGCTGAATACATTAACATATTTTTCCTTTTTATAATTAGATCTGCAACCAGGTACACAACATGTACGAGGCATCTGTAAATAAAAATGAATATTTTAATATAATGCAAATATATGTTATGCAATATACTGGTACATTTCTGTTAATTGTGGTGTACAATTTTGTTTGTGTAATTATCTTATAAGAATTTATTGTATGTTTATATCTCGATATTTTTAATTATCTGTGTTAAAGAAATTGATAATAAAATTATATTAATAGATAATATTAAAATAAACACATTATAGAAGAATATTCTGAATACTGCATCACAATATTTGATAATCATATTTTCTTGCATTAAGAATTTTTAAAAACCTACATAAAACTGAGAATACATAAGCAAAGTAATAACAGTAATATTAAACTATATAAAAATATGAAAGCAGTGATAAATTTAGATTTATACTCTTAACAGAGAAGCATTAAGTATTCCCATTTTGATAAATATTCAATAAAATGGATTAAATTTCAATTTTAGCTATCTTAAAAAATATGATTAAAATCAAATATTTTACAGTATACAACATATCTTTTTCACACCATATGTTTGAGAATAATTTTAAATTAATTTTTATAGATACCATATCTTTAATACATAAAAAAGTAAGAACATTATCTTGAATGAATAATAGAAAAGTTACTTATTGACAGTCCTAAAGTTAGCAATGAAATAATAGAGTAATATATAAAGACATTTCCAGCTTTTACTATAAATGCACAAAATACTTCAATAACTTAATAAATTGTAAAAGTTTAATTTTTGAAATTTTCTATAAATTGCTAAAAATTTTATACATTTAATATTAAGTTCATATATAGCTATTTAATTTAAAAAGTTTCCCATTTGAAAAAAATTCTGCTACAAATAATTTGGCTTCAGTAGTGGCATATTAATATGTAAGCACAGCGCTAATTGAATGCAAGGATATATAATTTATATACTGTCAATTGATAGGAAGAAGTTGTTTGATAACTATTGTGTAATAACAAATTAGTAATTAATTCCACTTGTACAATGTTCAAAATATAAACTAACTGTATAAAAATAGATTATAATTAGTTACATATAAGAATAGGGCAAATTTAAATTTGTCTAAATAAAAAATAAAATAGTAATTTTAGCATAAGCAAAATTTGTAAGCGAAGTTTATCCTTTGACACACATGTATCTTTAAGAACTTATCAACAGGTATGCACATGGAATATGTATGTAGATGTTTTAATCGAAAATAATACAATATAACATTGTAAAACATAATTTGGTAACTTACCTTTAAGTATTTTTATCAGCTGAATTAAAATGTCACAAAAATGGTCCTCCTATTTAAATAAAAAGAAGTAAACACAGAATTTTTTCACGCACAATAGCACAGCAACTAAAGCATTCAAATATGGCGATGGACGAAAAACTTAACCCCGACGTGTGACGTCACATGCGAGAAGCGGAAGTATATTCAGGCTTCCTTCTCTTTCTAGGAGGCTTTGATTGTACTCAATAAATGAACCTTTTTTTTATCTTTCCATTTCATTACAATTAGTTTTCCGCATTGAAAAGCAATAATGTCACCTTTTCTAAGTTTTGATGATTGCATTTCTTTTGGAACATCTTTGCAGTTCACTCGAACTGTCCCGTACGAGTCAGTTTTGAATGATATAAGTTTATCACAAAGATCTGGTGACATATAAAAATTATCGGCTGTAAGGCAGTATCCTTTGTTGAGCAAAGGTTGGATAAAACTTAGAACAATTTGCGATGTAAGGTTTTCCTTGTTGAAGTCTGGGCTTAGAATCATCCCCTTTCCAGTATATAAAATGTAATTCCATATGTAACCTGTGTCTGATTCACAGAGCATATAGAATTTCAATCCAAATCTAGCTCTCTTCAAGGGTATATATTGTTTCCAAGAAAGCCTCCCTTTATGTAACATCAAGCTTTCATCGATGCTAATGTCACGCTCAGGAGTATACAGAGTTCGAAATTTTTCCAAAAGGAAACTGTAAATAGGCCATATTTTTTGAAGTTTTCAGCAAGGATGAGTTTCTTCATCCATAGTTTCATTATTTGAATAATGCAGAAACTTGCTTATCAAAGAAAATCTTTGCTCTGACATAACTTCAGCAAAAAAAGGAGTGCTCAAAATTTTCTTCTTTGACCAATACCAGGCTGTCAGGCTTCAAAACAATACCCTGGAGTAAAAGAAGAGCTAAATAAATCCATATTTCAGGTACAGTTACCGGTTTCCACTTATGCACTCGGGATCTAAATTTCAGTACACTTCTGTTCTTTCGCAAAAATTGTTCTGCATATATATTTGTTTCCTCTACTATAGTTTCTACCAATTCCTCAGTTATGAATAGTTGGAAAAAATCTAAGGAATTATCAATACCTTTTACCTGAAAATTTATTCCAGGCTTTCCATCAAATTGAAAACGTGGTGGAGCTGGAGTTGCACTTGAAACTTTACACCATTGGCGCACCGAATCCACATTCTTATCCATATCCTCATCTGATTCATAACTGTCAATACTTGCATCGGAATCCGATCCACTTTCGAAATCAGAATAATCTAAAATGTTATCTTCTGAATCAGAATCATTCGCTAGCAACTGTCTTTTCACAGAAAAGCAGCTGGAAACACCGCTACAGCTCGCCATTTTCTCCAGAATGCAAAAATCAAACACACCAAAGTCTCCCCAAGAAATTATATTTCACTTTACGGAACTACTATTGCCATCTAGTGACAATTTTTTAAAACATAAGGATATGACGAGATATTTTCGTCAAACACGTTGAAATGCGGACTTTAAAATTGGATGACGAGTAGGACTCGTCAAACACGGGTACGGCGTAACTCCGATGACGAGGTGAGTTCGTCAAGCACGCTTAAAGGGTTAATGGTTAAAATAAAATGACACTGTGCCATATTATAATGTAAATAACTCTAATAAATAAACATCTAAATCTAATTGTAGAAAATTTATATATTTTTAAAAATGGATTTATTTTCCAATGTGTTGAATGCATTATGTTTTGTTTTTTCTGTTCTATACAAAATTGTGATTTGGAAATATGCATTATATCATTTGTAAGTTTCCATAATTTATCAAAATTAATTTTTTTTTTTTTTTTTTTTTTTTTTTTTTTTTTTTTTTTGTTGTTGTTGTTGTTATATGAAATAGGACATTTTAAAAGGACTCACATATGTTCTAAGGATCAATAAAATTTTTTACTTGATATCTTTTTCTTGAAAAATTTTTTTAATCAGATTTTTTTTTTTAGTTATAAAAACCTATAATTTAATTTTATAGTTATTTATATTTTAATTAAAAGAACAAAATGTTCATAAAAACTTTTAATATTTTTTATTTAATTCAAATTTATTGTTTTCTCTATTTCATTGAATCAATTTATTTTTGTTGTCCAAATAAAAGCTGAAGAATTAACTGTGAATTTTGTACAGGCTGGTGACAATCATCACTTTCATCCAACCTGTGCCAGGTGTTCAAAATGTGGGGATCCTTTTGGTGATGGAGAAGAAATGTATTTGCAAAGTAATTATTCTTTTCTTTATCTTGAAATTTTATTATAAATTATTTTAGGTTGTTAAATATTCATAACTCATCAAGAATTAAATATTTCTTTTTGAATATTTGTGTGGAAAACTGTTTAAAAAGAGTAAAAAAAAAATTGTTTTCCTTATTATGACACAAAGAACATAATAAATGTTACAAATTGAAAGTGGCTTTATTTATTATGGTGAAATGTTTTAAATAAAATTTTCTTCATGAAATCATTTGGGTTATTTGTCGAAAGAAAACAATGTTTAAATATTAAATAAAAAATTTTGAAATGTGTTATAAAGTTTGACAAATAAAAAGAATATTGGAATTAAAAATTTATTTGAAGTAAAATTGACAATTTGAATACTTACAGTGTTCTAAATTTTAATAGTGCTTGAGACAATTTAATAAGTTCTTTTTTAATTGAATAAAACTGAATTCAATATATAAATTATTGTTAATAGAATTCATTGAATTTAATAGTATTTTTCTTTTAATTTAGTATTTAAATTAAAGAATTTTTATTGCTTTATTATTATTATGATAAATATTGCTTTTTATATGACCATGTTCTTCTATCAAAAAAGCCTTTTTTTAATGTTTTAAAATATACAGAAAATTATGTTGAGTTTGTTTTGCACATGTGCAAACAAGTTATTATAAAAGATGTGTTTTGAAATCAAAAAGCTGATATATTATTTATCTCTATCATTATTGTTAAAATAATTTTCTTAAATTTTAAAATTATCAATGTTTTGCAATTATAATTGAAATGTATTGAAAAAATAAGAAAATATATTCCAGATAGTACAACTATCCTTACAGCCTTAAATTTGAATGTAAATTGATAATATATTGTGGCAAATTATATATTGTTTTCCTTTAACAATGACTTTTTAATATTTCTTAAACTTGAAATTTTCTAAATTAAGTTTTCTAGATATTCACGTAATTTGGAAAGAAGCTCTTGATTATTTCTACTTTTAATTTCTTGAATCCTACTGAATAATTTATTATTTATTTTTCTGTTCACCATTTACTTAATTTAGGATTTTATCCAATTTTGATATTAATTGCAATTGAATATGAAAATTTTTATGGTGTAATATAATGTTTGCTATCTATAATTTGTCATAAATCAAATATAAATTTCTTCAGTTAATTTTTAGCAGAGAAATTTCTAAAATATATGCATTCATTATGAAAACATGATTCAAAATGTGTAATATATATATATTTGCATTTATAGGTGGTGCTATATGGCATCCACGCTGTGGACCTTCTCCAGATGGAAAATTAGATGATGAGTTTGAAGATGATCATAAAACCAATGGTATATTGGATGGTCATGTACGTGTAAAATATATGCTTGTTGTTGACAATTATTCTTTATTTTGCTTGATATATGTTCACCTTTGCTTTTATTTTGATTTTTATTATCCGTTAAAGTGCCATTTTTTCAGAATATTATTTTGTTGTAGACATATTATTTTATATTTTATTTCATTTGCTGAAAGTAATTGCTAAATTTTTGCTGCAGTACCCACCCTATTCCCCTAGTCTTTCAAGTTCTCGTTCCACCAGTCCATATTCACTTACTAGACAGGTTTGTTTTTGTTTTACTTTATTTTCTAATTATTTTATATTTGTTTCATTTTGTTTTTTAATTGAAAGCATGAATTTTGTGTGACTATATATGCCAACTAAGGAAATTGGTTTTAAAAATATTCCCTATATAAATTGGAATAAATAAATTCCCTAGTTTTTATACTATTAAATTTTGAAAAGTTTCTTTATTGAAATATTTTTACAATATTATTATTAAGAGTAAATCTATGAGATATTTGTTCGAAAAATCAAGAAAATAGTGATTTTGTAAATGAGTTTGTATTTCGTTACTTTTCTTTATAAAGTTGAAGAAATTTATTTTAGCTATAAATATTATTTATAACAAATAAAATGCATGTTATTGTACTCATGTTTAATTCCTACATTTAGTATGGAAGAACTAGTCCTGGAATATATCTTGATAAAGATCCTTTGATAACTGATTTAAGTAGAGTTTATACACTAAGTTATCTGACTGCAGAGCCAACACAAGGATATCTGCGGCGTCCCATACAGCCACATCCTCCAAAGTCTCCGCAATTTCATAGACCTCCTGGTAATATATTTCAGCTATTAGATATGCAATAAAAATATGATTTTAACAAGTTTTACATAATTACTTATATGTTAATTACAAAATAGGTGTGGAATGCCAACTTTGTTTTCTCAAGTTTTTTTCTATTTTGTTATTGAAATTTAGTTACATACTATTTATGTATTGAGATTCTAATTAAGGATAATTATCAGATATAAAGCCTGAGCCAGAAATATTATAGTTTCTCTGATATTTTTCTTGGATTTAAATACAGATCTAAGAAAATTTGTGAAATTTTAGGATCATCTGAAGAATCCATTTTTGAATATTGTCTGAATAATATATTTGTGTATTGTAATCTTTCTTTAGTAATAAAATGGTATTGATTTACTAGATGTAAAAATTTACCAGAATAATATTCCTATCTTAAAAACTTTTTAAAAGTTATTTTTAAAATAGGAATACAGTAAGACCCCGCTTAACGCGGGGGATATGTTCCATCAAAGTAGAGCGTAAAGCGAAACAGCGCTAAACGAGGCTATCTTTACATGAAAATATTGGGGTTAGGGGAAGATGGCTAGGAAATTGGTTAGGTATTAAATTTAAAAAGTATGTTTTTTTAATAAAAATAAAACCAAACAATTATTTCTTAAAGCCCAAATTAATACCACATTATTATTTCTTGCAAAAATAAAAACAAGATATAAATAACGAAACGAATATTCTTAAAAAAAACAAATAAAATTTTAAGTCAGTCATATTTAGTTAGCCTTCCGCATTTTCAGTGTTCTGCCTTTTTGTGACAAAAGCATCTAATGTTGTTGGCCTTTGTCTTTTGCGTTGTTCTCTTAAAAGTTCTTCATAAGCGGATAGAGCATCTCTAACAACATGCCTTACTTTTGAGCTCCTGTCAAAATTCGGATAATTTTCAATGAATTGATCCATTATTTCAGTTATGGTAGACAAACTCCTTTTTACAAACGCCATAGAAAGTTGTTTTTGCTCTTCTTCTGAATCACTGCTGTCAACATTTTTGTTTTCTTCTTGTTCAGTTAATTCCTTGAGCTCATCATTAGAAAGACTTGCTGCTGCTTCTTTCCGCACCAAACAAGAAACACAAGTACTCTTTCGGATATGTATTTGAAACCTATTGCTGCATAATATTTCGGGGAATCTCCATATGCTGCAAGCGATTTCGTAGAATCCCCGGGTTGAAATAAAAGAGCGCTAAACCGAAACAGCGCTAAACGAAACAGCGTTAAGCAGGGTCTTACTGTATTCTGATATACTTTAATGTTATAAGAATACTTGTCAAGTATGTACAGTGCTAATGTTTAATGTATAAGAATGTTGTAAGTAAGATACATAATATTTCTATTTTAATAAAATTGTCAAATGGATTCTAATTTTTTTAATCTTGTACAGTTGTCATCAAACTTAAAATATTTAAAATACTGCAGTATTGTAGCCAAAATTTTATTAATTATTACAACAGTGATAAAAAATATATAGGATTTTTCAAGAGTTTCTGGAAATAGATACTTTTTTGTTGGAAAAATGTTTTATTTAAAAATTATTTTTGCAAGAAAAATAACATTCATATTTCAAATAGGATTGATTGAAGTAAGTAAACTAATATATATACAAAAGTTTGTTATTTTCATTCTCACATTACTCATGATATTACTGAGCTAACAGATGAATATTGCTCTACCTATTAGTTCAATAATTATATATTCCATTCTCACTCTAAGCATGGATGTTGTATTAGGTTGGAATCCAATTTAATTTGTGTGTCCTTGTCAAATGATACTCTTGTATGTAAAAGGTGACATAAGTAACAAAAGTAATTACCGGTTTTAGATTTGAAGTACTGCTTACTAAAATTAATTATAAATGTTTTATAAAAATGATAAATATTTTTTAACAAAATCTGAAAATCATTTTGCATTAAATAATATTAAATGAGAATTTATTTTACTGTATTTAATTCTTTACTGCATATTGTCTGCAAGACCTTTCCCCCCTCCCCCAAGTAAAATAAAAAATCTGCTGCAAATTTTCTGGTAAATAGTCAAAAATATATATTGCTCATAATGTAATAATGTCACATAAAATAAAAAATATGCAGTATTATTAAAAATGCAACGAATCTTAAAGAAAAAACATTTATTAAAAAACATCTAATTGACGCCACCTTATTGCAAAGTGCGATGATTAAACAAGATGAAAGCAAGAATGATAATGCTGAAAAGATTCTAGTAAAAGTTATGATTGTAAGATAGCATTCTCTCAAGACTGGTGGTGTTACATGTGATCTGTGCTTACAGGCTGATCCATTTTCTTCTGAGTCTAATATGCAATTTCAGAAAGTATATGCATTACATTATAATGGCTAACTGCACACTTTACATAAAACAAGTGTTTCCAATGGGGGAGAGGGGAAAAATATCTCTAGTACATGTTTATGGTTACATTCATGAAAATCCAACGGATTACAGACACTTGACAGTCTTCAGTCTGACCTCTGAGAGAGAAATACTAATGTATGAAAATCTTTTGGAATGGAACAGAGATTATAGTAATGCATTTCATAGTAAATATTTTGTTTTAAAAAAACGCTGCAACTCTGTTGTGATTGTCCCTCTGCTTAGTAAGGCAAGGATGTAGTATTAGATTATGAAGAGCATCTAGCATTGAAGCATATTTATGGCATTCATCTCGAATGTGTTAATTAAATTTTCCTAACCTCTAAGTGTTAATTAAATATCAATTTATTCAGGTTAATAGATAAAAGTTAATAAAATTCTACTTATATTTTATACCTATTTTAATATTCTTGAAATAAAAATATTTCATTTTTAAAATTTGTTATTATGGGTGAAAACAAAATTCACTTTAAAATTTTTCTGCAAATAATAAATTTCTAATTACTGTTAGTATCTTTTAAAATATAGAGCTTTTCTCTAAGAAGAAAAGTTAAACAAATGCTTGTGGTTATATTCAAATTGATGTCATCAAATATAATAAGACATTTATCTTGAAAAGCTCCCAAATACAAATCTAGGAATCAATACTTTTTTAATGTTTTATTTATTTTCTCAGAAAATGTTTTTATTATTTCAATATAAAAATAGAAATAAAAAATCAATTTGTGTGACTTATATTTGATAATGTGCATTTGATGATAGAAACTTGAGATAAAGGAAAATACATAAATAAAAGAATGTAAAAATTTTCCATTTAATTTATGAAATAATAAAAGTGTAGTAATTGGTTAGTAAAGTTAAGATGAACAATATTGCAATCTATAATTTATAAATCAATTAGTAAATTATACCTCGTCAGATATTCTATTCTAAGCACATTTTTTAATCTATCAAGTAGCGAGTTTGATATCTTTGTTAATTTTCTTCATTACTATTTAATTTAATTGCATAGATTTACTTTTATTATGTTCTTTTGAAAAATGGGGTATACATTTTTTGTTTGAGTAAGTGTGTTATTTAATTCTCTGCATTCAGTTCTATAAACAGGAATATTTTATTGTAACAAAAAGTTTCTGTTAAAAACTGCTTCTATTAACCCCTTTGCTCCGACTGTCACGTCTACGTGCCAGCAACGAACACACTCACTTCCCGGCCGACATGCAGATGTGCCAGAGCGTTTTCACATTCAGCCCCGACTGTCACGTATTTGTGCCAGTGTCCTGGAACATTTTAAAAACTATAATTTTTGCCACAAGATGGCATTGTATATCCATATGATTTCAGATACATGTACAATAGACCTTCTACTCGAAATGAGAGAAGCATGACTCACATACACGTGTTTTTGATTATATAAACAAAAGGGGAAATAAATGTTTCTGAATGGTGTGCTTTAAGACATCTCTTTAAAGTTGCACATGGTAGTTCATTATAAGTAGAGAAGTTTTATTTTCGCTTTTGGGTATTTCGGTTTGCAGTTCAGTTTTAGAAAATAATTAGATCTTGTTAGACATGAATTCTTTCTGTTTTTACCCTTGCATTGTCGAAGCGTCGAAAGTGTATAACAGAGCCTGAAATAGCAGAAATGATGCAAAATATTTCAGATATTGATTCCGAAACAGATTCTGATAGTAGTGATAGTGATACTATGATATATTCTGATCATAAAGAATCTGGCGTTGATACTTCGGAAATTTCATGGATTTAGGCTTAATAGCAAAAAAGCTCCCGGCTCTGGACAGATGCTCGTGTCAGACACTGCCGGCCTCCACGATAAGCACACGTTTGCGCTACCCGTCGTGAATAGGTTAAATTATTCATATTTGTCCATAAAAATATAATGAAATATTTGTTAAGTTAATTTGTTCCATATTTTTATTTATGCACAAAAAGTAGAAATGCATTAAAAATAAAAATTTATTTGTGAATTCTTACAAAAGTAGTATTTTCAAAACTTAAGTTTTATTAATTTCCAAAGATTCTACCTAAGTATTTATTTTATGAATATACGAAAACAATTGTTAAAAAGATTTTTATAACTTATATTCTGTTAAACTTATATACTTAATGTTTGTG
The DNA here is from genome assembly GCA_026290005.1 of Latrodectus geometricus. Lineage (NCBI taxonomy): Eukaryota > Metazoa > Arthropoda > Arachnida > Araneae > Theridiidae > Latrodectus > Latrodectus geometricus. The sequence continues at coordinate 32,118 of JAPDSC010015878.1, read as the reverse complement.
TTTAAAGTTATGTTAAATTTATTGTACAACATTCATTATACAATAAACATTTCATTATTTTATGTATTTCTTAGATGGTGGAAGTGGTAGAAGAAGAACACCTATTTCACGACCAGCATCTAAGCAAGGTAAAGTATTTTTTAGATTATTTGTGTTAGTTGTGTATATAATTATAAATCAATGACGTTTCTAATATTTATTTTTCCTTTTCATGTACACACAAATAGGAATGCAAGTATTAGGTAAGCATATTTTAAGTTTTTCTTCAATTTTTTATGAAAAACATTTTATTATACTGTTTTTAGACAGTTTCTTTATAATTTTAATTTAAAGTATTTACATATGAACATGTGTTTTGTGTGATTAGAAATCCCAAACTTTTTACTTTTCATCTCCATTTTTATTACTTATTTTTACACATTTTATTTTTGTTTTATTTATGGCATACAATAGATGCTCGATTTTACAAACTTGTAAGTACCAGTGAAATAGTTATTAAAATCGAAGTTTTCTAAAAGAGAAAAATGAAAGTTTTACAACAACTAATTCATTTATTTTTTTTTTTTATCTAACTGATCTCTCCATAAATAAAATACCATTAAAAAACTATTTAGTATGAATATAAGAAACATGGAAAATAAAATTCGTACTGGAAAATAATTCTTTCGTTTTGTTTTTGAAAAGTTACTTTTTCTATTTAAAAACTTCATTTTTAAAAGTATATTTCCCCATTTTTTTGGATAGTAAAAAGAATTTTACTGTTTTTGTTGAAAGTTACCATAACCGTTGTTATCAATTTCTGTGCTGTTTTGCAGATGGTTACAGCATTGTGCCATTTTCTTTTTGTTTCATATGTGAAAGCTCTTTTTAATTTTCAATCATTTAATCGTCCTATACTTACATGCAAATTACTCCTGAATCAACACTCGTGGATTTCTTTATCAAAGTTCATGGATCCTCACTCACTTCGTAAGATAAGTATTCTCAACATTCTTCAGATGTAGTGGTTTAAATTTTATGAGGCGATTCTAATCCATGATCATTCCTCACAAAAGTACTCTTGAATATTTACATTTGAAGCTATTAATTTTACTCAAATACATGAGCTGTTCTACCCATTAGATTGAGCAGGAAATATTTTGCACAAGTTTCTTAAATGATTTTGGGATTTCTACATTAGCAGTATAATTATCTAAAATTTGAAGGATTTATAATTTTACAATAAAAACATCAACCCTAAAATAAAAAATAAAGAAAATTGTTTAAAAAAAAATTTATGAAGGTAGGTTCACAAAATAGAGGTATTTCAAAAAATTTATTTGCATCTTTATTGTATTTGTGAAAAACGTGAGAATTAAAATTATCATTACATATATAGGATCATGTTGGTTGTCAGTCACTAGTTTATAAAATCATGATTGCTTGTAGAGGAAAATTCTTGAAATCAAGTATTTACTGTATATTAATATCAAATTGACAATTATGTACATTTAATTTTGAGATTGAGTTATTCATAAATAAAACTTAAACATTTATACTTATATTATCTTAGGATTAATACATAAATATAATCCCAGCTCTATTACTTATTGTTTATTATTTGAAGAATCGGACACAAATTGTATCAACTATTTTTCTTAAACTGTCTGTCACATCTTCAAGTGCAAAAATATTTAAAATATTAAATTATTTTAAAGCTATTAAAGCCAAATGTTTCAATAGCAGTCAATGGTTCCCTGTAATAATTATGAAATGCAAATTTTCATATAGTTTCTTGGTCTTTTAAGTTTTTTTTTATTAAACATTTTGTAAAATACCAAGTCGAGGAAGCAAAAGTTTTGTAACCTATATTAAACAAGTTATGATTAGTTTTTTTTCCGCCACTGAAATTAATTGATATGATTGTGTATGGTTAAGAAGGGGGAAAGAATTTGAAGTAATATTCATTTTTATAAAATCTTAATTGAGCTGTCTCTAAAAAATTAGTAAAATTCAATTCTAATTTTATTACTGCTCTTTAGAACATATATGGCATAATGTATTGGTGTGGAAAATTGGCACAAATAAGGAAATTTCGCATTTTTAAATTCAACTGTACATTTATAAATTTTTCTATGTATATTTATGTCTGAAGAAAGTTTTTTAAAATGTATGTTGCAAAATTTTGGATTAATTAAAAATTCCCATTAAATTTTTATTAGAACTTATTGACTTCTGTTTATAAAATGTTATTTCATTTGAAGCATTTGTTACTCACTATAAATCTATGGTTAATAGTGAAAAATGAAATGTTTCAAATTAAATCTACAATTAATAGATGAATAATGATCTCTGATGGTTTCTATAGACATTCCATATGTCAGATATAATTTTCGTTAGATTTTTTTAAAACTTTGCAGTTAATTTTTGTATATTTATTATTAATTGACCATGTATAAAATTATTCTTATATGAAGGAACTACCAAATCTTTTTGATAATAAATTTGTCTTATATTTAATGTCTCATTTTGTTTTCGAATTATTAAAAATGTATGTTTTCAAATAATTATAATTTTTCTTTTCATTTCAGTTGATACTATCCAATCATCAACTCCTCGACCACGTTCTCCTCATATGAATAATGAAGAACCAATTAATTTAGCACATTATCCTGATGCAACTAAACCTGATCCTAAAAGTGTAGCTCCTATAGAAAGGGATGATTTTCCAGCACCTCCATTTCCATATACAGATCCTGGTTGGTATAATTTGTGAAAAGCATAGTAAATTATTATGAAATTTTTTTAATATTATAATTCTAACTTATTTAAAAATTATAACTAGGAAATATTAAAATTTTTGTCTATTTATTCTAAAATCTACATACAGAAAGAAGACGTCGATGGAGTGGTGGATCTAAAGATTTTGAAAATGAGGAAAATGAAGACGAAACTGATAATGATCCCCAATTAAAAAAGGAAGAGGAAGAACTTTCTAAAATTGCTACTGGAATTGGAAAAGTGCGTTTATTCTTATTTCATGTGTTTCATTTTTTAGTGTTTATCATAATTGTCTTTTTGTATGAAAGTTTTATTGTTTTTTTATTTGTAGACAAGTAGCTTTCTATGTCTCTGATAATGATTTGGGCATATATTCAAAATAAAATGTCATTCTTGTTTTTATGTTAAAGTTAGTACAATGTCATCTTTCAATTAAGTTTGAAATCAATTTTCATTCTTAGTCTGCTAATTTCTTTAATATCATTTTTGTAAACTATTCAATAGCTATATTAAATTTCGATTTTAATAATTTTTACTAGCCCTTTAATTTATAAATATTGCAAATTATTAAATTGTTTAATAAATAGACTTAATCTTTGCGGAACAAGTTTAAGTTTGTCAAAACATTTGGAGCTTATTTTTGCATCTATCTTTTTATTTATAAGCATTTCAGACTTTATGTAGATGAAATTGTTATTTGAGGTAAAAAAAAAAAATGGATACAAAAAGACTAAACTATAAAGTCTTTAGTAAATAAACTTATTACAAAAAATGAAAATATATTTTTGCATGTTTAAATTGTTAATTGTTCATGAAATTTTGACAAAGCAGACAAATGATTTGTATTAAATTAGGATAATAAATACTTGCATAAGTTAAACTTGTAGAAAGTTGAGATGTTTTTAATTTCATGCTTCATAAATATGCAGAAATGTTGTAAAATTTGTTCTGAATATCAATAATTTTAATGATTTATAAAAGAAAATTAGTGACAATGGTTTCATCAAATTCAGGTGTTTTTAAAAAATGTGCAAGAGCGGGAAAAGCTGAAAGCCTGGAAAAAAGCTAACTTAGATCCTAGAAATGCATCTCGTGTACCATCAGCAAACAGAGAGCCTCCTTCTCGACTACGTTATTATAGTTCAATTCATGCTTGTAAGTTCAAATAATTATTAATCAATAAAATTTTGTTAATTGAAACTGCATTCTTAGTAATATTTATATTAAAATAGATATTAAAAGCTATATACGCAAAATTATTCATATTCTGTAAAAACTTCGTGGAACATATTTTTCTCTGATAGTAAAACATTTTTTACAATATGACATGAACAAAAAGTAACTTTGTTTGGGGAGGGGGGGAAATATTTTACTTTATTAAAAAAAAACTTCCATGAAGTAAATTATTAAAAATTACTTATTACTGAAAAAACGTTAGTAAATTTTTAGTAATTTGTTTGTTATATGTGAATGTTTAATATTAATTAGTGTTAATTATTCTGTTGGAATCATGCATAATATATAGTTATCTATCACACTTAATGAAGTGTTGTCATTACACTAAAGCTACAATAATATTGAAAACTTTTCTCATCCATTCAAATAAGTAATTTGCTAGTTTCTATAAAAATTTCTTTGTTTTTTAAATTTTTTTTTTTTAAATATTTGAAGAAAGTGTTAAATTTTTGTGTAGTCCATTCACTTATAAAAGCTTAATAAAAACCTAGGAGGTCACAAAAAGTGGACAAATGTAGTTATTCTGTTTTCCTCTCACATTATGGTAATCCATAATTTTTTTTGAAAAAATGTAATTATTGAAATAAATGCAAATATAGATATTAACAATGTGTATTGTGTAAAGTTTCAAATCATATAGTTTAGTCCAGCTGCATGATATATATATATAATCTTTAAAGACATTTATATTCTAGTGTACTTATTAAAATATTTCTATTTAATGCAAGAAAGACCTTAAAGAAATCAGTTTCTTTCATTTAAAAATCCATATCCATGCACTTTTAACTTCATTATGTTTGTTATAACTATTTAACAATCAGTTTAGCTTAATAATGTTAATTTTTTTAAAAATAAATATAGCTTTTTTTAAAAATTGCAAATATGAGTGTAATGTATCAAAAATTTATTTACTTGTTAAAAGTTTGGAATATTTACTTTATAACTTTGTCTTCTTATGAGAAAATTTCTGTTTAAACTAGAACCAAAGATCCTTTCATAATATACATTGCACAAATTGTATATAGTAATAATGAGTTAATTTTATCTTTGATAAACATTTTAAGTAATACTAAATTTTCAAGATTGTGGTAATTTTGATAAATATTCTTGGAACTGCGAGTTTTGCCGTACAATCTTGATAATCCATGATAATTATCAATTTTGTAATATATTATAGATGAAATCTTGCATGCTTTTTTAGACGGAGAAGTAAAATATATTTTCTATACATTTATTTCAAAACTTTTTGATTTTATTATTAAAAAAAGTAAGTACAAAAAATAAAGTAATTAAAATTTTCTTTGATTTTAAGATGAATTTTTTAATGATTTATTTGTAGAAATACTTTTATTGAGTTGAAATTTTATTTCCCAATTGAAATTTCTACTCAATTTATTTTTAGAATTAATAATTTTGCTTGAATGATGTATATTGCCTGACAAATCAAGATTTATAAAATTTGAGAAGTGTCCCAACATATATGTTTGTTAACATGTCATTATGTAAAAAGATGCCATGAGCATTTGACATGATTTTAAAATGAATAAAATGATTTTAGCATATTTCTGAATAATGATATTTTATGGCATTTGTATGCATTTTGTAATAAAAAATTTTAAATTTTTGATAGTATAGTTAATTTTTAATTAAGTGGACTGTTGCTAATTTTATATCCTTACAAAAGATGCTATTGTTGAAGGAATTTAATCTTAATAGTAATGGAAAATAATGTATTAAGTTGACTTTCATGGAATGCTAAAAATTAAATTTTATATAAGTGAAAATTGCCATAAAAATTTTATGTTCATAAAAAGTTTTTAAATAGGTACAAATGTTGTAAATAAAGCTAGATGACAAATGTGTGCTGTGACAAAAAACTTAGTGATAATATAACTTGTAAAATTAAACTAACTATAAGATATTTTTGCAAGTTTTTCTTGAAAAGAAAATGCAAGATTTTTTATATTCATTTTTTGTACTTGTTAAATTATGTGCCAACATTGTATTTCATATTTTTTAGATTTGGAAGGAAATTTCATTGGAAGATCTTTTTTCTTCTAAATATGTACCTTTTTCTTCTCTTACAGCTCCTTCTAGGGATATTGATAGACCTAGACCTTGGGAAGATGATGAATTTGATCGAAGTTCGGGATATCGTTCTTCTTTAGGGCGTTCTTCAGGAAATACGCCGTGCTACAATGGTATGTTGAAATAAAATATAAATTATTATTTAGCAAATTTATGAGATATTAAAACTGAAAAAATACCTCATAAATTAGAATGCTATTTAGCTGTGTTAAATATTATTTGAATTAATGTCTTCAAGTATATAATTGAATTTATTTTTACATTACTATTGAAAATAATTTTTCAAAATATCGACGATATAATTTTTTTATCTTAGATAAAAAGAAAAATTAAAATAAATTCCAAACAGGGTAGGTAAATTTTGTTAAAAACAGAATGTGTATTAATCTTATTTCTTACTAATATAACATATTTTATATTAAAGTTAATTTAAATATTAAAAAAGCTGAAATTTGTAATAGTTTAAGATTAAAAATGTTTGTAATAATTAAAAAAATTTGCATTAACTTCTATTATATTATTTTTGATGTAAAATTTGTTTACATGAAAATTTTTGTAAAACAATAATTGGGATCAAGTATTATATAGTAGTTACATCAGCTATTTTTAATTTGTATTTTTCTTTTGTCCAAGTATTGTCAAAAATGTCTTTAATTTAAATCTTGTAGTTGTATCATCACTGAGACCAATTCCAAAGCCAGGATATGGTTTTTCAACTAAGTCTGCTACATTACCAGCAGCTGGCAGAGAAGGTGGAATGGGCTTTATGGTACATTTCTCATTTTATTTGCATTTGAGTCAAAAATAAATTTTAATATTCTAATAACAAAATGTGTATTCTTATATTGTTGTAGAATAGTTGCAGCAAGTCTTGTAAAAATGTTAACTTTTGTCAATATGTCAGAATCTGGTAATATTTGTATCTAGTAATTAAAACAATATTAATCTATAGGCAGTGTTATTGTGTTTGTTTCATTGATTCATTATAGTAAATATTAGTTTAAAAGAAAATAACTGTGTATGAATAATAAGTAAACTTTTTATAAAAAATGTAGAAGCCTAAAGTGTGTGTGTGTTTTTTTTATTAGAGTAATTATTATATAAGAAAAGATTTTTACCTATGAAAACTAGGCTATACTACACTGAAATATTTAATCCTTTTGTTGAAATGAGATTTTCTCCTGAAAATGTCACTTAAGAGTTTATTAGGATAAATTTATGAAGGGTGTGTTTTATAACTTTATTTATGTGCTTGCCAAAATAAATTATAGGAAGAAAAAAGTTATAAATTTTTTTTTTTGAAATTTTTAAATTTTAATTGTAAGAGTATTATAAATGTAAGACTCAATTAACTTCATGTTTTGAGAGAGAATTTTATCGATACTTAAATAAAAAATTCATTAAATAAAAATTAAAACAATTGTGTAAGCTTAATTGAGTGATTGGAAGTTGTGGATATCTTTAGAATTCCACAACTTCCAATCATTCAATTGAGCTGAAGTTATCAATTAAGTTATAAACATTCATCCTTTTAAAAAATATTATGTATGTAATGAAGATTCACAGGGCCTAAATGTTAAAGATTTTGATGGCTGCTATAACATTGTTAGAAATTAGCTGTTAAAACATTGTTTTAAATTTTCTTCTTAATATGATTTAAATTGAGAAGAGTTCTAGTATTTATAATTTATTGTACAAACAAAAAATTTATAAAAAAATATTTCTTTTAAGCATAATTTACTTTATGTGTGAAATTTGATATTTTATTTAACAATTGTTTTTCCCTTTTTCAGACTAGTGACTTAGCTTTTGTTAAAATTCAACCAACCCAAAGTTCTGAATTTGGCAGCGGCAAATCCGATCGTAAGTTTACTGCATTATTTTTATTAAAAGTGCCTGAAGTATATTTTTATAGTTTTACTTTTCTATATCTTTTTAATAAAATGGTATTAAATATTTATGTATTTTATTTTATCAAAGTTTAAACAATATTTAGAATATTAATTTTTATTTGTTAAATAGCGCAGTTATTTTATTGCTTGTGTGATTTATAGATTAGAGTGATTTAAATAAGTAAATAAAAACTTTTGTTGTTTAGTGTCACCTACTCCTGAACAAGGAAAACTTGCTGTGGTGAGTAATTATTTGAATTGGTGGTATTTACTCAATCAGAATATCTTTGATTGAACATTTATAGATACCAGTGTTTTTTCTATATAGGTTATTTATTTATTTACAGAACCACAGCAATAGCACAACATTTAGATCAACTCCTTATTCTGAAGGCTTCACTTTTCGACATGCCTCCTACAGCCCCCATTTAAGACGGTCTATGCCAAATGTCAATCTTAATTTGACGATTGAACCCCCTAAGGTTGCAATTTATTTCTATTTCTTCATTCCTAATACTTTTTATTTACTTGTGAAAATAGAAAATTAGACAATATTTTTTAGTTTCATTATAAAATTTTATTACAAAAACATGTAATTATTTTATGCTTTAGTATTATATTTTATTTCAAATTTCAAAAATGTATTTCCAACATAAAAATACACCTTTGTTTATGTGTTTCTTATTTGAAATTAATTTGAAAAATACTTTACTTTTTATTGAAAAATTTCAATATTAATAAAAGATGTGTAACTCCAGATTTAATGCATTCTCAGCTTTAATTTCCTCATTTTTAATACAAATCAATAGTTTGAGATTTTCTCTGCTACCATCTATTTATTGAAGTATGCAAATATTTTCAGTATAAAAGAATTTTGGATGGCTACATGTAGAAAATGTTTAAAATATGTTGGAATCATTTAATATTGAGACCATATTATTTCTTAACTGATTAGTATTTATTTCATTTCTATAAGCTTAAAAAGTATCTTCAAAAATTGTTTAACAAGTTCTACTTTAAGTTATAATTATTATAAAATTGAAATAATACATTAATTAAATTATAAAAGTGGCTTTATTTTGTTTTTTAATTTATTAGAACTTCATTAATAAATTCTCTACAATGATTTGTTTGAAATATTTTTAGAACTTTTTTAAAAGTTGTTTTATACTGTGTATTATGCCCTCTATATATAAGTAAATATATGTATTTTAAAATATTTCTTTAAAAAATAAAAATGAAAAAAACAGGCTTTAAATTGTGAATGTCTGAAATTTAACTTATTTTATTTTAGTTATATCCTTATCATTTGCTAGTAACTGGAAATTATCGCTTGCCTCCAGATGTAGACAGATGTCATTTAGAGGTAAAACATTAATGATTCAGTTGTTTAATAATTTAAATATGCATCTGAAAATAACTCTGTATTTTGCTTTTTCAGCGTCATCTTTCAAATGAAGAGTTTCAAGCTATATTCCACATGCCTCGATTAGAATTTTATCGTTTACCTGAATGGAGAAGAAATGACTTGAAGAAACGAGCTAAACTGTTTTGAGGACTTTCTTTCATGTTGCAGTGTTTTTATTGATATGACTTCAATTGCAAAAGCTGAATGGTGTTGCGAGATGCATGACAAACTTAACTAATTGCATTCTATTGATACATAGCTCATTTTTATTAATACTTCAAGAGAGAGAATTCGCTATATATTTTTACCTTTCATCAGTAGTGGATGTTAGCTTTAATTAGTGCATTCAAATATTTGACAGCAAAGTTTAAGTAAACATTTTGTAAATTTGCTTTTTTCTTAGATTTCAATCATGTCTTCATGAATTGATTATGAAATTTGATTGTGAACTGAGATTATGAAGAATAGCTTTTTAGTGAATATTCCTTAGTTTATGTGTTGTATTGATGTGTATATAATTTCATGTGCTTTATTTTATTTGTTCATTTTAAATTATGTATTAAAATCATATTATAGGCACTAAATTTCTTTACATAGCGGATATAAACTATATAAAAGCTTGAAATCTCTAAACAACTAAGAAAAATAGTTTTAAAGTTGATTTCGATATCTCTTATGTTTTAAATAACTAGTTTTACAGTTGTTTAACATTCCTGAAAAGTTTTTGTATTTTGCCTTATGTCTGCTTCCAGAATGTGTATGGACCAGCATGACTGTCGGATGAATGTGCTCAATATTTAGTGCCTCTAATTAATAAAAAGATTAGCACATTTTCCTTGCTTATAGTCATGCCGAACTCCGTCCAACACCACAACCCTGCTAAATCTAGAGGTGTTATAAGGTGCTTTATGTATAAAAAATTTCAGTGGTTTTTTCTTTATATCTTGTATTTGATTTTATTCATAATATGTGTATTACTTTACGTTCCCGGTAAAATTAGACTGCTAGTCTTCAAATTATATAGTAGATTATTTAAAATTTGATTTATTGATTTTATTATTTATTTTAGATTATTGTCCAAATGAAGTATAAATATTTAACTTTTTTTTTTTAAACCTAATGTTATATATAAATTGTGGAGGAATGCCTAGATCAAAAGAGCGCTCATTACCATTATGACATTAAGTATTGTCATGTTCAAAGAATAATGACGATTTTATAAAAGCTATCTTAGATATGTGATTTTATTTGCTCTCTTAATCTTTTTAAGTGTGTCATAGATTTGTTTTTTTATTGAATTAAGTTGTATAAATTTTATGTGGCTATTTTAGTTTGTTTTTAAAAGGAAACTAAAAGAATTTATTCTTGTGAACTATATTTAAGAAATAAATGCATCTTTAAATTGAAAGTTATTGTTTCTTTTGTATTTTCTTTTAATAATGATTTTCCTTATATGGAAAATTTCTTTACAATAGTACACCTATAAAATATACTATTTTTCAAGAATAAATGAAGTTTCTTGAATGTTTCATAACCCTATTAAAAATGTGTGTATTTTTTAATAATTTCTATATTTTAGTTAAATTTATAATGACTATTTTCATTTATCATTATTAAAATCAATTTTTAACCAAGAAAAAATTCATATTTTTATATTAGCCAAACTTCTTAAAACAACCCAACTTGAATTATGTTATTTACATACTTAATAAAAAATTATTCTGAATATTAGTTATTGTAAATCTTCATTTTATTACACAGCATATGTTGATTATTCAACTTGAACATGGAGTTTAAGAGATAACTATAACTCTAAATTCATCTTCATATATAAATCAGACAGATTTTATGTCCTGATTTGAATCTTATCTTTTAAATAGAAAGAAAAAAACTGGTTGTGATCCCTAATTTTTATATTTATTCTATTAGTTTATCTTTGCTGTTCACTTGAAATAGATTTGTGTTAACTATTTATTATTGTGGGAATATTCTTGTATTTATAATTGATTTTCTTATAGCTCAGTTTCTTTTCTCTCTCTCTCTCTCTTTTTTATAAAATTGTCATTTGAATTTTTTCTTTAAAACTTATTGAATTTTTAAAACACACACTTAATTGTTAAACCCCTCACTTGCTACAAAAAAATGGTGTCTATTTCACAAGTATGAAATTTGGAATATTTCCTAAACTTTCATTGATATTAAATTTATTTTTATTGTGATGGCTCGAAAGATTGTAGAGAGAAGCTTTTATTTTTTGCTAATAACAATTTATGCTATTTTTTCTGTTGAATATATGCTGTATGGTTTATTCAATAGGGAATACATCTGTAAACTAAAGTTTGCTTAACATGTATTGAAATGTATCACTTGACTTTGCGAAGAAATTTTTCGAAGTATATTGTTTTCTTAATGTTTAACTAATATAGTGGAAAACTTAAAATGTGATATTCATACTGCAAAATAAATTGTAATATGGTGACTTCCAAAAGTGAAAATAATTTGGTGATAATCAAATAACAAAACGTGGCTGTAGAGCAACAAATAAACTAAATAAAATCATTGCACATAGTTGCATTTTTATTAAATAGTTAAATAAAACTTGCAAAATTTGTGTGCTATACATAATTCACTATTTAAAATAACAATTATATATAAAATTAAAATAACACCTGGGCAATACAATGATTTGTACAGAAAAGAGTACATATCTGTTAACTGGACACTTCTTTTTCAATAGGATAACTAAAAATTTCTAAACTGAACTTCATTAGTGTAATATGAACATCTTTGCTAATTCTGTTAGCTTGATTATCATTATAGTTGTTAACGATAGAAACTTATAAAAAATTGTCTTTGTTGAATTGTGATAAATTAATAGTATTTATAATGAACTTAATAATTACAACAAATATCAAATTGATTCGTTTCATATTATTTCCTGTGAAGTCAAGAAAAATTATATCAAAATATAAAAAGAGAAATACATGTACTAGGAAATTGATATACCTTTATATCCCCGCATTAATAGTGGCATCATTTACTTTAACTAATGTAAAACGTTTTAAGAATGAAAAAAATTTAGAAGATTCCTTTCAACATGTCTCCAAGAATTTCCTTATGGAGGAATGCCTAAGTGAAATAAAGTTTATTATATTAGAGTGAACCCATTCTGTACCTATATGTGATACAATATTGTATACTTACATTTGAATATTGCAACATCATACTACAATTAAAACGTTTTAAATAGCTATTAAAAACCTGATCTAGTTAAAACAAAAATATTAAATTGTAAAATTAAGAACGTTGCTTGTAGATGGAATAGGAATATCGATTTGATGACCTTAATTACTAAGTTTTGTCTTGGTTGCTCATGCACATCATAAATGATAAGCTAGAGGAATAAACAGTTGATAGTCGAAATTATAGTTTGTGTTCTAAAAACTAATCTTTTACTGGAGCGCTGAAAAAATTTTAAATATTTTCAAATTAAGTGTCTTGTATAAAAACAAATTGAGAGTTGACACAAATTAATGTTAGATTCTATTTAGATTATCATTTCATATAAACTTTTAAATTTATTATAAACTTATTACAAATCACTACAAAGATCAAGTAGCTAAGTGTGCACACACACATATTAGGGTCATTTATTAAAATATATTTTTGAATATTTAATGCATGTATTTTTCCAAAATATTGCAAAAATTTTACTTCCATGTCTGATGTTTAGGACTAAATTGCATACATATGTTTAACAAATTTTTGTGCTATATTATTGCTTACCTTTTCAAGGGTATTTTTCATTATCAGGAAATCACTCTCAAGGTACTGCAAATCTTGTATATTTTTTTTTTATTTGTTACTTCTCTCTTTGTGTAAACTATTTAATCAAAATAATTCTCATTCATATAAGACAAATTATCTTTAATATGTTCATTATTTGCTTATAAGCATTGATTTGAAATTATGCTAATTTAAACTGATTTCTCATTAATCTAAATATAAATTCAATCTACTGCATTTTATAATTTTTAAATTTTGTTTCTGTATCAAATCATTTTTTCTCTAAATTCCTCCCCAAAAATTTACTTGTCTGTGTTACTGTTGCCTAGTTCAATAGGTGGCACAATAGGATGCCTTATTCTGGACTTCTTGCTAAATGCAAAATTGATGGTATGGTTCTCTCATCTGTTGCCTTGCAAGTAGAAGTCACCACAGATCCCTTGTTTATATTTTCTATTCTAGTTTAATTTGTTTAAGTATATCAATAAAACAAATTTATATCTTACCAACATTTAGTTCCCAAAGTTTTACTTTGTTTTGTAAATACATGTATGATTCCCAAACATGTATATAAATATGTCAGTACCTATGTGAATATGTGTTGATCAGATTATTTTTTTTTATCTATCATGCAAATTTCATTCACAGGCAACACTACTTAGCATTTATGATTTATTACCTATATTTTTCACTTCAAGAATCTACTTATGAACTACAGTATTAGGTGGTGGAAATTTCATTATAAAAGAAGTTGACAATCAATGCTTATATGCTTCAACCTCATCATTCAATCCATGGATCATTGTTTGCTTAATTTCCTTTTTAGGAGACCTGTCTAAGTCCTTGATAGAACAGATAGTAGAAGCTTGTTTGGGGTGTGCATCATTAACCTCGCTGGTACAGCCTTTGGGAATATCAATAGGTTATCCCACACACATCGATCATGACAACTGAGCTGAACTGAAAAAGGAATGAGATTCTAGTATTAGTTCACATGAGGTTGCAAGATATTGCTTTGTTGCACAGAAGAATACAGAGTTTGAATATAGCCAGTAAAACAAACTTGAAAGTCATTTACGTGCA